>OX336366.1:53379351-53979351 GCA_946902895.1 Fragum fragum
GACCACGTGAATTAGGCGTTAAAGCTTCCCTTATTCAAGCGAGGAAATATTCTTAAGTACGTTATACACAGACTCGATGCACGGATGTTAAATCCCACATAGGACAGAATACTTTCTTGTTAATGACGCCATGACATTAAAAAATGGCATTGATTGCACATGTTTGTTTTTGAGCATTCCTCGGCCTAAGAGACTCATTCTGCCTTTTAAAGTTAGCTAATTGCATTAAGTGGGGCGGAATCTATGAATATGTTATGCTGATTTTTCTTTTTAGACCTTTGCGTAAATTTATAGATAGACTGAAAAAATTCCATCCAACAGCCAAATTTCGTTTAAAGACCCCCCTCCCTTTTTTGCAAAGGTGAAGAAAAACAATTCTATGCATTTGAGTGTATATATTTAAAGGAATGTTTAACGGATAGTAAAACCAAGAAATAATTTGACGTCCACATAGATTGAAGCCAGGACTCTCTTGGCGGAGGTCGTCTTCATTTGAATTTCTTGTCCGTTCGCAAAATTACAACAAGAGGCCCATGAATGCCTGAGACGCTCTACTAATTATCAAGTTTTTCGTTAAAGAAAACTGATATTTAAAGAAGTTAATTGCTTAAAGAAGAATGCATAAAGGGAAAAAAATTGACTTATACCCTTTACTATTTTGAGCAACAATCCTCAAGACCCCTTTTCCCATGTTTTATGACGGGTCCACTCTATTTCCGAAAGGAAGTTTTCATAAGGCTCCTTTTTATGTGATACCTGCCATAGTCAGATCCACTGTCAAAATCATCAATTGCTATGATGGTACAATCAATCTGTGTGATCTGTGAAATTCATTGACTTAATGAGTTTATAGTGAAATCTTCATAGGGCCCAATTTCCCACGATACTTTACAGAACAAACCAAATTTCAAATGGAACAATTCTAATGAAGGTACAATCATTCTGTAAAAAATAAAGAGAATTAATGAAAACAGTTGACTAAATTGTGTCAAGAATCCTTTGTAATAAAATTTTCATAAGGCTCCTTTTCTCGTGAAACTTAATAAATTAGGCACAATGAGCAAAGGAACAATCCTAATGATAGATAGTTTGAAGAAAATGACTGCCTGGATGGCCGAGTGGTATAGGTGCTTGACTCATGATCTGAAGGTCACGGGTTCGAGCCCAACCGTCACCGAGGTGTGTTCATGGGCAAGACACTTAAAAGCCAGCCCCAGTCTACCCAGATGTAGTATTGGGTTTAGCCACTGCCTCTCTTTCAGGGACGTGAAAACATCTGGTTTGTGTGTTCGAGAGCGACTCTATAAGCTTAAAAAGCTTTCGTCGCAATCGAACTAAAATAAATTAATATAAACTATAAACTAAGAAAATGATAAATACCGAGGTCTTTATTGTTATAATGATGTTTAGTAATAAATTTTGATAAGGCCCCTTTTCTTGTGTCACATAACCGATCAGACCCATTTTACAAAGGAACAATCCAAATGATGGTACTGTCATTCTATTTTGAAGTTTGAAGAGATTCTGATAAAGACTGAGGACATTCTTGTGTTAATGAGGATTTGGTAATAATTTTTCATACAGCCTCTTTTCCTATGATACTAGACAGATCAGGTCCAATTTGGAGAGAAACAATCCTAATGATGATACATACATTCTGTGAAAGTTTGAACAGAATCCGTTAGAAAATGCGGACTTTATCTTGGTGTAAAGATTTTTTTAAATAAAATTTTCATAATGCTCCTTTTCCTGTGATACTTGAAGGATCAGGTCTCATGTCAGCATCACCAATTGTAATTATTGTACAATGATTCTGTGAAGGTTTGAAGAAAATCCAACGAAAGCACATGACTTGGTTACAAGGATTATAGATACAATTCTCAAAAGGCCCCCTTTCCCATGATACTAGATAAATCAGGCCTAATTTGAAAAGAAACAATGCTCATGATGGTACAATCATTCTATGAAAGTTTAACCAGAATCCAAGGAAAACTGTGGACTTTATTGTGGTACAAGGTTGAAGGGAATGCGATGAGAACTGCGGAATTTATCTTGGTGTAAAGATTTTACAATAATATTTTCATAAGGCTCCTTTTCCTGTGATACTTGAAGGATCAGGTCTCATGTCAGCATCAACAATTGTGATTATTGTACAATGATTCTGTGAAGGTTTGAAGAAAATCCAATAAAAGCTCATGACTTGGTTACAAGGATTATAGATACAATTCTCAAAATGCCCATTTTCCCATGATACTAGACAAATCAGGCCTAATTTGAAAAGAAACAATGCTCATGATGGTACAATCATTCTGTGAAAGTTTAACCAGAATCCAAGGAAAACTGTGGACTTTATTGTGGTACTAGATTTTAAAATTAAATTTCATAATGCTCCCTTTTATGTGATACTTGACGGATCAGGTCTAGTTTCAACATCAACAATCATTATTGTTGTACAATCATTCTGTGAATGTTTGAAGAAAATCAAATGAAAGCTCTGGACTTGGTAACAAGGATTTATAATGAAATTTTCATAAGTCCCCTTTTCCCATGTTTCTTGACAGTTCAAACCCTGTTATGAAAAGAATGATCGTTATGACCTTACAATAATTCTGTGAAAGTTTCAACAAAATCTGATCAAAGCTGTGGGCTTCATTGTGTTAACAGGGATTTTTTCATTGAATTTTCCTTAGGCCCTTTTTTCCCATGTAACTTGATGGATCTGAACCAATTCCGAAAGAGAACTATACTTACAAAAGCATAATTATACTGTTTGAGTATAAAGACAACCCCATGGAATCTTTGGAGTTTAAAGCATTGAATAAAAAGTTTTTTAGTTGAATTTTCCTAAGGCCCCTTTTCCTATGTTTCTCGATGGATCATACCCAATTTGAGAGGAACAATCCTTATGGTGGTACAATCATTCTGTGAAAGTTTGAAGTCGATCAGGTGAAATCTAGGGCCATGATGTGTTAACTAAGATTTTTGTATTAAATTTTCATAGGGCCCCTTTTCCCATGAAACTTGATGGATTAAACCCACTGCCGAAAGGAATAGTCAATTTAATGCAATAATCATTCTGTGAATGTTTGAAGAGAATTTATTGAAAACTGCGGACTCTATTGTGTTTACAAGGATTTTTTAAATCAAATTTTAAATAAGGCCCCTTTTTCCCGTGGTCCATGACTGATCATACCCAATTTTGAAAGGAACAATCCTTATGATGGTACAATCATTCTGTAAATGTTTGAAGAGAACCGGATGAAAACTATGGATGCTAGAGTGTTAACGAAGATCTTTAAATTAAATTTTAATTAGGCCAATTTTTCCATGTTTCTTAACGGATCTAACCAAATTTCTAAAGGAACGATCCTTATGATAATGCAATCTTTCTGTGAAAGTTTGAAGTGAATCCGATGAAAACTGTTGCCTCTAGATTATAAATGGGGATTTTTTATTTAATTTTAAAAGGGCCACTTTATCTGTGTTTCGTGACGGATCATACCCAATTTCGAATGGAACAATCCTTATGATAGTACAATCATTCTGTGAAAGTTTTAAGGGAATCCGATGAAAACTGTGGAGTCTAGAGTGTTAACGAGGATTTCTTCATAGATTTTTCCATCAAATTTTAAAAGGCCCCTTTTCCTGAGTTTCTTGACGGATTATACCCGATTCTGAAAGGAGCCATCTTTATAATGGTACAATCATTCTGCGAAAGTTTGAAGAGAATCAAATGAAAACTTCGGACTCTAGAGTGTTGACGAGGATTTTTTAATTAAATTTTCATAAGGCCCCTTTTCCCGTATTTCTTGACGGATCTAACCAAATTTCGAAAGGAACGATCCTTATGATGGTATAATCATTCTGAGAAAGTTTGAAGAGAATCCAATGAAAAATGTGGAGTCTAGAGTGTTAACGAGGATTTTTTAATTAAATTTAATAAGACCCACTTTCCCGTGTTTCTTGACGGATCTGACTCAATTTCGAGAGGAACGATCCTTATGGGGGCACAATCATTCTGAGAAAGTTTGAAGAGATTCCGATGAAAACTGTGGAGTCTAGAGTGTTAACAAGGAAAGTTAACGGACGGACCCACGGACGCCGGACGGGAAAAAGCCATCACAATAGGTCTAGCGGCCAATGAATATCAGTTATGAGAGGACCCGTAATATTTGGGTTACCATCAACCCATTTTCACACGACAAAATTATGGACTGGTCTAAGTTAAAAGAATTTGCAGACGACTATTTTTACTTGGTGAAATTCAAAAAAACATTATTGATCATTGATTTGGGGTTACGATTAACCCATTATCACATGACAAAACCGCGAACTGGTCTAAGTTCCAAAATTTTACAGACGATTATTTTTACTTGATGAATTTAAAAAGCTTTGTCCTTTAAGGTAGAAAACATTGTAAATAATAACGGAACAGCATCCTTGTTCAGTTGAACCGGCTGGAGTAATACCCATGTGTTCTTTTTCAAAAAAAAAAAAAAAAATAATAATAATAATATATATATATATATATATATATATATATATATTTAAAAGGAAAGCAATCTCTTTCAAAATGATCGGAACAAAGCATAGAATAATTCGTTGGTCCAGCCCATACCCGTTTCACTTTTACGAAATCTGTCCACTGTTTTCTCCGCACAGCATCTTTCCGAAAAGCGTGAATAGAAACCCCTTCTATATATCTGTTTCCATAATTTGCAGCGCCGCAACGCATGCCGCCAGCAATTTTACTAGCACACTCTTTCGTTCCTTTATGCATGATTAAGTCTTATTCACTTTTATGAGTGATTTTTATGCAAGAAAACTTCCTATTCATACATGTAAACACAGTAAGAGTAAAGCGTCGGTACAGATCGTGACGTCACACGGGGTTATCATCCGAATCGATTTGGAGCTCGCTAATTGGATTTTTCCGTTTGCACACCAGTGCTGATTAACACAAAATAAGCTTTCACATTGCCATCGGAATAGCAGATTAGTAAACAAAAAAGGATAATGGAATAGGAAATGCAAAAAGTAAAAAATGCATATCTGGGCTGGACTAGTCCTTTAAATCTTTGGGCGATTTTTCTGATATTAAGAAATAAGTCTGATTAAAATTCAATGACCTCGTTGCATATAGAATTTTGACATACCATGATTTCAATCAAACAATTTCGGAAAAAAAAACGCTTCAATGATATAATTGTGTGTGAAAAAGAGTCTAGACAGCACCATTATACACAATTTTCGAGAATAATGTAAAGCCCATAAACCCGTTTTCACTGAAAGTAACGTACACCAGTGAAGGACAGCCGAGATAATGGTGTTTCGCGAATGTCTTTTCGATTATTTGCTATCTACTTCGAGTTTTAGATATACATTTGAAAGTCTTATTCCGTCAAAGTTGTACTCTGGGAGCACTTTCTTAATTTACCGCATTTGCCAGTCCTAAGAACAAGTTTTACTCAATAAGTTCGCCAAAACCACTTCATTTGACAAAACCGCGGACCAGTAGCGCCTTCAGACAGCTGTAGACCTAGCATGCTACTGCTCGCTGTCGTTTTGTCTGAAATTGATAATTTAAAAAGCCCTGTATTCAGGATCTATTAAGGGGAGTTTGGGGGGGGGGGTTCTAGTAACAAGGTAGGTAATCAAGTAAATCCGGAAGAAATACATTTTTGGTTATCTTTCTTTCAAAAACGTGCTTCTGCCTGCTTGATAATAAACTCACGTTTTTATTTTTTTATGAATCAAACGAACGTTTAAACGAATTGAGCTGAAGAGAAGATGTATGGTGGCAAAGAACAGCTATACAGTTATAAATTACCAAGATATTGCGTCGTTACTTTTATTTTTTTCGTGATAAATCCATAATTTTCCTTTTTTACATCATTTTTCTAAGATCATAGGTATACCGCTTACATTTGTGACGGACTGTGCATCGAATTGCCATCAATTATCAGAAAACTGGAGTTAAAATTTGCTGCTACCGCGGCTTAAGTTCCTATTTTTTAGTGATTAGTTTTCGCGCCACTGCTTTTGTCATATTTTGTCCCATTAACGCTTCCACTCTTTACTAGATAACTTTAAACTCAATCAAAGTATTGAAAAGTACTTTAAGCTAGCAAATCATTGTTTTGTTCATCAATCTACTTTTTCAAACGTTATCATGATAAAGAAACCAGGTTTAAGTAATTAAGGAGTTAAACCATTCCCACACAATCCCCCCTTTTACGCCACTTAGGAAGATAGCTGTGGAAAACAATGTGGAAAATGAAGAAATTGCTTGTTACAAGCACTTTCTTCATTTTCCTCATCATTTTCTACCTAGATTGATAACTATCTAAAAATTTTCAACAATTTGAAATTGTTGTCTGCAACTTCGTTGAAAATACTTGGGAGATAAATTTGCAGACAGGGTTTGTTATATTCCTTAAATACATAAGAACTATTTTTTATGGTGTAGACATTTAACAGATTTAGTCGTTAAGCTTCTAGTGGTGGTTTGCACTCGTTGAACTTTGACGCTTTGCTAGCTAAAAAGGAAAAGGAAAAGGCGTATTTTGAAAATTCTATGGTTTTTCAAACAATTACAAAATAAAGGAGAAAGAAGAAAATTGTGTATTTATAAAAAGGCACAAAGATTTGTAGATTTGATTATGAAGCTGGTTTCCGGATGGTTACCTATGCTGTTGTTTTGATTCCCAGGCTCTCTCTTTTTCTAAATCAAATCTTTGAAAGACCTGAAGTGCCAAGCTGTTTTAGAGATGAATTCACCAGGTCAAAGTAGCAAAACGCTTCTTCGAAGATTAGATTGTTTTATGTTTCAAGGGTGTGCTCGAGCAGAGTGCAAATATCATAAAACATTTTAACAAACTTTGAAGAAAAGATGCTATAACATACACACACACACACTACTCGCACACAAACACTCGCACACTCACACACACACACACACACACACACATACACACACACACACACACACACACACACACACACACACACACACACACACACACACACACACACACACACACACACACACACACACACACACACACACACACACACACACACACACACACACACACACACACACACACACACACACACTACTCTAGGCTCTTTGTTTAATAAAGGAAGAAGCTATTTTTTCTTCATTGTTTCTAAGTTAAGTAGAGCCCGGATTGAGTCCTGAAAATCTACAAATAAAAGTACCGAAAATATACACTACAGCCTCATATATGCACTTAACTATCAAAGATATTCGGTGTAAGGTGTAGATTTAACGCTCATTCCTCAATGTGTCAAGTAATGTAAACATGAGGGTATTTTCCCATTATACAATTATCATTAATTATCTAATTGCCGTTTCGTTTTGAAAGAAGTGTATTCGGTTATATTTCCTGCACCTATTTCCCGCCTTGCATGTTTGTACGTTACTTACCAAGTGACAAAATAATTTTGAATAGGGATATTTATTAAACATATTAGCCTAAGCATCCAATGTTAATCTTTGGAATAATCGGTAAAATACATTATTTATTAAATAAAGAATGAGTAAACAAAAGCAAATGTTTGATTTGTCCTTTATTTTCTTCTGTTGAATTAAGGTCATATGCAAATGAGGTCATGCAGTGTCAACATCCGAAAGTGGTGACTTCTGAACAAAAATCACGTGATTCCACTTAACCTTTGTTAGATTACAGCAAAAAGGAACTTTTTGCTCATCATATTACCACGAAGAAAATCTTTGTCTCTTATTTAAGTATCAAATACTCGTTTGAGCGTGTTTTCGGGGCATTTTTTCTTTTCTGAGATTCAGAAAAATCGACACCCCTTTAAATCTAGTCATTAAATAGAAAAGTAACAGGAGCTCTGTGCAGATCTGAATCATCAAATTGTTATGTTTTGGGTCATTCTTGGACCAGAAAAAAAGTAAAACAAAACATTTTCAATATACGTTTACCTTAAACTTCAATTTATACTTCCATTTATATTGTTACTTATTGAATACAACCAGTCTTCAGGAATTTGCGAAATTTCGATAAACCGACTTCTTCCTATGAGAATGAACATACATAGCATGGATACCCAACAGAAAACATGTTCATTTCTAACATAAGCAATGAATTATCAGTTGAATAAACATCGCCAAATCTGACCTAGATCGAATATAAACCCCTTACGTTTTCCAAATTGATTTGGGATTTTGGGCTTAACGGAATGAGCTATACCTTACTTAAACAAATATTATCCTTTCACAATATAGAATCACCATCGAAGAAGTAAACATGGTTATTTTGTTTGGCCATAACAAGTTTAAACATTTTGAGACGGTCCCTCACTTAACGAAACTTCAATATTGTATCCCTATATTATGATCACCCGATATATTTGGCCGTGCGAAACATTTTCGACCATCGCTTGGATGAAACAACAACAATGATGGTCCTATATCGCTCACCTGATCGTGGTAGATTCAGGCTTTACTGTGGTAATTGGCAGAGTTTTGGAAGGGAACAAAATTTCTTTGCAAAGTGTGAAAGCTCTGGGCAAATCAATGGCTTAGGTGAAGACGAACTTTAAGGATATTTTCATATTCTTTCTACACAACCTTACCCACCCCCCCTTACCGGCCTTATATTCAAGTTCTTCTACATACAAAATTTGAAAGATATAGCTAGGCCTTTGGTTTGAAGGAAAATTTAGAATCCGTCTTTATTTCCATGCCTCTACAACATAGGCCTTATGCTGATCCAAGAGTTATATCTTGATTTATCAAAACACCGGAACTCACAACAAAGGGCTTTATTGATCATAAAGTGGCAATTTAAGTATTTTAACAGAATAGCATAAGATATTTTTGCATGCAAAATGTGAATTATTTAGGCCAATAGCTTTGAAAACGGGATATATTGTACCCACAATATAGGGCTTATGCTGATTCTAGAATGATAACTTGACCTATTTTGGTAGAGTATCACAAGGCAGTGGTGTATGCGAATTTTGAAAGTCATAAGCCTTTTGGTTTGGTCAGATGATTTTCAAAAAAAGAAATATTCATTTGGTTGTCAATTCAACCAGAGTATTTATGGGCCAAATTCTTGTATGTTTTTTAAAAGATTTCACCTATGGAGCATTATGCAAAGTTTGGTTTAAATCTGGTGGTTAGGTTAGGATAGGAAGATTGTAATTTTGGACGGGCAGACTTCGTACTCAGAGAAACTAAAAAGGAGCTAAAAACAAAACAAACAAAAAGTACCCTGCAGTAAAATCGGTGATGGAGTCAATCACTGACAAATCGAGATTAGGAATTACAGATATTTTTTAAACGTTTGCAAAGATATTGTAAATCAGTAAACATGGGTCAATGTTTCTGTCTTTAGTGACCATATTTGCTTCAGAACATTCCTATTTCAGGTAAAGTAATCATCGATCAGTCATGTTAACCAACCAGAGAGAAAATTTGACGTTCTCTCAATGTTTCCCCAAAGTACAGTTGTTTTGTACTATTGTTATTGAATGGACCTAGAAGAAATCGGTTTCATGTGTAAATTTTGATATAAACATTTGTCTGCTTCGTCTAATAAAAGTGTGTGACTTTTTGTAAATTTGGAAAATGTCAGCATGATATTTAGCTAGTTCCCTGAATAAAATCGCAACCAAAACCTTTATACTCCATTTCTTTTAATATGTAATTCACGCGTTGATAGCGGTATTCGATAAAAATTATAAAGAATGCTAGACTTAAAGTTTTCAATTTTTGATTTAAACTCATTGACTTCCTCCTCAAATCGGCTCAATAACTGATCTTTATCAAAATCTACCTGTCCAATTTAGAAGAGGCTAATATGATTTGCAAACAAACTAAGGATCCCTTTCCCATGTTTTCCAAGAAATCTTCCCATTTTCATTAGGGGTTTGTCCTTTTCACTTAACAATCATTCTGACCAATTTTTCAATAAGCCTGATTTTGCCAAAAGTATTTTCCTGTATTTCGACCATTCAAGGCATGTTAGCTTGGTGATGAGTTAAAATGTTATTCCTTTCATTATTGCATATATTAACAAAAAAGGAAAAAGCAAGGTATTGTAACTTCCCTTGAATCTTGAATGAAGAATACGAATAGATGCTTCCCGTTGACTAATTAAGTATTTAAATCATCCCTTCAGTTAAGAATATGGTAAATAAACTTCCTTTTTTCGAATCTGAAATATTTATTCAAGGTTTGTCCAAGAGACGTGTTTCTAAAAGTATTATGAACAAGTTGGATAAAATTCATATAAAACATGTGTTATCTAGAATGTAAACAAATTGTTGTACGATTGTACGATGAATGACGACGGACAATAAAGTATCCTAAAAGCTCATGAATGTTCAGGTGAACTTTAAATCAGGGGACTGAAAATTACTGAGAAGTTTGGATGCCATGAAAGGTCATGACTGAGGAATTTGGTTCAAATTCATTTATTACTTTCCGAGTAAGCCTCCCTCCTTTAAACTTAAACCAGCACTCCTATTCGTGTAGTGAATAACGCACTAAAACATAAATCCACATACAGAAATAAAAAAAACTATCATTGACTTCTTGACCCATTCATAGACAGTGACGCTATTAAATGACCCTTATTATGAAAGCTTTTGAAAACATTGTGGAAAATAAAGAAATTGCTTGTTACAAGCAGTTTCTTCATCATCCACAATGTTTTGTGACCTAAAAGACCTTAGTGAATAACGCACAAAAACATAAATCCACATACAGAAATAAAAATACTAGCATTGTCTTCTTGACCCATTCCTAGACAGTGACGCTATTAAATGACCCTTATTGTGAAAGCTTTTGAAAACATTGTGGAAAATAAAGAAATTGCTTGTTACAAGCAATTTCTTCATCACCCACAATGTTTTGTGACCTAAAAGACCTGATTTTAAAGATTTCACCAACTTACAATTGTCGTCTGCTACTTCTTTGAATTTGGACTGGTCTAAAATTTTATCGTGTTGAAACGGGTTGTAACCTTGTGTCACGCACAGCAAAATTAGAATTTTCAAGCATAACATTCTCCTTTTAATCAACTGTAATACGTGCTCTCCTTTTAGAATCTTGAAAACAGAGAATAACAACTTCTGTAGTAAGAAATCAATGACCTCGATGATTATTTGACTCTAAACTCGGCCAATTCTGTAACGATCATACTAAACTCACGTAGATTTTCACTTCAAGTTTATGCGTATACGTGGAAATTTGCGGAAATGCGCGGAAACTTGTTTAAGGGTGATCGATTTGAAACACCGGTTTAGACTAAGAAAAAAGAATATTTAAAGCGTTGTGAGTAGAATTCAAAAGAAAAAAAAAAAAAGACGTTAACGTTATTGTAACGTTTTTGTTTGCACATGGTAGTTTTGCCCTTTTCCTAAACATTTCTATAATATGATGAAGATAGGGACAAATTACATTCGGCGCCTTGTAGTCGCGCGATTTCCTTATTCGTTATTCGGCTTTAGAACCGTAAAAAGATCTTAAGTAAAAAAGACCAAGCTGAAAGCTAGACGACACTTGTTAAAGGTTTGATGTGTTATTATTGATTTAAACTTGTAAATAACGACATAATAAAGCGTAATCATTTAGTAAATAAGTAGAAACCAGAAGTTGATATGTTTACATTCTAATTTTCAAAATCTTCTACTTTCGTTTAGCTTTTTTTCGATTTTTATTGAGTAAAAGCTGTAAATCCCACAATAATCGTGTTTGCTTAAAGCCTACGACCACCCTTAATCGCTCTAGAATGTTTTAAAGCACTGGGTGGCGTGATTATTGTAAAAGATGCATTCGCAACCTGATCCATATTTGTATACATTGCCTACCTATGGTCACACGACTACCACATTTCACTTGAGATCACGTGATACCAAACGCGGAAAGGCGAATCACACACACACACAAAAAAAAAAACAAATTACTGCGCTGATTATTACCTTATTTTTCAATAATTTTAAGCAAACTAAAGCATGATTAGAAGTCTCTAAACGATTTTTATATCATCCGTTACATGTGCCATATTATTGTCTTCGGCTACAACTAACTGATTGTCCGTGGCAAGTTGAGATGAGAAGTAACCCTATCTAAGAGATCACGAGATATGTGTTATCAAGAAACCCGAAATGAAATTGTCTTGTGTCCATTTTGCGGTTTTTTTTTAATCTAAGTTGGAATTGCTCCGCATTTCAACTTAAAAACGTGTGCTACAGAAACACCTATGTCACCGTGAAGGCAAATGTTCATAAATATAATCGTAAATATTGAAAACTCGACTGAGTTAGATGTGTATCAGTATTGGCAACAGACATACTAAATATGAATTGTGTTAAACTCAAGTTAAGATATAGATTTGCGGGTGGATAGACGGACAAGAGTAAAAGAATATGTCACTGATATTATCAATGCGAATTATGTAACGAGGTTGTAAAGTTAAAGACACAACTTTCACTCTTCTTATAAACATTGGACTTTAATTCGTTTTGCTTTATGTAACTTCTGTCGGTTTTAACGTGATTTTAAAGAAAGGCAAAGTAGCATAATTTTTGTGTGCGTCGTACCAATTTACATAGCTATAAGCTCGCGCGTGATTAACATGTAATTTAAGAGGCCTTTTCGAGCAAAGTTGTAAAAAAAACGACATTTTTCATGAATGGCGAAAATATGTCTATGGGATTCTAAAGATTGTTTTGGTTTATATACTCTTTAAGACTATGCCTCAGGGTAAGACCCTAGCTGCACTTCGATTATAAAAACGTTGATAAATCAAAACTAGTCAAAATTAAAAGCACACAATATTTTCGGTTATATAGGCAATATGGTTGGTTCTCAATTTCTAAAACAATCTCTAGAAAAAGAAAATACGAGAGTTCTCGTTGCGATATCCCCGCACTCTCTTGTTCTCACCATCATACTGTCGAGCATACTGCTTCATAAAAGTGATGGCCGTAATGGTATTTCCTGGGGATAACATTTGATTTTTTAATTTTTATTTTATTATATCTCTGTCGGTTGTTCTATTGCTACAAGGGTTTTCGTTACAAAATGCAATGGCGAAAGTTTAATTCTAGAAGCACCTGACCAACCTATATACCATGACACTTAAGGACGATTTCTACGTTAAGTTTATAGTTAAGTTATTTTCAAATACGATTCGTATCATAATATAGAAAAGAAGGTCAACACCACCACCACCACCACCACCACCACCAACAACAACAACAACAACGACAACAACAACAAAAAAAAAAAAAAAAAAAAAAAAAAAACCAAACGGCCCCAAAATACACCGGTTCTTGCATTATTAAGATGTTGATTCGCAGACTAAAAGAAGAGTATATTGGTATTACATTTACAGAAAATCTGCCATTACAGACGAAACGTCTCTACAGGCTCAGAATGATCGGCGACGCAGACGACATCCCAAAGAGAATTTGAATTAAGGAAAAGAGCATCGCCTGAGGGTACCACACATGGCTGCGGTGAATTTTCGAGTCGAACAGGGTCATAAATCTTAAAAAATGCATTTATAATAACCTCTCGTGGTTGTTTAGATGCTCTTCGACATGCCAAGTTTCATGGTCAAGGCAGAATTGACCGAGCTCAACGTTTGTCACGCCAACAAAGCCACCCACCCAAGAACGCTAAAGTGACAATAGCATCGAATTATATTCTAAAACAGACTAGCTTATAAGTACCATTAAAATAAACATCGACAGAGATATTTGATTGACACATCGCGATCCAACAATCGAAGAAAAAACGGAATCAAAACGAGAAATAGATTGGACATGGTCTTTGTGCATCGATGCAGGTACCAATAATGTGATTAGAGCTTTGAAACTGACCACATTTTGTGACTCTGTGTGTGAGGATTCGGAAACCACAACCTCGAGTTGAAGTGCACTCCCTCTATTCACCTGAAAGTGTTGACCATAAAATAAATTACCCCTTGTTTCAAAAGTATAGAGTATACGTGAATAAAGAGAACAAACCCAAAAAGTCTCTTATCTAAGGTTAACATAAATTTTGTGAAGGATCACAGTCAGTACTCTATAGATTAATCTGTACAAAATCAAAACACATATAAACAATTCAAAAATTCATAACTTATGAATTCTCCGTTGTTGCCTACTTTAAAAGAAGTTTATTTTCTTGAATAAGTCGTCTGCAAGCCCCGGTCTAGGATTTTTATCGTTCCGAAAAGGCTTAAATACTGTATGACAAGCGCAAAAATTGAAATATGATATCTGTCCCGTAATACATACTCTTAGCCCTGTGCACAATTTGAACAGTAAAAGGCGTTAAATTGACCAATCGCGACTATTAATCAAGGAATATATCGACAGATCAAATTATTGATTCAGCCCGGAATTGAGATTTAAGCTCCGAAACTTGCCCCCATTTGAGTGAAACAGTTTTATTGTTTGGCGACTTACACGTCGTAACTACAGCTTATTCAAGCTGTAGTTAAGATGTTTAGGTCGCTAACCAACGATTCTACTTTTTTGTTACATGCTGCTGACCCTAGAGTTTGCAAAATAACGCCATTTAAAATCGAAGCGGGACTTCTTGACGAAGTCCATTGGCGTTTTCAAAGGAGCTAGTAGTCGGGGCTAGCGATTGGTCAATTTCAATCTTCAGCTAACAAAAGAAATAGTGAAATCGTGTTTGAAGCATGCTAGAAAACTCTTCAAAATTGAACCATTTCGCAAAACACAGGTGGTCTGATTCATTACACATTGAATTATTATGCACATTCGGGTAGTAGGGTTAAATTATCGTGGTATTTTGAAATCAATACGCAGAGGTCCCAGATATGCCTCTTTATAAATTCTTTTATCTATTGTAACGAATTCAAAACTTTTGTACATAAGCATGTTAAATATTGTATTTGTTAACTATTACTATAAAATGCATGCAGACGGGTTATTTTGTATTTGGATAGATATTTTGTACTATTAAGTATTTACCCGGTCTTATCCTGTGCACTTTATGTACTGTCGTGTTTCAACGTAGAACCCTCATACAATATAATACTGTAAAACTCAAAGTTGACAATAGTATTTTTGCTTAACAAAATGAGTGATCGCGAAAGTCAGAACTTTCAAGCATGTATGGACGGATTAATGTACGTCGGAAAAGCGTTACAATCGTACACAGAAAATGGTTTTAAAGAACTGCATCAAGACATATACCGACAATTAGCCAGCCTTCCTCCTTGTAAACCAACGGATAGGTGTAGTGAAAAACACGGGGGCAATGTCAGCAAGTAAGCTATGTCTTTTTTGAAAGAAACAAATACTTAGAAATAACTTGATAGCGATGTAAAATCAACCTCGAAAATAACCGATGTTTAAAGCCACGTTAACAAAACGTCTAAAAACCTAACAACAATAACAACAATAACAACAACAACAAAAACAAAAACAAAAACCGCCTCAGACAGGATCTGAAATCTGCCCTGCCAGCCTTTAATAGACAACAAATAATCTAACTGTAACAGGATTTTCTTTTTGATTTAAAATCATAATTATATATTACACGATCGATGCCCTGACGACCAGTAGATTTAAAGCTTTCAGGCTTAATTATTTAGTTTCATATAACTGAATCTAAAACAGATTCAGACATATCGGATATTTTCAAATTTGGATGACGGGTTGCTGCGATAACGTAACCCTCTATCTGATAATCTGTTTGCGAGGCTCACCAACTGATTATCAGAAAGAAGGCTACGTTATCACAGCTAGATGAGAGGCATGCAGGTTTCCCGTAGGATCGCGGTTCACAAAATCCACAATTAAAGTAGTGCGTCTTGAAATAATAAGAAAAAAATGTACTGCCAGGCTTTAATCAACTTACTTTTCTTTGCAAAAGGATTCTTTCTAAACTCTCTAGAGGACTATACAAGCAAGGGGAACCCATGACATCCCAAAAAGATCCAAACTGATGTGGAATAAACAGGTTTAAATTAAGCCTGACGAGGGCGAAACATCCAAGAAGTAAAGACGAATGTAGACCACGTGTGACTACCGATATTTGAATGTATGAATATAAATTCTAACAATGATTACTTTTAGACCAATGAATAGAAGGAAGGAATATTTTTTACGGAGCGTTTTCTTATTCTTTCAGCAAACTCGTTCTTTTCATTACAAAACTAGTACCGTTATCTCATGCTTTATGGATTTTAGTTCAGTCACCTATACTTTCGGCCATACCACATTTCCCGAGTTTACAATAATCCCGGTCTGACTTTTTATTGTGTATTCGAACATAACAATGGAATGCAGACAACATGATAAAATTCTACGCGACGACAGTTTGCAACAAAGAGCCGAGAAGATGTAATCGAGTCTTCATTGCATTGACTGTTAGAACCTTTCAACAAACTGAAACATAAATCAATCAAAATAAAAAAATTGTGTCTGTTTTTACACGGGATATTATTATTTTATCATGGGACATTTTGGTAAGACTAGTATTAATAATTTGATGTGTCATGGGTGTAATTGCATACACGTGTTAGACCTGAAACCAATTTTAGCCTGAGATTGCGTAAGCAATCTGAGGCTAAAGTTACAATGCTAACAATTCAAGCCATGTAGAGTTTAATGTGGAAAAAATAATGTAAAAACATCTACCGGAATCAATGTGATCTTCTGTCGCAGTAAAAGTAGATCGGATCTGACCATAAATTAATACGCCCGATTGAGGAGAGGGGGACGAAGGCGAGATATGACTCATTGAAAGCTGTCGGCTTGATGTACAGTACTTTTGTGTGAGTGTTCTGAATTTGGCAAAATTATCAAAACTAGTGTGAGTGGATGGAAAGAAAGAAAGGAGATATATGATATATTGGAAATTATTAATTTACCCAAAGGATGCAACGTCTACATACCGCTTTTGAGAGGTGTACATAATTATGTTAACCTCGTAAACGACCGCCCGCCCTCTTTCGCTCTCTTTATCTTGAGATTATGAAGCGCATATTTACATAACGAAATTGGTCTGTGTGCTAGAATACTCACATCGCACGCAAGAGCCTCCTAGTTCGAACCTGGCTACACGCTCCATTCCACCATCTTTCTTACTCGCTAGCTCTCTCTCGCTAGCTCCACTGGCTGAAAGCCAACGAACTTTTGTCATGATGTGGTTTCCATTGTCCGTCCGTCCGTCAACTTTTACTTTAAAAATCTTCGCAGAAAGTACTGAACATAATTCAACCAAACTCAATCAAAATTCACAGGAAGGATCCTTGGGTGGCTTTTATCAGATCCCTTCAAAGCATTTTGATCGGGTGAAAAATATGTAACGATATATACATGTAAATATATCGTTACAATACCTTAACGGGATGAAAATTATTGCGGCCAGGTTGTGTCCCCTAGCGCACAAATTGGCAGATCTGCGCATAATCGACAGTAGATTTGGGTAAAAAGTGACACCTCCGATAAATCGACCATCAAACATTTTCTGCCCAGATTATATATCTCCTGTATACATATCTCAGGCTTTCAGCGCTTTGATTGATAAAGGCTTTGTAGCTCTTTCCAAATAAATCTTACTTGAACTTTAACTAAAACCTTGCGATCTAACAACGGTTTTCGTGAAGGAAATCTTTTTACTATGAGGATATAGAATAGGTAAAACTATTTTTAAATACATTACCAGAAATCTTTCTATTAATACTGCGGTTTCGAATCGGGCTGAAATCTTCTTTTTTTCTTCGACGGTGTATTCCGGAGACATGTACGAAAATTACCAAAAAATAAGACGACGCGAAAATTTCTCGATTTACAGTAAAAACACTGTTGTACAGACTGAAATACTGGTGTTTGACGTTATTCCCCTTACCCCGTGCTGTACGGTCACTGCATTACAATGAGGCACTGAAATAAACGTCACTTTCATTTAAATTATCTCTTCGAAACTACTACTTTATCTCTCCGTCACGTTACAACCAATGTTGTTGTCCAGTTGCACAATTCTAAATTAAATAATCCAATGTACTTTGCAATATATTCAGTTTTGTAGGCATTATAGAATTATTTTTTAAGTACTTTGTTTTAGAGATCCTTAAGAAAGTTGTTTAAGAAATAGTTTCGCAGAATTAGGCCTACCTCAGATAAAACTGACTGGTAAGGCCAGTATCCGTAGGAATAGGGAGGAGGAGGGGCTACGGGGGCTTAGTCCCCCCCCCCCCCCAATATTTCGGACAAGAAAGGAAGATGACACAATATTTTGTACTAATTTGAACACATGCACTAATTCATCAATTAATCGCCTCCCCCATCTCACCAAAATATTGAAAAGCTTCCAACAGGCCCGTCGGGTATAAAACATCTGTTCAGGTAAGAATTAAAAACAACAACAACAAAAAAAAAAAAAAACGTACAGGGCCCTTTAAATTTAGTCACGGCCATTTAGTTAGTTTCTGTGTCAAAAATGTTATAAGCGATGCAATCTTGGTTATCTACATGACGAACGCCGAAAAGCTTTCATTCGTTGATGTAGAAAATTCATCGACAGACGTACTCGAAACATAAGTAAGCTTTTCCGCCCCTAAACAGGAACCGTTTTATCAACGGGTGATGACTTAGCGAAATGAAAATTAAGTAACTGAACTTCGATACCTCAATACATATATTAATGGTAGATATCCTTGTAAAATCCCCGTAAAATAGATGGGATACGTGACCGGGATGAACTTCCGTCAACGGACAGATCTATATGTATTTCTTACCCCTTGATACATAATTCATTTAAGATTTTTTTATTTATGTCTCTATATTTTGTGCAAATAGTGATGAGATGTCAATAAGCACAGAAGAAACTGACTCGCTAAAACAATTTGAAAGTGAACGTAGATTCAGATATCATATACGCTCTTATCGACATAACTTTTTGCCGCTTCTATTTATATCAACCTGAGGAAATAATTACTATATTTAGATGCTGATGTCACTTTCAACTTTTTGAAAGTAGCGATCTGATTGGCTACAAGGATGATACGCAGACTTGGACCTAAGATCAGCATGCAGGGATGTAGCAATAGGCTTTTATAGTGGATCTGATTTTAATAAGACTGAATTAAACGTTGGATAGGGTGATATTGCTTGTTACAAGCTTTTCGTACTGATTTCGATCAGAACTCTTATATAAATAGATGTAGGTTACTTGGAGAGAAACTAGTGACCCTTTCTTATCGATGAACGAACGGCCAATCATAAATCTTCTTTGAGACTTGGCAGGAAGTCTTGATGGGAGAGAATTTCCAAGACTGGGGTTCCGACTCGGACTACCAAAGAACTAACACACAGTATATTTCCGTCGGTAACGCCAGTTGCTTTCTTATTCCCACATGCAATAATACCAGCACTATCAGCATATTGCTAAAAAACTTAAATCATGTTCAGTTTTAATACTTCGATAAATAAACACAATCACACGTAATATTTCTGAGGTTGACAATTCGCGGCTGTCAATTAAAGAAACACTCGACAAATCCAGTCATTCATTTAGACCAGGAGTGAACTTTGACTCCAACATCGGCATCAATTTTTGTTGATTTAGCGACTTAATCATCATAACTACAGCTTATTGAAGCTATAGTTATAACTCCGACAGGAAGTTCGACTAAGATAGTAAGCGGCGTCATTTAACAAAATTTATGCCCAGTCACATTTTACAACAAATAAAATGGTTATGTTGATCTAAACGTCGTAATATCAATTTAATTAAGCTGTAATTACGACACTTAAGTCGCATAACCAACAACAATGCTTGACGTAATTATCGACCAATATCGGAGTTCGATGTTCACTTCCGGTCTAAATAAATGATTTGATTGGTCTGGCGACTGTTTGACTGAAGATTGCGATCTGTCGATTCTCTGATTGGTTTCGAAAAATGGACCGGAAAAATTTTTGCACGTATTTTTAGATTAAAATAGATGCCGCACAGCACAAAAAGATGACGTCTAACCTTATATTAAATTGAAATAATTAGTTCTGTACGAACAAAAATTATCAAAAATTGATAAGTGAATGGATAGAAACAAAGCAGATAAATAAATATTTTGGACAATTATTAATCATTTATAATCATACCATAAGAAAAAATAAGGTCTTTGTTTTATACCAAAATGATATTACTTATTCTAGAATGACAATGATAAAACGGTCCGACGAAGTTACTGTATAAATCTGATAAGCGAAGGTGTCGGTTTTACACACGATTGGAATGTTTTGTTTAACTAATTAATTGGTCATTCATAGGATCATATTCGCATTGTCTAAAAACAGTTAAGTCGTGCTTGGACTTTGTGACTATATATATTTTCCTACAATTTCTACCCAAAGGATGCAACGTCTGCATATCGCGTTTGAAAGGTGTACATAAGCATGTAAACCTGGTAAAGTACCGCCCTAACTCTCTAGCTTTCTTTACCTGGAGATTATAAAGCGCAATTTGGTCTATGAAGTGGAATACTCGCATCGCACGCGAGAGACTCCTAGTTCGAACCTGGCTACACGCTCGATTTACCATCCCCCCTCTCTCTCCCTCTCTAGCTCTCTCTCTAGCTCCACTCGCTGAAGCCAACAGGATTTTGTCATGATGTGGTGTCCGTCGTCCGTCCGACCGTCCATTTACTTTAAAAACCTTCTTAATAGTGTGACCGAGTGAAAAATATGTAACGATATAAACATGTAAATTTAACGTTACAAAACCTCAAAAGTGGAAAAATTGTTGTTGGCAGGTTGTGTCCTCTAGCGCACAAATAGGTAGATCTGCGCATAATTGACAGTAGATTTGGGTAGAAAGTGACACCTCCAACAATCCGGTTATCAAACGTTTTTCTGCCCAGGTAATATATATCTCATGTATACATATCTCAGGCTTTCAGCGCTTTGATCTCTTTTGACCAGAATAAGATTTATCAATAAAAAAATCACCAATATTTTATATTATAAAATCGACCACTTTCTCATTCACAAAAACAAATATCAGTTTGAGAAACAATTAATCCATTCCCATTATTTTGAAATTTTAAACTGGTCCAAAGTCAAAAGTTTTGAAGACGACAATTTAAAGTATTTTTTTGTTTTTCAAAATTATTCAGTGTGGTAGCAAATACTGTGGAAAAAGAAGAAATTGCTTGTTGCAAACAATTTCTTCTTTTTCCATAATGTTTTCTCAAATATAAAATCACAGGGTTAAACTAAACACACAACTGATTATCTATCAGTAGGGGTATTTTTTCTGAAAAAAGTTTTCGCTTTTATAGATCTTAGCTTAAAGATGTCAAAAGCTTATAAAATAAAATCAGTACTAGATCTAGATTTTTCAAAACGATCGATTACATATAATAGGGAACTACTTTTTTCAACGGACTCGGCGTATAAGGCGGATGCTTTAGGCGGATGTGGCAACATTTTTGCGTTAGAAACAGTTCCGTGAAAAGCTCATGATCGCTGTGGAAATCCACTGAGAAGGGTTTTCTGGCTTAAAATAGACCGATAAACTGACGCCAATACTAAATATACATATATGCAAAGGTTAGCACAAAAAGGAATTAAATTGCAAAAACTACAGTTAAAGAACTTTCTGGTGATAATTGCTACTTCATGGGGGTAAGTAAATAAAACTTTGAGTCAGAGGTTAAACTTGAAAAAAAAGATAATGGATGGTTCTGCACTTCTTGACTAAAGAACAAAACGCAACCGGTGTAAAACTTACAAAGTACAAATATTGTAACAATCGCAAAATTCTCACACTGTTAACAGGTGGTGAAACTTGTATGTATTATTTTGGTCAAAATAACTTTTTATGATCCCCTTATCGAAGAAAATTTATCTGGAGAACGACATGAGTCTCGAAGTGCATTATGTGGTGTAAAATTATACTTAAAAATGGTAGAATTGTGAAGTCTCACTTTGACTTCGTCCTTATTCCCTAATTTACACAGGCAAAATGAGCAAACAAATCGTACTACAGCACTCACATGAGTCGATGATTACAAATGTTCAAACAGGAGACATCATTTTAACTTTTTTTAGACATTCAATATATGAACACTTTATTTTAATTAGGATGTACTCTGGCAGAGTCCACGCAACTTAAGACTAATATCCTAACAGTCTCGTTGATTTTAAATGATTTTATATAAAATTACAACCTTTCTAACAGATATGATTTAAGACTAAAACTTGTCTTACAGAAAATTTATTGTTTGATCAAACTCACCAGTCTTCAGTAAGATTCTACTTCTCTCGACTTCATATGTAGGCTAGAATTCTCCACAATCATACGATTTCTCTGACGAAACCGTTGGTCGCCTATTCCATTTTAATGGTGAATCTCTCTGGAACTGGTTTACTTACTAAACTAAACATAGGTTCTCGACTGTTTGAGTATGATAGTGCTAAGTTCCGCGAGTTCTGTTTGATATAATTGATACCTATAGGATCTGCTTATAATGAAATTCTCTTAGAATATAGTCTAGTTCGTTCCTCCGCAGAATTTGAAACAGTTTTTAGCTTACCTGAGCACAGTCTTCTCATTATGATCTTTCTTTGGTGGCTGTGTGATGTCCAGCTTCCGTCGTGTGTCGCCCACCGTCAAAATTTACCTTGTTAACAATACAATTTTTGCTCAATTATCCTGAAAATTGTCAACAATGTCTATCTTGTTAAAATCTCGGAAAAAATTGAACTTTGTCCGTGGGATAAAGGACTAGGTCAATGGGTAAAAATTAAACCACACACACAAAGTTTTGCTCAATCATCCCAACAAATGGATAGAGACTTTGTATTGATGAAACCCAGCACAAGTTTGGAGTTGGATCATCTTGGATAAAACATTTTGTCACTAGGTCAAATCTTACTAAAGCCTTGTTACGCCCTCGATGCTACAGTGTTTCTTCAATTATCCTAATTATCATTCACATTCATCATATGATTGTCTTGATTAAATCTCAGACAAGCTCGAAATTTGGTCACTTGGGGTCGAAAACTAGGTCACTGGGTCAAATCTTAGAAAAAAGAACTTTGTTCACGCTCTAAGGGCTACATGTTCAATCGACCTTAAAACTGGTTACAATCATTGTAATGGTGGAATTATAATCATGTTTGAAACTTTGTCAATTGGGGAAAAAAATAGGTCACTACGATAAATCCGGGAAATTCCTAATTGATACGCCAGAGACTACAATATTAATTCATCACCTCGAAAAATTGTCAGAATGTTTATTTTGATCTTAGAAAAATCTTGCTTACGCTCTAGAGGCCACATTTCATACCAAATACATCTGAAAACTTGTCAAAGTCTTAGTTTTGATTAAATCTCGGACAAGTAGCAAACTGAGCCACGTGGGGTCAAAAATCAGGTACATGGTCAAATATTAGAAAATCATCGTTGACACTCTACAGGCCAGCTTGATATTTAATCAATATGATGGTTTGTCAGAATTCTAACGCCATGACTTTTCGAGAGGGCACTAAAAAATCAAAGTATTGATAGTACTGAAGGCCTGGAAATTATGGAAATTGTAAGATACAAATACTAAGAATTTGGACAACCAGGCAGACTGAAAAGATTCTCAATATGTACCTTCATCGTTTACATTTCAATAAATGTTTTAGCAATATTCTAAATTTTGTGTGTTCAATCAGGGCCCAAAATTATGACACTTCTTCATACTCAACTGAAACTTTACTCAAACTTTGACTTCAGATCAAAGATGATTTTCTTCAGAAATGATATCGGAAATGCTCAAACACAAAAAATGAGGCAAATTGTTGCTTGCAACATTTGATTAAATTAAAAATTGAATATTTATTTAAATCTAAAGTTTGAGTTGGAGTAAATAAGATCAAGATATATGTGTTAAACACCAATGCCCCCGCCATTGTCATTTTCAGAAACCGTTGATTGATACAATATGGATATCAGTAGTAAAACCAATGTTAAAGTTTTTTTTTTTTAATTTAATATTTGACCTTGAAAAATGACCTTGACTGATGACCTTTAGTCGATTCCAAACAGAAAGGTCTTGTCCCAAGCAATAAGCATGTGAAATACGAAGGGTACATCACTTACCTTTCAATAGTTATAGCCAATGTTGAAAGCTTTTGGCAGACAAACAGAGTATGCAGGGGCATAAAGAAGTTTGATTATCTTATGATGACTGTTCTCTGCCACCATAGCTTGGACTTCGATATTCAATAGCAGTCCCAAACGACAGTAACTTTGATAAACATAAACATTATGCTATAATAGGTGTATACCAAATGATGACTGTTCTATACCACCATAGTTTTGGCTTAGATAATTCACTTAGAAGTTCCCAAACAAATAGTAAATTTTAGTAATTTATATTAATATCCACATTAAACGTGAAGCTTTTTGCTAGAATAATTGGAATATGGCCTTGAAATGGTTCGTGGTAGTATTTCTTTCGCCGATTTTCTTAATCAATATTTGGTAAAATAGATCTACTTTTCAGCGAATTCAGCGATTTAATAGGCGGCCAATAATTCTGCCTGAAAGTAGATCCGTGAAAGGCTTTTGGTCGCTAGAGGCAAGGAAATCCCTTAGAGGGATTTCCTGGCCTAATCATAGGTATGCGTTGCGTTAGGCAAGAATGTTTAATTCCAAGTGTTGTGTCTATTATAGTTTATTCGCAACTGATGCATAAAGCAAAAAAAGATAATGACAATAACAATAACGTCAAAATAACACGGCTAAAACGAGTAACGTCATTATCATAAAATCAAAGCAATGACGTTACAGCCATATCTGAAGCAAGTTACACGTAAAGTTATTGTTCTTGACCGACCGACTGACGGACCGACCGACCGACAAGCTGACTCCCATATACCCCCAAACATAGTTTTGTGGGGTATAATGAAGGACAGTAACTAAATTTCTAGGCAAGATAGGTAATGGTTCTTTTGCATAGCAAATTTTCTTTAAAAGAACTATCTACAAATGAAGATTCACAATCATAGCTAGTATATTTTGAGATGAGATTCAGACGCAATATAAAAAACTCAAGGACAATACCAAGAGTTATTAATCGCGAGATAAAAATCGATCATTTATCCACTTCTGTGACTATTCTTTTTTTAAGAAAATCTGTTCGTAATTAAATTGTGATGCATCAGGAAGAAGATCTTTTCACACTATTATTTCTTAATTTGCTGATCAAATATTTAAAAAGCTGAAAATCTGGTATTCTCGAGCGAGTTTTCATTCCATCACCTGACATGTTGTATGAAAATAATTTGTCAAGTTTTACACTTAACCGAGAAAGTTAGATTTTATTGTGTGTTAAAACCGTCTATAATCTATCCATTGCCTGTCATACGAGCTTATATTACCAACATATTTATTCTTCACCCAATCACATTTATTTTGGGTTTTTTGTCATAGCCGATTTGGCTAGAAATTTTGGATGAAATATATTCATAAACGTCTGCAAATGAAATAAAATCGATGCAGATAGACTAAAACGATGCTCTGAACTTTCTAAACGTAACCATATTTTGTTTGTATCTTACCCTCTTTATCAATTGACAATAAGAATGGCTATTAGTCATTGTGCAGTGTGTACATGTATGACATGGCCTGCGTAAACGTAATAACTCTTCAAATCAAAGTGGTTGAATTCAAACGAGTTCAAACGAAGTCACAAAATAAGCTAATAAAACACAATTTACGTGTTAAGGTAAAGTTATGGTTCTTACACCATGTACTTTGTATCATTGCAGCAAATAATGCCAATTTTAAATTCAAACTGGTCTAAAATGTCAGAGTTCAGATCTGGAAAAAAAACAACAACAAAAAACAACAACAACAACAACAAAAAAAACACACTTTACGCCGCCGTCTACCCAACGCCTGTACGCTATGGGTTTTTAACGGTTGAATCAGATATAAAAGGGCTCCATTCAAAATTGCTACCACTAAGGGTAAAATTGGCCAGGCTGAAATTTAAGACACAATGTCGCAACATTTTGGTTTCAGTACCAACTTAGTTTTCTTGTACCTTTTGGATTAAAATCAACCCTTTCCCACACAATGACGCTTTTCGGCGCCCTCAAAAAAAAAAAAAAGAAAAAAAAAATAATTCGAAAAACAGTGCGTAAAATGAAAACATTGCTTAAAACGAGCAATTTCCTATTTGATAGAATGATAATTTACCCAGAAAATTGAAAAGATATAACATTTCATAAGCTATAAATTGTTGTCTGTAACTCCTTTCAATTTGAAGTAATCTAATTTTCTTTCGTCTGGTAATGGGTAAAAACAGATTAAGAAACTTAGTTTTGGATGTTTTATTATGATAGTGCATAAATGTTGCAAAATAGATATAGATCAAACGCAACGGGATTACTAATCGATTCTCTTCTCGGGGTTTAAAACGATCTCATTACGGCGACATTTCATAAGTTAATCAAATGGGCCAGCCCGAGTAATCAAGGGTGTATTAAAGTAGTCTAGTTACTTTTTTTTATGTATTCGGACTCATTTAAATCCCAACGTAAGGTTTATTAAATTTTATAGAAGTATTTATGCTGACGCTATTTACCAAATAAATTACAAATCTCCTTCAGCCTTAGGAATCAGGAACATATCATTCTGAAACTTTTTTTCTGATTTCCTTTCAGGAATCAAGATAATAATTTTAGCAATTGCTATTTAATGGGAAACTTAGAATACAGCAATCACTTCTACCTGGTGTTTTAGAAACTAACAAAATGTCAATTTGATAATTTTATAGCTATCAAATGTTTCAATAATGTTTGAAAATATTTTTTACGTAGAAATGGCCCATTTTCATTTTTTCAAGAGAAACTGACTCGCGTGCACTTTAAAGTACACTATGTTTGTCTGATTTAGAGGACTTTATCACAGTAAAATTTGCGGTTAACATTTGTTAACCAAATCTTTGACCAAAAAATAAAATTACCACAGTTGTTGAAAGCGGTTTTATAATATATAGATTTATGGTGAATTATCCCCCTTTATTTTATGCTAATATTTAAACATTTTGTTGCAAAAAGTTGATCGAAACTATAGATTCACAATATTTAAGCTATTCTAAATTGAACACAAAGAAGTAATTGCGTTTCAAAGGATTCATTGAATGGAATCTATTGCATCAGCCATCTTGTAATAAGCAATTGGAAAATGTTCAAACAGTGATGAGCGGTATCTACAAATAAACGTGAAGAAAATCGGTCGAAAAATAGATAAGAGGGTCAAACTGAATCGCTCACACGATTTAATATTCATTTTTAGTAATAGTGAATTTTTTTTTCTGGCTCGTACTTATTATTGCCATTTTGATCCATTGGTTTAGGAGGAGAAGATTTTTTTTATATTTTATTTTTGTCTGTAAATCTGTGTTTGCATCACTGCAGATCGTAACAATTGTTGTTATCTGTAAAAAATTGAAGTCATAATATACATCTAAGAGCAAAATCAACAAACATCAAAGCGTCCCTATAAAGGAAAATTAAAAAAAAAAAAAAAAAAAAAAACCACATCATTTCGTACATATGAATACTCTCTCAAATTAAAAGATTTTTTAGAAATACGTTTTAATCAAAGAATTATTCATCACACAATTTTAAAATATCCCCATTGCATTAGATGGCGTCTTAAATTACCATAATTATATTTCGAGGCGTTTAAAATCAACTGTTGAAATTTTACCATTTTTTTTTTCAAATTTTAGAAATACATTTTCTTTGTTGATGTTCAAGTTGTGATTGTTTGCCTTGAAGCGTAGGTCAGGTAAGTTATTAAAACTGTCTACATTAAATGTGTCCTTGCTTAAAATGATGTTGATACCTTAAAGATAAAACGTGGATTTTATAAGTTTTTCCACAACCCAATTTATGTAAAAGTGAAAACCAGTTATTTATACAAAATGCAATACACATGAAATTATTTATGGAATTATAGTGTTATGTCAACGACATAGTTGCTTCTATTTTAATTAATCGAAAAAAAAAAAAAATAATTGAAGGATCGTTGGCCACGCCCTCTAGCTTCGGACAATGTTGGTTTACTGTGATGTCTTACATCATTAGTTTGCATATAATATGTAGTCAGGGAAATTAACACAAAGAAAATCGTTTGTGGGGAAAAAACACCTAATCACAACAGCATACAAAAATGTCTACAGCTTTCAAGTCGCCAACTTATAAAAATGTTTGAGATAAATGCCACATGTTTATCTCTCAACTCAGGTTTAAATAATTGATAGATAATTGATTGATTTGTCGATCGCGTTTTTGATCGACAATTTTGCGATATGTCATTTTAATTTCTACTTAAATGATCGACAAGTTCTGAAGTGCTAAGCATTTCTTTTCTTCTTCTTCTTTTTTTTGCAATTCAATTTCTTACGTGAATTTTAAATCACCCATAAAAATTCATCACCCTGGTAACCTCACACAAAAATGTTTCTTGCAACCAATCTGTGCGCGATTCTCATCATTAATTTGCCGAGACCTCTGGTAAAATCTTTTTATCATATGATACTATTGTAACAAGAGGTATTAAACAGTACAATTTGCAGTTAGTCCGAAGTCACTAAAATGCTTTAATTAAGCTTCAATTGACTGCTAAAGTCGTTATAAACTTTTTAAAGCATTCATATTGGTCTTATCAGACATAACATTTAAGACCTTAATTCCAACTGAAAAGTCGCTAGGCTGTTAATCTGACTCTGCGATACCGCTAAGCTGCTAATTTTACGAACATTGTTTTCTCAGCGTTTCTTATTTTATTTCCACAGTTGGTGTTACACATGCAAAGCTTGGAAAAATGCCCTGAAGAAAGAACATCGCTTTTCGAACTATATACAATGGGGCAAAACTAAATCATGGACCTGGCCACATAATGCCGACAATATCCGTCAAGTGTTCGTTAAATCTTGTAATTCGGATTTTGATCTTCGAGATATATCAACTCTTTGTCACATTTGGAAAAACTGCCTTAGATTCAGGATAAAAAAGCCGATCTGTGAAACAACATTACGGATGCGAAACAGACACTTTGCTCACAATCCAGACAAACGAGTTTCCGATGATCATAAAGCAGAAATGTTCGATACTTTGAAAGATCTTGTCAATGAAAGGGACTTTAAAATGTTCATTGACGTAAACAGGTGTAGGGAAGACCTCACCAAAATTGAAAACGAAGAAACAGTAACCCAATTACTAAACGAAATCAGAAAAGACACACAAGCAAATGCCAAAATGACGACACATTTAATTGAACAACAAAAAATTTGTAATGAGCATTTCACCGCGGAGAGACCTGCAAAGAGACAAAAAGAAAACAGACAACATGGGCATTGGGGAATTTTGACGAAATATGTGAAATACAGTTTACCGCTTATCCTTGCAATCATCATTTTCTGGAACTACAAAAATGAGGGTCAGCTCTTTAGAGCCAATCGTAATAATGCAGGTAACAATTATGCAATAATTCATGATATTCAAACACTTCCAGCAAGAACCCTTGCATTTTGTACGTAATTCTATTTGAGTTCAAGAGGCTAACTTAAACATATGATTCGCAAACGCGTGTTAAAACAGCAAGTATCGGGTAAGGTATAGAAGTTTTCATTACATTCCTTTGATTTTTGTTGTAGAAGCACGCGGAAAACCCGATCACGTCAGGAAGAAAAAACGTATCTGGCACTGCCAAAAACGTTTCTGTGTATGGTATTGTTAGATGACTTCATTTTCTTGTTGAAATGACGTCGAATATTTAAAAAAAAAAAAAAATCAAAATTGTCAAAAACGTCTTCGCATATACTGGTTATATTGACGATTCAATAACTTACATTTGCTTCTCGCCGAGTAGGAAACTTTGATATTCAACCCGACCTACTGTCTATAGCAAATATGAAAAAATTCCTCCGCAACCCAAAGCAACAAGTTTCCGATCGTTATTTCTAATGAATTTTTGCTGTGTACTCATTGAGCCTGCACTGTGTGAAATCATATTAGGTAAATAGATTAATATCTTATCAAACAGAATTTTTTTTAGTAATTTCGTAATAAAGATTATGGGTATGCGTTTTCGTTATCCCCTTCTCATAGTTCACAAAACTCTCATAAAATTGTGCAAACTTTTTAAACGGTAACTGCAACTGATTATTCAGCCTTGTATATGGATTTCAGGAGCACTTCAACATAACATATTTGTCCTATGACATGTGAATATGCGGTCTGATATATTCTCTCCCTCTTGCCCTTAACCCTTTCCTGTTTATCAAAATTTTAGACTGGTCCAAATTCAAAGGTTTTGCAGACTAAAATTTACAGTGGATTAGATTGAAAAATAACCATTCAATATGGTAGAAAATTTTGTGGAAAAAGAAGAAAACAAGGGATTGTACGGGAAAGGGTTAATTTAATTTGATTGTTTTGGAAATGAAATTTATATCAGTTAACCATTAAAAATGTGTCAGACTTTTTGTCGGAGCAGAGTCTTCCTGTTAATATTTACTCATATTTTTTGCTCTGGTAAAACGTATCAATTGCAAAAGAAAAATTACCGTGCGGTAATCTTGACCGAATCATCCTTCGGTCGCCGCACGGAGGCCATATATCCAGACGCTCTGCATAAGATCAACTTATCACATCTCACAGTCTTCGGATATAGACCGGCCAGTTACGTTGCGACTGTCGTAAATTCAATGTTCAATTCAAATTCCGTTCGACGAGCAAGGGCATATCTTAATTTGACATATGGCACGTTTTTAGCTAGAGAGGTTAATTACAAAGGTAATCATAGCAAACTTTTCATCACGATTAAACGTTATAAATGGTATTTAAAACATAAGTAGACAGGAAAAAAATAATCTTGGTATAATCACTAATACGCAAGAATTTGCGTAGATGGAATATTTTGCATGTTTATTAACGTTGCTTCTAAGTGGCATAGTTGAAACATCTTTAGCTTTTAAAAAGTAAAAAACAATAAAGTTTAGAAATACCACCAAAACATACGCTCTTTTAAAAATGAATCCTGTGCGACCAAATTACAATTGAAATATTAAATTGGACCAGCAAAGAAATTTCCAGTGTAGTTGCATAAATTGCTCTTACTACAACTCCCATATCATCACACATTGTGGTTAACAAAAGACCATGCATCATTAAACAATATGATTGGATCGGAGGAAGATAAATGAAAAAAGAAAAAGTATTGGTTGAAGTTGGGAAATCCAGATAAATAGATTTTATTAGAAAAAGCATTTTTTTGTATTTTATCTTATATTTTATTACCATGACATACAAGTATTAGATAAGAGATTTCGAAAATATAGACATAGCATTTCGCCTTTTTACTTGAGTATTTTCGCAATGTATCTTTGTTCTTTTGATACAATGGACGAAGTACCTTCATCTTAATGTTATCCCTTGAGCGGGCATTTAAAAAATCTAGCCTAGCACAAAAGGCCTTCTAAAGTGTGTGCTTTCAGCTACTTTGCTTTTGTGTTTACGTGTTCCATTTCCACGCCATTTGTTGCATGTTCCTTTCAATCAAAGAAAACAACAATAAAATTGTATGTTTTCATAATGAGGTAATATGGCCTTAGATATTTTGTGTTGGTTCTGTCTGTATATAACAGGATACATTTACTTGTGTTGTGGATATGATAAAGAGTGATTATTCGAAGCAAACACGCCTCTAACGCAATTACGGGGGTTCCCTGGTAACTGCTTTTAGCTCATAATTTTTGAATGAAAATACTTTCTTGAAAAAAATAATACGTTAAAAGTTTAATTTGTTCCTAAAATCATCAAAAACGTGGATCTTGTTCTTTGTTAAGTGTAGGGACCAACGTAAATACGATTCTATAGTTCTATTCCTTCCGTAAATATCTCCATTTTTTTCAATATTTGTAAAGTAAAGTATGTTTAATCTAAATATGCAAAGAGATTAGGTAAACGAATATGCTTTTTAAACGTCATCGAATATCGAAGTCGTCTAGCGTTTTCTTGTTTTTTCGACTTTATCCAGTCTTTAAAATTTAGAATTTGTTGACACAATTTAACTAATTAATCAACCACTTTCGCTTTAATTTCCTTTCTTTTATTTCCACAGAGATGCAAAATGCGTTAATTTAAGATTAGCTTTTGTGGATGTGTGATGTCCGTCGTCCGTCGATATTTACATATTGGGTACTTTAGAGGCGACGGTTTATGCTCAATCTCATAAAAAATGGCCAGAATTGTTGTCTTGGTAAGATCTAGGACAAATTCGAACATGAGTCCCTTTTGGTAAAAACTAGGTCACGAGGTCAATTAATAGAAAACCTTATAGGCACTCTAGATCCCTAAGTTTTTGCTAAATCAACTGGTAAATCTATCAGTATGTTTGACTTGAAAAAACTAAGACAGGTTCTAAAATGGGTCAAAAACTAGATCACTGCGTTCATTTCTTATAAAAAACTTAAACACTCTAGGAACCAAAACCTTTGCTTAGTCGACCGGAAAATCGGTTAGAATATTTGTCTTTTTTTGTTAAATCTAAAGGCATTCATGCATCGTGTGCCAAACAATCATCCCTCTAACAATCTTTATGTGAAATTTTTTATTCATATGAGACTAATTTTATCGACTCAGCAAAGAAAAACGCAACTTGCATTATGTTTATGACAACTACGAAGAATGTAGAAAAAAGTTGTGAAGTTTGTCCTGGTGTACAGAGTTATATATTAATGAGATGCACCAGATAAATGAAACAGGCCACTTTAAATGCCAAACCTATCGCTTTTAAGAGAAACAGAACAAACAAGCGCACAAACAACATATATTGAAAATAGCAGCACTTGATAACCTTTGTACCAAGTTTGATTGCGATGCCAATTTGATTGAAATTAGTAAATTTCTAGTTGCGGTAAAAAGTCACTTTTTTACCGTGTTTTTTTAAAAAAAACTTCTTTAGTAAACTTTTTGAGAAATAACTTTTGAAATTGGTGATGTTTCATAACTAAATAAGTCTACTTAAATTGGGTGTTATTGCTTAGAGCAGTAGACTCATGATCAGTGAGGTATCGAAGCTGATTTAATTTTAAATCACACCAGTAACACTTGTATGCATTTCGACAAGACGTGCAGAGACCCTGAGTAATATCCAGAAAGTACAGGATAAAGAGAATTTCACTGTGATATAACTGAAAGTGTGTTCAAAGCGGTATCAAACACCAAGCGTACAAATAAAGATAATGCAGTCAAAGAAACTCAGTCTAAGGTAACACTTTTCTAAACAAGACGACAATGACGGTCCTATACGCTCACCCGAGTAAAAAATTTAAAGTCATAGTGACCTGAATGATTATAATTATGCCTCGGTTGAGCCCTAATGAAACCCCAGGGGTGTCGTTCAACCAACATGCTTATATATGGTATTTAATACAAAATCTTAATTGTGTGCCGAGGTGGAGCCAAAATAAGATCGTAGGCCGTAGGGGCATTATGTTTTTCTTTTGACAACTTATAGAGAAGGCAACCTGGCGATGTCACATGCAAAAGTAAAAACCTCTTTAACCTCTTGGTGGAGAGGAGTAATGTGAATTTAGTTTTTTGCTCAGAACAATTTTCACGGTTCGGGCGGGATTCGAAACCGGGATCACCCGATCCCGATGTCCGCGTCTTACCACTAGACGACGGACTCTATTAAAAGTCTGTAATATCTAATCAAATTTACATTTAAAGTTCTAATGATACAAAATAATGCAAAACCAGTTCACAGACTAGGGAAGCGCTGGCAACAGGGTATGACATACCTTTACTTTTTTAAAACATTTCACCTTTGAAATATTTCCGAATATAACTTATGTTTCATTGTTACATGGTTTGGAGCAACATACGAATTCAATATAACTTGTGCTAATGTACACGCCTTGGCCTGATATAAATATTTTGATCAGCCACATTCGACTCAGGCTTGCAAGGAACACATGGACTATTTTCAATTTAACATAACTATAGTGAAAGTTCTAACCATTGTTATGGTAGAAAAAGGTAAACCATCTCTTTTTGTATTGTAAAATGATATAACAATATGTTTTTAAATATGCATCAAACCAGAAAAAGACACAAGATCTTTAACTTGTTTAATGTCAATAAAAAAAGTCTAAAGTCTTTGGCTATTAAATATCTTATCTTGAAATAACTCATGTCTTTGTATCACACACCAGTTGTCGTTTGTTTGTCATTTTACTAGGTTTTTTCTACTCGTTTTTCTACAAAAATCGTTGAACCGTCAATGTGGTTGATACTTGCCGTGTTGATATTAATATAGTTCGTAATATGGTCCAAAAATTCCGAAATCGAGCTGCATTTAGTCATTGTTTACTTCACATTTTGTTTAAGTTCTTTCGATATATATAATCCATATAAGTTTTGACTCGGTACACTGCTAATACTAGTCTTTCCAGCTTCTTCCAAAAAGAGTTTCATAACCCTTTTACTTGGATTATTCACCTTAACAGCACACACACACACAATATGTATACTGTCTACTTATTTGCGTTTTTTCTGCCTTAATTCTCAACAAAAACCCACATTCAAGAGTATTCGATGACAATCAGGGAAATAGTTGATATAGAAACAGCCTGTAGTTTATTTATATATGATTTCTTCTCTTAGAGCTCAAATAGGTTTTGAACCGTCATCTCTATAAATCAAATGAAAATGAAATGGCAGACAATCTCATTATATTCACCCACTTTGTCTTGCTTTGTAACTTTAAGATCGGCTTAAAAAGATATGACTATGCATAAGCTTGTTACAAATCATATATGTCGAACCTGAGTTATATAACTAAAAAAAACCAACATCTTCTGCCAAAATCTTTTTTGTATCAATCATCCATAAATCTGGCCTCATACAGACTTAATGGGGAGCGGTCTGAAACAAATCAAAGTGAACAGTATTTTTGTTTACACCAAGAACAATTTGGTAAAGCACATTCAGAGACCTCACTGCCAGAGGGTAATCATATAATTAATATATGTACCTAATCTAACGTTAGATGTACTTTATCTCGTACCTTTCTCCTTTAGTAACTGAAAATAAACCATACCGTCAAAACTCAAATTACAAAAATGTTTACAAAACACCCTAAAAGTCCAAGCCTCTAATCAGCCATTATCGGACATAAACACCAACTAAAGGATATTCAACTAAACTTCAAATATGAATAGCTCGACACAAAATCCAACAAAATTTCTTTTCAGATAAATTATTAATCACACATCATCCAATCTACAAACAAATTACCAATCTCCCGAATTTACTAGGTCCCACTTTCTCTACTCCTGTGGTATGCGACCTCAATTTTGACTAAAATAGCTAAATGGAAGAATGTGACTTTTTAACCGATTTAATAGACCGAAATCAGGTTACAATATTTCGATGAGGCAAATCACAGAAACCTAGGACCATTGCAAGTACATGCACATATTTCGTGATTAAAAATCATTATAGTTTCAAAGAAAACAAGCCGGGCCGCACAGTCAACAGTAAAGTAAAACGTCCAGTAAATGCGAGTTCACACCCCTAATAGAGCTTCATCTCATCTAAATAACAACACAATTTCGTTGTGGAAGGGCTACGGTCAGCATCTTATTCTTCCGACGAATGGTTAACAATGTGGTAGAGAGTGATCAGAATAGAACTCAATCAATGATATTGACATTGATTCTACTAGATAGACATTAATTTAAGATGCATGCATATGAAATGTGTAAGCCATAAACCTTGTCTTTCAATAATATTATCCTTGTTCATTCGTTCGCCTGAACGTTGTCTTTGTAAGAATTTAGCCTGAGAAAGTGAACCTGGTTTTGACAGCTAACCTTGAACTCGATTTTAAAAAAAGCCCAAACTTTCATTTTCATAGTTTTGGATTTAACATGATTACTCTAAAGTTTCTTTGTGGTGTACGGCAATTAGCTATTACTTCTACAAAGACACTAATTTTTTTTCATGAAATAATGAGAGTACTGTAAGCAAGCAAAGCATGGTTTTGTTCAATGTTCGTCTGTAGCAAATGTCATTATGATAGATATACGAGGTTCACGTTACTGAGGAGCTTAAAAGCATGCTATTGGAGGGGTTATCTATAATGTTACTACAATTCATTTATGGGGCCATACAAAGCAGTGCGAAAGGTAAAAACACTGATCAGACTAAGCTGTTACTTGGCACACGTGTGAAATAGATGGAAATATATAATTGAAATTGAAAACAGTGAAAATGAGATTTTGCATATGACAAGCAATTTTATTATTTCGCGTTTCTACAAAAGCACCATGATGGTACTAAATTGCCCCAGTTGGACATCATTCTAAGAAAGTTTCGTCGATATTGGGCTCAAATAGAGGGCAATACTTTGTGCATCAGGAGATTGTCATAAAGGCCCACTTTCCCTAGTTTTATGATAAATAATATCCAACTTCGCAAAATGATTTCTTAAAACGTGATAAACATTCCGAAAAAAGTTTCATCAAAATTGAGCCAAACTTAAATCCCCGAGTGTGTAAAGTAAAAGTTGTCATCTAAATCCCCTTTTCCGACTTTTTAATATCAACTGTTTTCATTTTCAAGTATCGCTTATCTTCATGACCAGAAAAAAAAATTTCTGCGAGGTTCCAAAATGGTTGAGCAAAACATGTGGACACCAGATTTAAACATTAAGTTCTCTTTCTCGTGCTTTCTATGAATGTTCTCACATTCCGAAGGTTTCATTCTAATGCCATGATAAACATTTTGACCAAGCAACAAAAAACTGAGCTAAATATGTGGCCTTTAGAGGTATTTAAATGATTTGTCAATAGGCCACTTTTCCCGAATGTGTAAAATTGGGCCATATTTATAGTCCCGAGAGTATACACACAGAAACTGTCATTAATATCATTTTCCCATATTTTTCAATGGCATTTTCTCACTTTGAATAGGTTATATCTTTATTACCTGGCAAACATTCTGACGAAGATCAGCAAAATCTGGATAAAAAACGTTTGACCAGGTTCATCAAAATTTAGCCAAATATGTTGTGCCTACTAGAGTGTAATTCAAGAAAATGTCATTAAGGTCCCTCTTCCGTATTAATCAATGTTTCAAATTAAAATAGGATTCATTCTAATGACATGACAAACATTCTGACCAAGTTTCATCAAGATTGAGCCACAGTTGTCGCCCTTGTTGTGTTAACAATAAATATATTGACATCTGATGACACACGTAGGACATGAAATAATCACAAAGCTCCCTTTAGTCACGATATCCTCAGACGATTTAGAATACACAGGAAATTACATTGTAGGCAGAGTTTGTAACATTCCTGAAATAAGTAAGAACAACTTTTTTATGGCGAAGGCTTTCAAGGGATTTAATGATTTAGTCTCCAGGGGGTATTTTTAACTTTGAAAGCACCTAAAAATAAATTATATCTGGCTAAATAAGTAACTCAAAAGTCGTCCAAGGACAACATCTCGAGCCTGGCGAATGTCTGACCTTGAACCGTGACATTGAAAAGTTTTGTATCAAATAGAACATCTACTCATATGATCTGTGACATTGAAAAATTGTTTCAAATTGCACATTAACTTATATGGGGAATTATGCCAAATTATTTTGAAATAAATGCATACACGTAGGTAAGGGGCTCTGGACAAGCTCAATTTGAACTTGAGCCGTGATATTTACCCTTAAGCTATTCGAAAATGTATTTCAAATGTCACATTACGGTGGGGGATAATTGTGCCAAGGTACCCATTAATAAACGCCCAAGATGGTCTCTGAACATGTTGAATTGGAATGTTTGACCTGGAGCCTTGAGTTTGAAGAATTCGAAAATTTGTTAAAAACTGGCACTACCTTTTATGATCGGGGGCAATTATGTCATTTTATTTTGAAATCCATCTATAAACGTAGGGGTATGCTATGGACAATTGAAAGACTGAAGCACAAGGTGTCTATTACTTTAAACAGTGTGACAGTCATATCGCGGCGGCTGGAGAACCTAACAATGGATTCCAGGTATTTCCAACACAAGCACTACCACTACATCCTTTCCTAGTCTCAAGCTGCTATGCCACTTAGGTTTACGATTACCCACCAATTGGTGAGAGACATATGTCGGAAAGGATATGTGCCGCTGCCGGGGATCGAACCCACGACATCCCATAATTGAATTTGGGATTCCGATGCGCTACCGACTGCGCTATGACGGCGGCTACTAGAAGACTAACACACCTAGAAACTAACACACATACATGTATACCGACTTATGATTGTTGCAATTATGGCTGTACAAAATCAATGATAACAATACTTGAACAAATTTTGTTAAATTTTATTAATCGATTGATTGAATGGTGTTTAACGCCACTTATAACAATATTTCAGTCATATCGTGGCGACTGGGGCACCTAACAATAGATTTCTGGTATTTCTCACACCAGGTACTACCACTACATCCTTTCCTAGCCTCGAGCTACTATCCCACTTAGGTTAAAAACCATCCACTCATTGGTGAGAGACAAATGTCGGAGAAGATATGTGCCGCCACCGGGGAGAGAAATTTTAACCTGATATTCTTATTCTATACATATTAATGGTACACACATAAACACAAATAAATAGACATTATTTTGGAACAAATTAAGTTAGCATATCTAAAATATGAAAGTATGTGGTATCTTTGAAGTAAGACACCTCCTTTTCCCGTAAAAACTATGATGCTAAAAGAAATGCCGAATAAGTTCAACTAAATACATGCGTCGGAAAAACCTTATAAATAAACCCAAAAATAGCGGACATCATTTTTGCACAATTTCATGAAAATATGTGCATGGATAGTAAATTATGTAAATGTGATATTAGGTTGACTCCCCCCCCCCCTCTAAGAGCATGTCTTTAAAGTTTCGTAACCAGAGTGGAGCTGAGACCCACTATTTAGATCCGTAGTCGTGCGTCCCTGGAACAATTCATTTCAGAGTCTAGACTTAGGAGTGGTTGAAGAAATAAACTTCGGTTTGATTTAAACCTAAACGATCGCAAACATTTATCCTTGTAGGCACACATGTCTTGAGATTGTTAACATCAATTACCTCTTTTCCTGAGACGTTTGAATGTAATTTTGGTTTAAAAATGTGCTTGGATTCTAAGGCGTAGAGCCTTGATATTTTTCTAAAGAATCAGTATAACGACCGAATACAAAATAGCTAAAATCATGATCCTCGGATCCCAAGGGGCGGAGCCCCGGGGAGGGGGGGTATTTGCATGAATCATCAATTTACTGACTTCTTTCTTATTTCTGAAATTATAACCCGTGGGTCCAGAGGGAGAACATTTTTTTTATCCGTCTCACAAATTTGCCCTTAAGTCTTGGAATATGTAATTTAGACTTTTGGATCTTACGCAATCTCAGGCTTAAAATCAAAATTTGGTTGCAAAAAGAATTTCAAATTGAGAGCAGATGTATGGAAATAAGTTCTAGCGAGTGATATTGGTGATATTATCGTGTATTACTAACCGAATTGAGTATAAAATGACCTGGTATCTATGTCATATGAAATATAACATCCCTAGAATCTAGCGATAATATTTCAAATTTAATAAGATTATTTCAAAATAATTTAACACCCCCCGTATATAAGTAAAGTTACATCACTTTGATGATCTATAATATACAACATATTTCTTAAGTTATTTGTGCCGGAAATAAATGTTTCTTTTAATATTAACAACTATCGACACTATACAAAAGCATTTTTCTAGCACACTGATTTGTTTCATTTGCGAATATGCGTCAATCAAAAGCACGTCATTCATTGTAAACCCCAACCTTCACAACGGTAGGCCTGATGACATGTTACAATAATTCTGATTGACATGATTGACCAAATGTATATGTATGTTTGTATTTCCGTTTATTCATCGACGCTCCCGTAGCACATGCCCATATGAGCGACGCCCCCAGAAGACGGTTAGTTGTTACGGGGGAATATAGTGCAAAGATACAGAAACTTCTGAGAGCTCCGCCTGGTTCTTTAACATGCTCGGTGGATAGCACCGTCACACGGGCTTCGGTTTAACGTCTCATCCGAAAGACAATTAGTTTGTTAGTTGATATGGTCAGCCCAGGATTCGAACCCCTGATCTTGAGGTTTGAAGTAAAGTGCTCTACCAACTGAGCTAATCGGGCTAACTAAATGTATATGTTTATTTATAAAGCATCTAAATGCTATTGACCACACTTTGGACGATACACATAGAACGTTGTTTTAGATATTCCATGTTGATACCAATCTCCTTCAGTCTGTGTGTCCACCAATGTAGATCTCTCTCTCTCTCTCTCTCTCTCTCTCTCTCTCTCTCTCTCTCTCTCTCTCTCTCTCTCTCTCCCTCTCTCTCTCTCTCTCTCTCTCTCTTTTTTTCTTCTTCTTCTTCTTTTCATTTCTTAATATCAAACATGGTCGCACTACAGCATGTCATTTCTTTTTTTTAACATTCACATCATTGTAAAAAAGAAATCTGGAAGAAAAGGAGAAAGCATTTTTTTATATAAATAATCCACTTTTCGTAAAAAAATGCCATACAATAAAATTAGAAAGAATACATATATTGTAATGCGTAAACAGGGAATATTATTTCGACGATAAATGACATAGATCGTATTGATGATGAGGATGTTATTAGTGCGAAGAAAAGAATTAAAAATAAAGATGATGATAAGATAGTGATAAGAGAGATCTAATTAGAAGAATGATCTGTTAACAGATTTGATGTAAAGGGTTCCCTTCGGTAAATCACGATACATATGGGGTTATTATGTAACCGGCAACATGTTACAAAGAATACGATAAACACTCTTACACTTAAATGGTCAAATTTATGATTTAATGAGACAAATTGTGTGTCTTTTTATGTTTCAACCGATATGTCGCCAAATTCTTATTCCTTGATTGATCGAAGCATGCGACCGGGCTTCATTTCAAACATCATGGTTGTATGACATGGTGTTTATCCAAATCAAATTAAGTGAACACGCTTATTTTCATTGAATGAATTTAAAACTGTTTTTTCGCTGGAGGAAATATTGCGAGGTAGGCTTTCATTTTAAAATATCTAGCTTTAATATTTGAAAATCTAGCCTTACTAGTAGATCAAGGGACTAATATGTTTACATATTATCACCAGAAGATCACCAATAGGCTACCAAAAGGTCGTAAATACAATTTTAGATAATATGTAGAACAACATTGTTTTTACCCAACAACGATTCAATATCTGAACTATCTTGATCTTTAATTTCATCATTCCTCGCACACACTATCATAACTTCAATGTTTCTGGAGGCGAAGAACATGAGTTTTGGTTATTCTTGTGGTTGCCGGATACAAAACGAGTTAATGACCTTTCCATGGTGCATCCACCTTCATGCATTACAGACATTTGTTTCAATTAGTACACTATAACGGGTTATCATACAATTTATTGTATATGGTAAAAATAAATCATGAAACAAAACACCCGTCATTTATTCCTTAAGGCCGAAAAAATAGGGTACTTTTAATGCCTCTGAAGAACATAACTGGGACAACGGGAAAAAATGTAAGATTTCCAACATTATTATCTACATCATTTAGCCCAATACTTTTCATTGTAAAAACTCGAAAAAAGAAGTTAAAATGATTGGACGAAATAATAAGGCTTTCGAAAAACAAAACCGGAAGTAAATCCTCCCTGCAGTGGAAAATTGTTGTTGTTGTTTTTCTTTGAAAGCGTCTAACGAATACAGACTTTTTAGTCATCTGACGCTTTGCGTGATAAGGTCCCTTCCATTGTCAGAAGCCCATCGGGCTATTTTATTGCTCTTTATCCGTCGTGCGTCCGTCCTTATATTTCTTTAGCTCACTTGAGCACAACGTTCTGAAATCGGCTCTTTATCCGCCGTGCGTCCGTCCTTATACTTCTTTAGCTCACTTGAGCACAACGTGCTGAAATCGAGCTATTGTGATTGGTAAATGTCCGACGATCGTCTGTCTGTCCATCCGTAAACAATTATCAAAAAGTCTTCTCCTCCTAAACCATAAGGCATAGAGCTTTGATATTTGGTACATATCATCACCTATTGACCCTCTACCAAAACACTCCAGAGAATTTCTGTACTCTGAAAATTAGCCCTTTCCTTTACGATCGCTGATTTTACAAATGAAATCTTTGAAAATCTTCTTCTACCATACCATTAGGCCTAGAGCTTTGATATTTGTTATGTATTCTCACCTTATGACCCTCTACCAAAATACTTTAAAGAATCACTAGTACCGTATTACATTTGTCTCTCACAAATAGGTGGGTAATCGTAAACCTCAGTGGGAAAGCAGCTGGAAGCTTGGGAGGATGCAATGGTTATACTGGTGCGAGGTATGCCAGGGCCCGTATTCACCAACGCATTCTAAATTGATTTAGCCGACTAAATCCAAAGAATAGACTAAATTGAATTTAGTACGTATTCACCAACCTATTCTAAACTTTAGAATGAACTAAATTTAGGGAAAATTCTTCATTTTTCCAAGTCTAATACCTACCGTACTAAATACGCATTATCAATGTAAAAGATGGCCCCCGTTCGCTGCATTATAGTCCTAAAACATTTTTGTAGACAAAATAATGTAAAATAACACGAAAAGAGGAAAATTATTTCCCTTTGGGTAAAACAAAAGTTGTCGGTCGCATCTGACATGTATGACGTCACTGATATTTCTGACGTAATATAAGATAGTGTTTACATTGGTGACAGAAAGTTCACTCTTGCTGCTCTTCTCATAGAAATATTTACTGATGATTTCAAAATGGAATTAAATTTAAAGTGAAAAGGATGCTAAACGAGGAAAGTCTTCGCTGCGTTTTCAGATTTTCAGGTGTTCTTCAATGAACTCAGAACCGAAAATGACAGGATGGGAGTTCCAAGAAAAAGGCAGATTGTCATTTCATCTCAAGCAGTGGAAAACTTGGTGCATTTTCAATCAAGATTCTTTTGCTTGGGTGCTGATACTTTCTGCAATGCAACACGGATTTTATTCAAGTTACAATCAACATCCTCAAAAATACCCCCTCCCCCCGGCCACAGCGACCCATATAGGATCGAGGATAATAATCCGACATAATTATTCGATTTCGATCCATTTTTGTGTTAAAGACTAAAGATTTTACAATGTATATTTTTTAATTTGGCTATATGATGGGTTTAAGGGTTAAAAGCTGGCTACTATTTTGAAATGCGCTTTTAAGAAGTCTGGAAACCAGTGCAGGTGCGCGGTCGCTTATGCAATATACAAACCGTTCTAATTGAAGTCTGTTCTAAATTGTGTTGGTGAATACGAACTTTAGTCTATTCTTGGAATAGTATGAACCTTACTATTTAGCCTAGACCCAATTCTAAAATTTAGAATGCGTTGGTGAATACGGGCCCAGGAATCCAATGTTAGGTGCTCCAGCCGCCGTGGCATGACTGAAGAATTGTTAAAAGCGGCGCTAAACCCAAATCAAACAAAAAAGCGCGTCTTTTACAATTCCACTGTCAGAAGCTCATCGGGCTATGTTATTGCTCTTTATCCGTCATGCGTCCGTCCTTATACTTTTTTTTAGCTCACGTGCTGCACGTATCGTCACCTTTTGACCCTCTACTAAAATACTTCAAAGAATAACCGTAATCTGAAAATTAGCAAAAAAGTACTGTAATTTGCAGATACCACGGTTGAGCGATTTAGGACCATCATGGTCCTCTTGTCTGATAAATAGGAATTATTCGATAATTTTAACGAAATTCGCACGAAAAGGAATAAATGGCGTCTATTCGTAACATTCTCTCAATCGACCTGATGAAGACTTGGCTTTTATGGAATGGCTTTAACGTCAATATAAAGAATAGACCTTAAAGATCTTGACCTCAGAAACGGGTGAATGATTTTAATCAAATTTCAAGCTTGATCCTTAAGCAGATTCCTCAAAGTATTAAATCAGATAAAAACAAGCAATTTTGAAATTCTTCTTAGATTCAACCACATTCAAAAGATTCTAGGCTGATCCTCTTACAAAATAATTCAAGAAGTTTTGATAACTTGAAAATGTGGATTTTTGTGGTGGGAATTATTTGCATAAATGATACTTAAAATCTTTTCAGAGACCGTATGCACGACTTGATTCGAAATGCATACGTTTGGCCCTTTTGTACCCAGATTTTGGTTTCTAAACCAGAAACACGCTTGTGTGAGAGAGGCCAATTGCCGCTTAAAATCAACAAAATTAGAAACATCTCTTTCAGAAATTTTTAGCTGCATTTAACTACATCCGCATCTATCTTTTGGTGACCATTCAAAAATTTTCTATGAAAAAAAGAAAAGATTTTTAGGGCGGGGCTAATTTCATGACATGGTGAAGAATGATATAAAAAAATCTCAAAAACTATTGGTCTAATTTCAACCGGATTCTACAGAAAGAACCTAGATGACCATCTACCATCTATTGACGGGATGGTCTTATGTTTGCAAGGTAATCTTTTTATTAGCTCACCTGAGCTCAAGGTGCTCAAGATGAGCTTTTGTGACCACCTTATGTCAATCAGTATTTCAGTCATATCGCGGTGGCTGGAGACCAAACAATGGATTCCTGTTATTTCTCACACCAGTACTACTAATATACCCTTTCCTAGCCTCCAGCTGCTATTCCATTTAGGTTTACGATTTTCCACCAATTGTTGAGAGACAAATATCGGAAAGAATATATGCCGCCGCCGGGGATCGAACCCATGACATCCCACGTCAACAATTCTTTAAACATCTTCTCCTTAGTAACCACTGGGCGGATTTCAACAAAACTTTTCAGGAATGTTCCTTGGGTGACCCTTCTCAAAAGTTGTTCGCGAAGTTTTGATTGACCCCCAAAGATGGGCGTTGCAGGGCGTGGCAGTTTTTGACTTTGAAATTTTTAAACATCTTCTCCCCAGTAAGAATAGAGCCAATCTAAATCAAACTCTGCATGAATGTTCCTTGTCTTACCTTTTTCAATTTTTGAATGACGCAAAAATTTGGGTGTGGCAGGGCGTGGAAGTTTTGGCTTAGAAATCTTTAAACATCTTCTACTCAGTAACCATTGGTCCCATTTCAACCAAATTGACATGAATGTTTCTTGGGTGACACTTTTCAAAAGTTGTTCGCGAAATTTTGATTGACGCCCAAATATTGACTTGGAAAGGGGGAGGGGAGTTTTTTTGATTTTGAATTTTTTACACTTCTTCTACACAGTAACCATTGGGCCAATTTCAACCCAACTTGGCATGAATTCTCCTTGGGTGACCCTTTTCAACAATAGTGCACGGTACTTTGATTTCGCCCAAATATGGGCGTTGCAGTTTTTGACTTTGAAATCTTTAAAAGTCATCTCCTCAGTATCCATTTAGCCAATTGATACCAAACTTGGCACGAATGTTCCTTTGGTGACCCTTTTCAAAAGAAATTTTGAATGAAACCCGAATTTGAGCGTGGCAGGGTGGGGCAGTTTTTGACATTGATTTCTTTAAACATCTTCTCCCCAGTAACAATTTGGCCTATTTCAACCAAATTTAAAAGAATGTTTCTTTGGTTACCCTTTTCAAAAGTTGTTTGCGAAATTTTGATTGACACCCTAGTATTGGCGTGGCAAAGCGAGGGTTTTTGAATTTGAAATCTATAAACATCTTCTCCTCAGTAATCATTGGGCCAATTTCAACCAAGCTTGGCACGGATGTTCCTTATGTGACCCTTATCAAAAATAGGTTGCGATACTTTATTTTTCGCCCAAATTTGAGCGAGACAGTTTTATTACTTTGAAATCTTTGAACATCTTCTCCCCTGTAATCATTCGGCCAATTTCGACCAAGCTTGGTAAGAATGTTCCTTTGGTGACCCTTTTCAAAAGACATTTTGAATGACGCCCGAATTTGAGCGTGGCAGGGCGGGGCAGTTTTTGACTTTGATATCTTTAAAAATCTTCTCCTCAGTAACAATTGTGCCAATTTCAACCGAATTAGCATGAATGTTCTTTTGGTTACCCTTTTCAAAAGTTGTTTGCGAAATTTTGATTGACACCCTAATAATGGCGTTGCAAAGCGAGGGTTTTTGAATTTGAAATCTATAAACATCTTCTTCTCAGTAACCATCGGTCCAATTCCTACAAACTTAGCATGAATGTTTCTTCGCAGACCCTTTTCAAAATTTTCCGAAATTTTGGGCGTGGCAAGGCGATGCAGTTTTTTAATTTGAAATCTTTAAAAATCTTCTCCTCAGTAACAATTGTGCCAATTTCAACCGAATTAGCATGAATGTTCTTTTGGTTACCCTTTTCAAAAGTTGTTGGCGAAATTTTGATTGACACCCTAATATTGGCGTTGCGAATCGAAGGTTTTTGAATTTAAAATCTATAAACATCTTCTCCTCAGGAACCATCGAGCCAATTTCTACCAAGCTTCGCACGAATGTTCCTTTTGTGACCCTTATCAAAAATGATTCGTAATACTTTGATTTTCGCCCAAATTTCGGCATGGCAGTTTTTTACTTTGAAATCTTGAAACATCTTCTCCTAAGTAACCATCGGGCCAATTCCACCAAACTTAGCATGAATGTTCCTTGGGAGACCCTTTTCAAAATTTGTTCGCGAAATTTTGATCGACGCCCAAATATGGGCGTGGCAAGGCGATGCAGTTTTTTAATTTGAAATCTTTAAACATCTTCTCCACAGTAACCATTTGGCCTATTTCAATCAAATAAGCATGAATGTTCCTTTGGTTACCCTTTTCAAAAGTTGTTTGCAAAATTTTGATTGACACCCTAATATTGGTGTGGTAGGGCGAGGCAGTTTTTGACTTTGAAATCTTAAAAAATCTTCTCCTCAGGAACCATCGAGCCAATTTATACCAAACTTTGCACGAATTTTCCTTTTGTGACCCTTATCAAAAATAGTTCGCGATACTTTGATTTACGCCCAAATTTGGGCGTAGCGATTTTTAATTTGAAATCTTTAAACATCAACCTTCAGTAACCATTGGGCCAATTTCCACCAAACTTGGCATGAATGTTTCTTTGGAGACCCTTTTCAAAATTTGTTCGCGAAATTTTGATCGACGCCCAAATTTGGGCGTGGCAAGGCGATGCAGTTTTTTAATTTGAAATCTTTAAACATCTTCTCCACAGTAACCATTTGGCCTATTTCAATCAAATAAGCATGAATGTTCCTTTGGTTACCCTTTTCAAAAGTTGTTTGCGAAATTTTGATTGACACCCTAATATTCGTGTGGTAGGGCGAGGCAGTTTTTGACTTTGAAATCTTAAAAAATCTTCTCCTCAGGAACCATCGAGCCAATTTCTACCAAACTTTGCACGAATTTTCCTTTGGTGTCCCTTATCAAAAATAGTTCGCGATACTTTGATTTACGCCCAAATTTGGGCGTGGCGATTTTTAATTTAAAATCTTTAAACATCTCCCTTCAGTAACCATTGGGCCAATTTCCACCAAACTTGGCATGAATGTTTCTTTGGAGACCCTTTTCAAAAGTTGTTCGCGAAATTTTGATCGACGCCCAAATTTGGGCTTGGCAGGGCGATGCAGTCTTTTAATTTGAAACCTTTAAACATCTTCTCCTCAGTAACCATTTGGTCAATTTCAACTAAACTTGGCATGAATGTGCCTTTGGTGACCCTTTTAAAAATTGTTCGCGAAATTTTGTTTGACGCCCCAATATGGGCGTGGCAGTTTTTTACTTTAAAATCTTTAACCATCTTCTCTTCAGTAACCATTAGGCCAATTTCAACAAAACTAGGCCAGAATGTTCCTCAATGTCACAGCTCAATATCAAACATGCCTGTGTTTTTTTTCATTTTTTTAACCAAACATCATACATGAGTCAGGTGAGCATTTCGGGCCATTCTGGCCCTCTTGTTTAAAAAATCTTAAGTTTCGATTTTAATAACTGCCTTAGGACTGAAATGCTGCTTTAGTGACAAAATAAGGGAGTCTTTTCCCGGTCTTATTCCTTGTGTTGAGACCTTTAAATTGACACCAAGTCGAATTTAATCTACTAGAATCAGTGCCATTTTTCAAAGTCATATTTATTGAAAATAACGAACTACAATTTTGATCGGTTAGTTCTCGAGCCTTCATATTTCATACGTGTTATCCTTCTGGTAAGATTTTTCTGTAGACATCGAGTAAAAGGTCACCTGCAAATGATAATCATCAATTTCCATGTCATATTTATCCGAAATAAAATTTTGAATTTCAAGTGCTAGGATCTTAATATTAAAGAAATGCACTTTCTGGCGATGCAAAGTTGAAAGTCAGCCACCAGATGTCTACGTGAAATATTAGAAATATTTTCAACTTGAATCAAATTGTTGCTAAATTTCCTCGATAGACATGATTTATTGGCTAAAAGGATGCCCAACGCACCTCTATAGGATGTTTGGAAAATGCTTTGAATTTTGATAACACCCGATCTTGTGGACTAAATCGGTATGCATATCATCTACACAAAACACATCCACGTAATGCCGATATGCACTGTGCAATCAGGTTTTTTCCAAGCTTATCAATGTTTAACAAAGTGTCTAAAATTTTCAGAATTCCAATACCTGTGGAACAATTTTGCTAATCAATGACGTATTGCCATTATTCTTTCTCAGGCTAATTTTAGATTTTTTTCAATGTTAGCCGATTTTGGTTAGGCATCACAATGAAAATGAATATTGTGATGAGTATTCATCACAATGAGTGGCAACGGAAGCCATCAGATACTAAACTGTTGAAATGAAAATCCAAAATCGTTTTCGTTTACGCAACAATTCGATCCGATTAGACTCTCTTTGATTATATGAGTAATGTTGTGCTTTAGTTTGATATATCGAGGACTGAACGCGACATAGGGCTGACTTTATTTTTCAAAATTTTACAAGAGACAAACAAAGATTCTCATTTACACAAATTATACATATATCTAATTATTTTTGCAGTTTTTATCCTAAAATATTATATTTAATTAAAAAGAGATATATGTGCTCTTTTAAATAGATCTGTTTACCTGTTATAAAATTCGATTTTTCAGTTAGGTTTGAGTTGCATTAAAAATACATAAAGCAGTTTTTTAATGAATGCAAAAAAAAAAAAAAGGTCTGTCTGGAATAAAAGGCTTATAAGCAAGAATGTTCTACATATTTGTTTCAAGATCCACTAAATGGAGTCAAGTGGGCCTTATTTTGCCTGATCTTATTTTGAGTGTGCCGACATTTGCTTGATTTTTTCATTCAGTCTTTTTCTCTCGTAATATTTCGCTGATTTCGATAAAAATCCACAGTGATGATCTTTGTGACATTCTCCCACAGATTTCTTCTAGAATTCCTGCTTGGGCATGTACAGGTTTTATTGGCTATCGAGACATAAAAAAATGGTCCCATATGGTTAATCATAAAGAAGATGGCCTTTTATCGCACCCCTAAACATTTTCATCTTGTGTGATCGATGTAACTTCAAGCAAAAGCGAAATATGTTTAGCAGTAACTGCTATTGGCCTTACTTAATATTTGATTTCGAAATTTTCAATCAAAATCTTTTTTATGGCCATACAAATAATCTAAACAAATTTGAGAGAGATTCAGCAAAATTTGGGACCTACCTGTCATAAATCTGTTGTCATTAAGGCCCTTTTCCTATAGCATTTAATTTCATATCACCGTATTTAATAGGGATCACTCTCTTGACCATATGAACTTTTTCAGCAAGATTTGGTTAAAAACTGTGACCTGTAGAATAGTTACAAGGAAATTGTTATTAAGGCCGCTTTCCCCATGACATTGGACAGAATGTTGCCGAATTCAATAGGGACCATCCTCATCAACATGCAAACATTTCAGCAAGTTTTAGAAGGATTGAGCAAAATTATGACCAATAGAGTGGTCACAGTCAATTCCCGACGGATGAACAAACAACAGACATTCAGTGATTACAAAAACTCACCATCATCACCTTATTATACATAATATGGTGAAACGAATAAATGCTTCTCAGAAACCACTGGTTATATTTGAATCATTTTGGCAGGTATATTTCCTTGATGGACTTCTCTAAGATTTCTTCAAAAATTTCTTATCGGTTGAGTTACACATGTTTAGTGGGAATGGCTAATCAGACATCTTTTCTGGAATATATTTTGTATAAATGATTTCTGGCAGAAATGTTCCCGTGATTTCTCAGATTTATCAAATAAAATCTCTAGGTGTTGAAGGCAGTACTTACAAGTATAATGGAACATGTAATTAAACAGAAATTATTCTGAATTTAATAATTTTTCACAGGTGAAATTAATTCTCAAACAAGAGTAGTAGAAGGCACACCTTTCATAGCAACATATGCCATCCGAGATGAAAAAATGTTGAAATAGTCTATCGCTTACTTGGTCACTAAAACAGACAAGGGCCTTCTTAATATCGATATGTAATAGCAGACTATGAGTGATGTTCTCTCAAAAGAGTATTTTGTGTTTTTCTTGTCGATTTCAATTTGTATTTGTTTACATTTTGAAATCGGGACGAATGCAACCGATTCATCACCGAATATCTTCGCTAATCTTCGGCATTGACTGTTATATGCACAGGTACTGATGACGAAACTTTACGAACCATTTTTTTCATCTTCGTGACCTAGCAAGTTGTTTGAATGGCTAGCGAAAAACACCGCTGACGTCATAATTTGTTGTTACAATTTATGATATCGAATCTTCGCGAATTGTAGGCTTACCGCGCAGAAATATGTTGATCTTATAATTTCTATCTTCATGTATTTATTTATGCCTTTGAACCTAGAGTATGGTTTTCTTATTGCTATTATAGTGTCTTTTGAGGGAAGATATGGCTTTAAATAGTATCCTGATCACTTTTTGACCATGACCTTTTACTCACTTTCTTTAGTTTTTGATTATTTAGGCTATGATCGTATTTCGGGGAACCATTGATCATTACCTTTAACCTAATCTCTATAATGTTTAATCATTAAGTCTTGAACTCTATTTTGCCAAACATTGTTTGAATGAAATGATTTGCACCACTTTGTACCCATGACCTTGTAATGTTGGATATTCGGACCTAAGGTCTGTATTGTATTAAGGGAAAATTGTTTAGAAGATATTCCCTTGCATCATATTGAACTCTTGACCTTGACGTTTAACCCATTCTTAAATTTTGAAATGTGATTTTTTTCTTACTTCATGTACAGCCCATTGGCCTTTTATCGCCTTTCTTAAATTTTGACCTAATCGGTTTTATCAAAAGTAATTCTTGATTGGAGAATGAACTCTTGGCCCTAACTTATAAACTACAATAACACTAAACATTTATGATCAAGGGAGTAGATTATTACCGACAAAAATAGTGTTATAGTAAAAATTTGCATTACGGTCCCTTGAGTAAAAAGCTGATAATATGCATATGGGCAGTTGACTAGGAACATTCTGTAAGCATTTCATGCAAATCTGTGGACAATTGAAGGAGGAATTGCATTAGAAAGAAATTTTACATTAAGCCCCCTTAATTGTGACATGGTCTAAAATGGCAAACCCCGAAAAGATGCAAAAGGTCAGGTGACTAGGATCATTTTCAGAAAAATTCATTCAAAGATGTAGGAGAAGATATGTTAATAATATGTGGATGGAAGTAAAGTAATACCAATACTTGTTTACCTTTTCTGATATATATATACTAACAACAAATATATTACGTATGACATAATATATTTATTTCTTGAACAAAATACTTTCTATGTATAAATGTGATAAACGACATTTGGTTACTTTATTTCATAAATTAAATAGGCATTACTGCATTTAATCAAGTTATAAATTTGACGATTCCTCTTGCTTCTTGAACAAAAAATGACAGATGCCAAATGCTCAAATGCTACGTAAGAAAAGGTATTGCTGCATGATGAAATGTGCCTTTATGAAAACAAAGTAAACATTTAATACTGGCGAAACTTTCAACCTTATCAATGACCTCTCATTTTAGTACTAACCATACATACCTAGAAAAGGTAAGAATGTTTAAATCCGTGCATTAATTGGATGATATCAGAAACAAGAATTTTCACCATTTCTCAACAAAGGCTAAGGTGAGATTGGCAAATGACAGACTAAATTAAGACAAATGAACAGACTAAATATGTCATTTTAAATCTAAAGGATTATGTGGAATCCGCTTAATTGAGACCCAGGTAATAGCTTTTCACTGTTTTATTGGAACTAACTTCATGCACAAACAGTTGATTTAAAGAAGAAATAGCTTGTGTTAATAGCAACTTCTGATTAATTGCAACTAAAGTGTTGACAAATATTGTGGCTGCAATAAACAGGATTGCACTGTATTTGCAAAATGGTATTGCTGTTAAAATGAATCTGTAATACACTGTTGTTTTTAATTTTTTTTTTTTTTATAATTTTGACGATTCGATATATCACTATAACACGATAGCGTAAAACGCATATATAAACAAAGAAGAAATTACATGGTACTTTATTCTCGATAAAAAATCTATGCCGTGCGTAAAAATAATGTTGGTGAGAACGCTCCGCCCCTCGCATGCATATTAATGAGGAAATACATATGCACAAAATTCTGCTTTGGAATATAATGTAATAATGTATTACATACATAAATGAGGGTCAGTGTTGTGATATACATGTTTTTACTTGTCAATTCGTAACTGTAGTCAATTAAATGACTCAAAATCTCTACCGATTAGTTGACATTCAAATACGCCTGTCTCCCAAGTTACATTACGACGACAGAATCGACAGTCTTCCGTCGAATTTGTCGATAAAAGCAATGAAAAATATCTATTTAGCATTTACTCACAGATCGATCCAAACAAATGAGAAAATCGCCAAATCATTATTGATCCATGCCATTAGTTTTCTTAAATACGTTCGTCGTCAAAAAACCGAGATAAGATCGATCAAAATGGCGATATTTTTTCCGAGCCGGGTAGATTCGATCTCATCAATATTAATATATGCAAATGTGCTTATAAATAGAATCACGCGTCTTTAGTGTAAATAAATAGTAATTTCGATCGATAAGGGTTAAGAAAATTTGCAGTCGAAGAAACTGTGTGATTTAACTTTTGTTTCGAGGAAAAAAATATTATCACTTACCACCGTTTTAGCTAAATTCCAATTCATTACACATCGTGTACATTCCGTGTAAATAGTAATGATCACATGACTTCATGTGAAGGTCACCTCATTATTATTCAGAATTTCCAAGACAACATCTCATCAATATTCATGAAATCAGTGGGATTCTTCCAAGGTCAAATCTTTACTATTTGCATTATTGTTAAGGTTAAATGATAAATTAAGCTATGTTTTGGACGGAGATCGTGTTATAATGGATATAATAGTACCTAGCGTTATTTGTGCTTTAATAATGCTTGATGGGGAGGAGTTATATGCAAAGCCCTCGAATTTTACCTTTTGCATATTACTCCTCCCCATCAAGCAGTATTCAAGCACTCTTAACGCCAAAAATACTATTATTTCATAATTTATCATTATAAAATGCATATTGAAGAGATCTGTCACAGCCTCTACAATATTTAGAGGACCATGATGGTCCTTTATCGCTAACCGGATGAATATAGCTCTAGGTTTTACTGTGATAGTTCTCAAAATTATGAAAGGATATCATAAGGTATAAATCAGAATGTCCTTGTTTTAGATAAGGTTCTTTCTTATGACTAAAAGATTGGGCCAAATTGTGACCCCTAGAGGGGTAACAAAGAAATTGTCAATAATGATCCTTTTCTCTTGATGTTGGATAGAATGACAACATATTCAATAGGGTTCCTCCTCATGACTATACAAACATTTTTAGCAAGTATGAGAAAGGTTGTACCAAAATTGTGCCCCTAGAGTTTCAACATGGAAACTGTCAATATTGCTTCTTTTCCCTTGATATTGGACAGAATGACACCATATTCAATAGAGTTCTTTTTCGTGACAGTGCAAACATTTTCAGCAAGTTTTACGAAGATTGAGCCAAAATTGTGTCCTCTAGAGTTACAAAGAACTTGTCATTAAGGCTCCGGTCCCCTAGATATTGGTAAGAATGTCATAATATATCATAGGGATTTTTCCTCGTGACATTACAAACACTTTCAGCAAGTTTGAGAAAGATTTTCTACAAGTGGTATTACCTCTTTTCTTTTTACTGTCTTTGTAAATATTTCTTAAAATATTATGAGATTTTTGGTGCTGAAGTTGTACAAATTGTCTGAGATCATCAAGTGTTTTGGCAGAAAATGTTTTGGCATTAATATATGATAAAGCACACAAAAATATAAAACAGCTAACTTCAGTTAGAACTACTGAAGTACAGGATTTATCTTCGCAACACAGGGCTAACTTGTGATATCTGCTTGTTGCTTTGAATATTTCTTTTAAAATGCAACTTAGCATTTTGACCTCTTAATTAAACCCTTTGTGCCCTAAAACTGCAAAAAAAAAAAAAAAAAAAAAAAAAGAGTTTATCAATGAACTGAGTAGGATCATGCGAAATAGTCATTTTTGAGAAACATCAAGTTAGACCTGTTTTGCGTTAAGCCCTCGATATAACGGCAACAACACTGATACATATTATCTTTTCTGGTACAATCATCGCTACAGACGTTCTGATTGTATATAGTATTTCATTTTGTAAAGTTACCATCTGAATTATTCCTCTGACTGCAAAGAAGATGATATATATTGGTTTCACCGTATATGTTAGTCTGTCCGTATTCTAACTATAGAGCTTCATATCCCATTGTTTTGGTTATGTAGCTCAAATGTCAATTGTATTTATTAAAGGGCGAAATGCTGGTGTGTGTGTGTGAGAGAGAGGGGAAGCCCACTTTAAGACAATTCTATTGTTGTTGTTTTAGAATACCCATGTGCTTTTATGCTCTCTGCTTCGTCTGTCCGTCCGTCCGAAGCGATTTCTCCGTAACCCTTGAACCAATTCAAATGAAACTTACCATGTAAACTCCCTATGATATAATGCCGATGTATTTTCCCCGGTTTTGGGATTTGAGGCCTCTTCACGGATAAAATGGGACTTAGGGTAAAAAATAAGTTTTTCTCAAATTTCTCCTAGTCTTATAGTCAGAATTTAATGAAATTTCATATATGAGTAGCAAATCAGATGCCCTTGACCATAAACTACTATTTTATCTTCGTCGGTCGGGGGCTTACTTCGGACATCTCCGTATTTTTCTTTCCAAAACAATCCAATTTAAGCGAGATTCTTGAATTCGCGAGCACGTTGACTCGCGAATATTATCGAAAATAAAACCCTTGCTAATAAAACCCGATTTACAGTATTTGAAATTAGCAGAACTAAGATGCGTCATGAAAAAAGGGGGCTCAATATTTGTTAGCTTTACATTAGCTCTCCATTTCTCCGCAACATACTAAAATTGGCCATAACTTTTGATTAGTAAGAGATATAGCCTGAATTTTTCACATGACGTCTGTTAAGGTCAAGGTCGTTTCTCAAGGTCAAAATTTCAAAAAAATAAATGTTAACATTGTCAATAAGTTTACAATTGTAAGTGATATAGCCTTCATTTTCACATGTGTTTTGCTTTTGACATAACATTTCTGTAAATACTAGGTTCAAGGTGATCTATCAAGGTCAAAGTCATTTCACAAGGTCAAAATTTCGAAAATCTAAACCTTAACATTGTCCCTAGCTTTGACTAGTAAGAGATATAGCCTTCATATTTCACATTTGCATTGTTTATGACAAAACCTTTCTCTTGGTATTAAGTTCAAGGTCATCTGTCAAGGTCATGGTCATTTCTCAAGGTCAAAATTTAACTTTAACATCGCTCATAAGCATACAATGGTAAGTGATATAGTCTTCATATTTTACATGTGCATTGCTTATGACATGACCTTTCTGTTGGTACTAAGTTCAAGATCATTGTTTAAGGTAAAGGTCATTCCTCAAGGTCAAAATTTCAAAAATCTAACTTCAACATTGTTCATAATTTAAAAATGGTAAGTGATACAGTCTTCATATTTCAAATGTTTATTATTTGTGACAAGACTTTTCAGCAGATACTAGAATCAAGGTCACTGGTCAAGCTCAAGGTCAAATTGTCAAGGTCATTAATTTTCAAATATACCTCCTATACTTATTGCCAAAATTGCTTGTTACCTTACATAAATGTTGTTTATCAGGTGCGTTGGTAATGTTTATTTCAATTGTTGACTCAATGAACCTTACCTGGCAAAAAGGAGGCTTAATGCCATGTAGCTTTGTAAACATTTTGCACTCTTAAATAAATCAGTCTATTGTTTCTGTAAGACTACTCAAGTTAGAGTCTTCATTTTTTGTATCTAGACATTTTTCATTGATAACTATGATGGTCAAGGTAAAATGTTTAACCCTTTACCATACAATGATATTGATGTTTAATAGAATCAGGCCTGGGAAGTCAAAAAAAAAATTTTCAATGTTTTTCAAACTTCTCAATTTCTTGTGAACAGAACTCTTAAACTATAGTTGCATTGAATAAGAAGTCTTTTGTCCGATAAAGGCATACAAAGCCTTATTCGGGGAGCATAATCCGTCTCCGACGGTTTTTTTTTACTATTGTAGTGTAACATAACACAAAGCATTGAATATTATACTTTTAGTCGGGACAACAAGCAGTGATCCTCTTCCGATAGCAAAAATAATGAGTTTTTTTTGCGATGTCTATGTGTTTCACAAGGACCATCACAGTCTTCTCATTAAATACTTTACCTACTTTAAACCATCTTTGATTATTCTTATAATTTCATCATCACTTGTATTTAAATAATTGCGTTCTTATAAAGTAATTCTATTTCGAATACTTTGGAAGATGAATTTAACTTCAAAACTTTTAGCTGAATAAGATTGTTAAATTCCTTAAGATACATTATTTTTATGCCCCACATCGATAAGAACGGGTATTTTTTGTTTTTGTTTTGTTTTTATCAATATCTATCTGTTCGTCTGGCTGTTTGTCTACGGACAGAAGACTTAGTACGAAAAGAAATATTTTGCTGATATTTAAACACGGTTCAAGATACATGACTCAAATTCAGAACATTGACATCAGTTGATTGTAATGTCAGGGTCATCCATCAAGGTCATTTATTAAGGTTTTGGTCACATATCAAGGTCTACTTTCCGAAAAAGAGTGACTTAGGAGTGGGTTTTTTTTTTTGGGGGGGGGGGTCACAATTCAAAATAAGAAAATGGACAATATCTTGACCTTATATTTATAATCAACTTCAGTGGCAGATGAACAGATTGAAAGATAGTTTAACAATTTTTCGATGAGGTTTTAATTAGAAGAGTCAAAATTGCGAAATTTGAAAGCATTTAATATGTTAAAGAGTATGTTTTTTTTTATCTAGAATGTGTGTCAGAAGTATATCGGTATCCGTTTCCCCAAGATCTGCCACTACTACATTATTTAGAAGACCGAGAAATGTTTGTAGGGAGACATTGGTTGTTTGGTGAGTTAAATGGACATCTGTCAAACTCAGAACATGATTCCCGTGGTATTTTGATTCAAGCAGAAATGGGATATGGTAAGTCAGCAATAGTAAGACAAATACTTTGTGCTGATCATACTGGAGTTATCGCTCAAATCAGGGAAAAGGTTGTTGCTTTTCACGTATGTAAATTCGATGTACCAAGTACGTGGAATATTGAGCGATTTATACACAGGCTTGTTGGATTCTTTGCCTCACGCAGCGCTGAATTCGGTAGTACGATTTCAATGCTCGGTGAACATGCACTAATATTTAATCCAAATAAATGCAAGAAGGAACCAATTGCGTGTTTTGACCAGGGAATTATCGCTCCTCTAAAGAAATTAAATCCTGACAAACCATGGGTACTTGCAATAGATGCCCTAGACGAATGCTTTGATTCAGAAACTAACAGAAACTTTATTGTAGATGTACTTTCAAGTCGAATACGATATTTTCCAAGTTGGTTCAAGTTTATTATTACATCAAGAGATAATTATGCAGATAATGAACTCAGAGGAATGGATCGGCTGTTTCTTAATTCCAGTGACAAGAGAAATCTGCAAGATATTGAGTTGTTTATCGAAGAACAGGCGTTATTTATTGAGAAGAGAAACTCGTTACCTGCTGAAAGTCTCAGAGAAAAGTTTAGAAAAGACGTCTTAAAACATAGCGAAGGGAACTTCCTTTTTATTGTCCGTGCTCTTGATTACGTCATGAGCCGATCTGAAGGTATGCAAGAAAATCCAAAATTACCAACAAAACTGACAGAAATATACGAGATAAATTTCCAGAGACATTTTCCAACTTCCGACGCATTCAGAGTTGCGCGATTGATTTTGCAATTAGTCTGTACGTCATTACACCCTTTAAGCAAAAATGAATTGACAAATATTGTATTAATGGATAAAGATATAAGTATGTCAAATATTTCACAGGCATTTAAATCTTTGAGGTCATTTTTAAGTTTTCGGGGGGGATTGAGTATTCGACACCAGTCTATTAGAGACTGGCTTGTTGACAACAAAACTAAATTGTTTTTCATATCCAAAGTAAAGGGTCATACACTATTAGCCAAGTATTTAATTCAATCATTCAATGCAAATGATACAGTTGATATTGTTGATTTAGCTATCCATGTTGCTAGCTCCGGGAAAGGAGAGTATAAAAAGATATTCAAATCCATGAATATTCATGTAAAGAATGACACACTTCATGAATTGATATTAAGATCGAATTCTCCAGAAGCTTTAGATCTCATTTTACCATTCATTGAAGATGTAAATTCATTGAATAAAGCTAAAGAAACGCCTGCATTTATAGCATCTCACAAAGGACATCGGTCTCAGCTCGAATTACTTGTTGCAAACGGAGCCGATTTAAACTTTACGAAAGGTATAATACATTTAAATGCTAGTTCCGGTAGTGTATTTGAAATCATCAATTTGTGTGAAACAAGTTTCTTCTGTGGCTTTAGTTTACTTCATATCGCTGCAAAATCTGGTAATATCAATATTGTTCAATACCTTCTTGAAACTAATTGGTTCCTAGTCAAACTGTTAACTACAAGCGGACATGATGCTATTGACCTCGCATGCGAGTCTGGTTACGATATAGTGATAAAGTATATACTGTCACTGAATAGAAGTATGTTAGGAGAAAAGTGTTTATATCTTGCTGCAAAGAACGGACACGAGCATGTCATCGATCTTTTTCTCGAATTAAAAAATGTTCCACTATTATGCATTACTGACGCGATAGCTTCCCAAGCTTATCATTCTGTAGTAAACATTTTTTCAAGCAAAATAATTTATAATCTAAAAGATGTATGGTGGCTTGTATTTAAAGAAACTCCGATGCATGTGGCAGTGCGATTTGGTCGTTATTCAACCGTTGTGAAACTTACTCAAAATCAAACGCAGTTGCTTTCTTGTTATGATGCATTTGGTAGAACACCTTATTTGACAAGCATATGGTATAACCAAACCGATATATTCAAATACTTATTGAAGCACATTAATCATCTAGCAGAAAGATGTTCCGATAAACTTCCTTCTCACCTGTCTTTCTTTGAGAAAGTGGAAAGTTTTAATATGGTTTTTGTGAAAGATAAGTCGTGTCCCCTTGGTGCGTCTTTTTCCCACTTAGTGGCGAAATTCGACAGATTTGAAATGATAAAACATGTTTTGAAGGAAAATATTGCAACAAATTGGTCTGCTGTTGATTTACATTCAAATACAGCGGATTTCTACGCGGCTTGTGCTGGTTCATTGCACTACCTTTTGCTATCTGTTGACTATAACTACTTCGGCCGTAGCATAAACGTAAGTAGGGGGCATAATGGTTCAACAGTTTATCATGTAGCAGCATCATGTGCTCAAGTAATAACTTTTACAGTGCTCTTGAGATATGGTATTCCAAACTTTTTTGATAACCACAATCGCAGTATAATGCAGTACTTAGCCATGCAAAAGGCAGACAACCACAGCTCCGAAAGTCAATTAGACACATTAAAAATTTTCAATACACTTATTAACTTTGGCCACTCCCTTCATCATACCGATTTGTATGGTAGAAATGTGCTTCACTATATTCTGCGATACGGACATTTTCTTTTGGTAGATATTATTTATAGATTTCACAAACACGCGTGGTCTTCTTTATTGACTCGCAATGACTTTTCGGGTTATACTCCGTTCATTTTTTCACTAATGGATAATAATGAAATAGCCGAAATGCATGATTTAGCATGTCTACTTAATAAGACTTGCGACCTCCAATATTTGCCCGTGGGTATGCTATTATGGGAAAGGACACTTATAGTTGTGATGCAACTTGATCATTCTAATGTCCGTATTTCTTATCGACATCTTGTTCAGCTCATGAAGAAAAGTCCATACTTAACAAAAGCAGTAATTATTAATTTGGATTTAAATGAAAACCATCTAAAACGGGCACTTGAAGAGATATTAGATGAAGAGAACGGGTTGAATGAAGTTGTCGAACTTTCTTTAAGCACTATGCTTGTGCACAAACCAACCATTTTCTATGCATGCCATGAAGATCGTAAAAACTCGCCTATTCACAAAATCTTTCGAAATTTTAAGCTTTTTGGCTGCACGTTTCTGAGAGCTTTTGCAGACCATTTTGGGTCATTTTCGCTTCAGAAATATCTAAGTTGTCCAGATAGACATGGATACAATGTATTTCATAATGCGCTTATAGGGAGTAACATTGAGGCTGCTGAAATTATAATGGATCTCAATGTCAGCATTACTAATGAAAAGGTTAAATTCGAAAACATCTTTTTGATGGTCCTTTTTCCACATACACAAGACATTTTTGTTTTGAACAATTATATGTTAAACGCAGACACATTCTTGACAAACCTCATTGCGATGAACTCACATTATTTAAACACTCGTGTTTTTTGTGATAGTAATGCAATTCAGCTATCTTTGGTACACTTACTATCGGTAAATGGTTTACAAAAAACACTTGCAAAAATTTCAGAAAAGTATGGTACTGAAATTCTTTCTTGCAAAAATAAAGATGGACTCACGCCTCAATATTTGTGGAGAATACTATGGGATGGAGATTTCTTTGATAAATTTTCTATTCGTGAAGAAGAAATAAGCTACCCGAATGAAATTACCGAAAGAATGTTTTTGTATAAAAGGATGAACAATTTTTCTCCTTCTATCTCTGGGTCAATCTCGAATTGTTTGTTCCGGCAAGGTAAAGTTTTGTGGCATAACCTACACTTTAGGTTAATTTTGAAACAAATACAGTGCATAACAAAGCCAATGGTGGAAATAAAAACAAAAACAATTTTTTTCGAAGTAATTCATAAATTCCTTACCCTTGAATCACAAATAACGATTGTTGCATTGAACCTTAGAAAAAACAGGGAAATCTCACAGTTTATTTTATCTAAAAATTGCTCCTTGAACAAGTTCCTTTTTTATTTAAGGTCACATACGCATTATTACAAAGTCCTAGAGAAACTTATCCCATTTCAAAAATTAAAAAAGACTTTGCGAAAGATTGGTATTCTAAAGCGATTAGTTTCTAAATTAGTTAACAATTTGAAATCGTGTCCAGTTTCTGGGCGAATTAAAAGAGATATTAAACGTTTTACACTTATTGAGATGTTTATGTTAGAAGAAATATTTCACGACATTTCTAAACAATTCATTGAGCTCGCGTTTGTACATGAGGTTACTATACTAGTCCGAAAGTGGAGAGGCACTACAGATGTTTTTTTCTGGCAGCGAGTAGAAAAGCTCGGTTTGGCTGACAAACAATGGATGGGTCTGTTAGAGTTAGGCATATTATCATTTTACAAACGATTCAGGTATCTGGACATCATTAGGGAGACAATAGTCTTCAAATCTTCAACCCCATTTATCTAATTCATAAAGTGTCCTGAAGACGGTAAATAACAAGAGAGCCGTTGGCCCTGGGGTGATCACCTGAGATAAAGGCTCTGTTTCTTTCAACAGTCTAATTTAACGTTACGGTTAGGATTATGATACAAGTGGGCCATAATTTAAACATATATAGGCTCTGTACTTGGGGATCCATGAGTCTAAATTACAAATTTCAAGGCTTGATGGCAAATTTGGAAGCAGGAGAAAACTTTTTCCTCCCTCCGGATCAATGGGTTATAATTTCAGAAATAAGAAAGAAGTCAGTTAACTGCTGCTTCATGTATATAAGCCCCCCCCCCGCCTTGGAGCTCCGCCCCTGGAGACCTGAGGGTCATGATTTTAATTATGTCAAAAGAGGCCAATATACTGATGCTTCGTTCAAAATATCAAAGCTATACGCCTTCTGGGTCAAGAGAAGAAGATCTTAAAGATTATCTTAAAAATTCAGTTTTGTTGTCATGGAAACCAGAGTTTTCAACGGATTTCAATTCTTGTAGCTTTTTTCAAAAGGAACAATCTAAAGAACTTTTCTGCCAGATTTGGTTCAAATTGGTCCATTGGTTTGGGAGAAAATGTTGTTTAGAAATCGTTCCTCATTTCTATTAAACCCCCTACCAAGTAGGGCTCCGTCCCTGAGGACCCGAGGGTCTTAATTTTAGCTATTTTGAAAGCGGCCAATAAACTGATGTTTCATGCAAAATATCAAGGCCTTTCGCCTCCTGGATAAGGAGAGGATATTTAAAGATTATTTTACAATTCCACATTTGTTGCCATGGCAACCAGAGTTTTTAAAGGATTTCAATTCTTTAGCTTTGGTCCACCTAATGTAAATTTCTGCCAAATTTAGTTTAAATTGGCCCTGTGGTTTGGGAAGAGATGTTGTTTAAAGATCGTTTTTATTTCAATATAAACCTCTCCCCTGGATCTCCGCCCCTGGGGCCCCGAGGGACACTATTTAGCTATTTTGAAAGCGGTCAAGGCTCTTCGCTTCCTGGATCTTGAGGAGAAGTTTTTGAAATTATTTGAAAATTTCACTTAAGTTGCCATGGCAACCAGAGTTTTTAACGGATTTCAATTCTTTTAGCATTTTTTAAAGTGGAATACCTAACGAACATTTCTGCCAAATTTGGTTCCAATTGACCTATTGGTTCGGGAGGAGATGCCGTTTAAAAAATCGCTATTTATTTCTATATAAACCCCACCCCCCTTGGGCTCCGCCACTGGGGTCAAGAGGGACATGATTTTAGTTTTTTTGAAAGAGGTCGATATACTGATGTTTCATGCAAAATATCAAGGGCCGTCTCCTGGAATAGAAGGAGGTGATTTTTGAAATTTATTTAGAAAATTCACTTATAATGCCGTGGTAACCCGAGTTTTTAACGAATTTCAATTCCTTTAGCAAATTTTAAACATTTCTGTAGAATTTGGTTAAAATTGGCCCATTTGTTTGAGAGGAGATGTCGTTTAAAAAAACGGTCTTTATTTCTATATACCTCACCCTTTGGAACCCGATGATTATGATTTCAGCTATTTTCAAAGAGGTCAATATACTGATGTTTCCTGCAAGATATCAAGACTCTACGACTTCTTGGTCAGGTGGAGATGAATTTTAAAGATTTTTTTACAATTTCACTTTTGTTGCCATGGCAACCAGAGCTCTTAACGGATTTCAATTTCTGTACCTAGTTTTAATGTGGACCACGTAAAAAACGTTTCAGTCGAATTTGGTTTAAATTGGCCAAGTGGTTTTTGAGGAGATGCTGTTTAAAGAAATTGTTGACGGACGACAGACGACGGCCGGACGCCGGACGAAGGGTGATCTCAATATCTCACATGAGCACTTCGTACTCAGATGAGCTAGAAAATGTATAATTAGTGCGTATACATAAAAAAGAAAAAGAAAAAAAAACCACGATCTAAACGGTGTATGTTTTATGCCGTTTAATCCCTAAATAGGATTAACATGACGACAAGAAAAAATCGGTTCTTTTTAAAAAAAATCTGAAACGCATCCAAACGCTCTCTGCGATTTTATGAATTGTCAATATCTATTATCTCTACCCTTTCCTTTTATCTGAAAAACAGACATAAGATTAAATTAACAAACATTTTTATACGCCCGTTGAAGACGGGACGTATTATGGGATCACCCGTGGCGTCCGGGCGTCCGGTTGTCCGGGCGTTGTCCACTTCTTTGTCCGGAGCATAACTCTGTCACCGTAAGTCCGATTAACTTTAAACTTGGCAGTTATATTCTTCTCATCAATACGGAGTGCAGTGCTCAATAACCATAACTCTAGCTGGCCTATTTTTGAGTTGTTGTTTTTCTTGAATCTTGTCCAGAGTATATCTCTAAAAGTATTATAGCTAGGATCATGAAACTTCATTGGTGTATAGATCTCACAAAGGGGGAGTGCAGTGCACAAGAACCATAACTCTACCTGGCCTCTATTTTTAGTTATTGCCCTTTGTTGTTTTTCATACTTGATTCTTGTCCAGAGTATATCTCTAAAAGTATAATAGCTAGAATCATGCAATTTCATGGATAGATAGAGCTCAAGAAGTGGGAGTGCAGTGTACAAGAACCATAACTCTACCTAGCCTATATTTTTAGTTATTGCCCTTTGTTGTTTTCATACTTGAATCTTGTCCAGAGTATATCTCTAAAAGTATTATAGCTAGAATGATGAAATTTCATGGATGAATAGAGCTCACCAAGTGGGAGTGCAGTGTATAAGAACCATAAACATACCTAGCCTATTTTTTGAGTTATTGCCCTTTGTTGTTTTTCATACTTGAATCTTGTCCGGAGTATATCTCTTAAAGTATTATAGCTAGGAGCATGAAACTTCATTGTTATATAGATCTCACAAAGGGGGAGTGCAGTGCGCAAGAACCATAACTCTACCTGGCCTATTTTTTGAGTTATTGCCCTTTGTAGTTTTTCATACTTGAATCTTGTCCGGAGTATATCTCTAAAAGTATAATAGTTAGAATCATGAAATTTCATGGATGGATAGAGCTCACCAAGTGGGAGTGCAGTGTACAAGAACCATAACTCTACCTAGCCTATTTTTTGAGTTATTGCCCTTTGTTGTCTTTCATACTTGAATCTTGACCGGAGTATATCTCTAAAAGTATAATAGCTAGGATCATGAAACTCCATTAGTGTATAGATCTCACCAAGTGGGAGTGCAGTTCAGAAGAACCATAACTCTACCTGGCCTATTTTTTAAGTTATTGCCCTTTGTTGTTTTTCATACTCGAATCTTGTCCGGAGTATATCTCTAAAAGTATTATAGCTAGAATCATGAAATTTCATGGATAAATAGAGCTCACCAAGTGGGAGTGCAGTGCACAAGAACCATAACTCTACCATGCCCTTTTTTGAGTGATTGCCCTTTGTTGTTTTTCATACTTAAATCTTGTCCGGAGTATATCTCTAAAAGTATAAAAGCAAGAATCATGAAACTTCATGGATAGATAGAGCTCACAAAGTGGGAGTGTAGTGTACAAGAACCATAACACTACCTAGCCTTTTTTTAGTTATTGCCCTTTGTTGTTTTTCATACTTGAATCTTGTCCGGAGTATATCTCTAAAAGTATTATAGCTAGGATCATGAAATTTCATCGATGGATAGATCTCACCAAGTGTGAGTGCAGTGTACAAGAACCATAACTCTACCTAGCCTATTTTTTGAGTTATTGCCCTTTGTTGTTTTTCATACTTGAATCTTGTCCAGAGTATATCTCTAAAAGTAAAATAGCTAGAATGATGAAATTTCACGGATGGATAGAACTCACCAAGAGGGAGTGCAGTGTACAAGAACCATAACTCTACATAGCCTATTTTTTGAGTTATTGCCCTTTGTTGTTTTTCATACTTGAATCTTGTCCGGAGTATATCTCTAAAAGTAGAATAGCTAGAATCATGAAGTTTCATGGATGGATAGAGCTCACCAAGTGGGAGTGCAGTGCACAAGAACCATAACTCTACCTGGCCTATTTTGAGTTATTGCCCTTTGTTGTTTTTCATACTTGAATCTTGTCCGGAGTATATCTCTAAAAGTAAAATAGCTAGAATCATGCAATTTCATGGATGGATAGAGCTCACCAAGTGGGAGTGCATTGTACAAGAACCATAACTCTACCTGGCCTATTTTTTGAGTTATTGCCCTTTGTTGTTTTTCATACTTGAATCTTGTCCGGAGTATATCTCTTAAAGTATTATAGCTAGAATCATGACATTTCATGGATGGATAGAGCTCACCAAGTGGGAGTGCAGTGTACAAGAACCATAACTCTACCTAGCCTATTTTTTGAGTTATTGCCCTTTGTTGTTTTTCATACTTGATTCTTGTCCGGAGTATATCTCTAAAAGTATTATAGCTAGGATCATGAAATTTCATGGATGGATAGAGCTCACCAAAAGGGAGTGCAGAGTACAAGAACCATAACTCTACCTAGCCTATTTTTTGAGTTATTGCCCTTTGTTGTTTTTCATACTTGAATCTTGCCCGGAGTATATCTCTAAAAGTATTATAGCTAGGATCATGTTACTTGATGGATGGATAGAGCTCACCAAGTGGGAGTGCAGTCCTTTGTTGTTTTTCATACTTTGTTTGACAAAAAATATTCATTCAAAATAACCTCAGTTCTATTAAAACCCCCAGTTAATATTAAGCACTGTGACGGGCGTATCTTGTGACAATTTGGCACCTTGTTAAACTTTTGAGTATTATGAAAGAAATGCTTTTTAACCAGTAAAAACCCCAGTTCGTTGTAATGTTTTACAAGATAAGTATTTCTTTTTCTTTTTTTTTTGTCTTTCAATTTTTGGTTTTATCACATAGTAAATATCCAGCAAAGTTCCCAAGTCAGGGTTTATTATTTTTGGCAAACTTGTATAATTTATAACGTTCAAATATCATATCAACGTTCAAATTCTTGCATAAAATTTAATAATTATTCTTGAAATATATTAATGTAAAACGGACAATAAAGGAAATAATGCACGGATAAAATAGACATTGTGGAAACATACTAAAATTCATATCAATGCTACGATGATATGGAATAAACATGACATTCTAATAAGTATCCATAGCCCTCCTCGACCACTCGATATAGTGACATTTAATTGCTTTTCGGACACGATTTTCTGAGTTGTTTTCACGGGAAGGACAGGTACGGTATTCTAAGTTTTACTTTAGGTTCGAATTACTCGACTGGGTGGAAGATTTTCGAGGACCGGCCGACAGTGTCACTCAAATACGGTTTCTTGAATAGGTATGGTTACTTTTCTTCTATATTTCTGGTGCAATCATCTCTAATTTGGCGTAAAAATGACATTTTTTTCTTCTTCGGGACACAGACACCCTGTCACAGGCGGTGTCTATGAATCAACTGGTCACTCGTTAAATCCAATAGGTAGCATTCTTTCTGTGATTAATATGGTCATTTGTCTTTCCCTAATGGGTAAAAAATTATCTTAGTTTGATAAACAGGTTGAAGGTCAAGTAGGATGCTAGGCTAGTACTTGAGTGAGAAATACCAGGGACCCATGGTGCTCAAATCGTCTCAATATGGCTTGAAAGCGGCGTTTACCCCTATACATTCAAATCCAAAAACCCGTAATTCGATAGGATAGGATAAGCAATTTATTAACAAGGTGGGATATTCTATTTGTAATGTGACCAGTAGATATTAAATTGTAGGACTCAATATCCCCTTTCGAAGAAGAGGGGTATATAATTTTGCACTTGTTCGTCTGTAGGTCCGTTGAACCGGTGACCACAGTTTTGTCCGGAATTTATCTAAAAAAAAATACAAGCCAGAATCATAATCATTACATTCACTAGTGGATCGATGTCTTTATGGAGAAGTACAGTGTACAAGAACCGTAACTCTGCACATCATTTTCCAGAAGTCATTGCTGTTTGTCAGTTTTTCGCCTGAGATTGCGTAAGCAATCTGAGGCTAAAGTTGCCACGGTAAAATTTTAACCATCGCAGAGTTTAATGTAAAATGTAAAAACATCTAACGCAAAAGATATAATATTCTGACAAATGGAAAGTAGACCGGGGCGAATTGCATGACTGTGAGTATAAATTAATACGCCGATTGAGGTGAGAAGGACGAAGGCGAGATATGACTCATTGAATGCTGTCGCTTGATGTACATTACTTTCGTGTGAGTGTTCTGAATTTGGCAAAATTATCAAAACTTAATGAATGAATTGACAGAAGGAAAGGAGATACATAAGATATTTGAAATTATTAATCATATATATTCTCATATCATATTGTTAAGAAAAAATTAGGTGTGTGTTTTATACCAAAATGATATTACTTATTCTAGAGTGGTCCGGTTATACGAAGTTGGTGTATAAAGCTGATAAGCGAATCTGTCGGTTTTACGCACGATTATAATGTTTTGACGAATTAATTAGTCAATCATAGGATCGTATTCGCACTGTCTTAAAACAGTTTGGTCGTGCTCGGACTTTGTTTCTACATAATTTTAACTCCAAATTCTACCCAAAGGATGCAACGTCTACACATCGCTTTTGAGAGGTGAACATAATCATGTTAACCTGGTAAATGACCGCCCGCCCTCTCTCGCTCTCTTTATCTGGAGATTATAATGCGCATATTTACATAACGAAATTGGTCTGTGTGGTAGAGTACTCTCATCGCACGTGAGAGCCTCCTAGTTCGAACCCGGCTGGACGCTCCGTTCCCTCTCCCTCTCTAGTCCCACTTTCTGAAAGCCAACGGGCTTTTGTCGTGATCTGGTGTCTGTAGTCCGTCCGTATGTCAACTTTCACTTTAGATATCTTCTTCTCAGAAAGTACTGAGTACATGAATTTCTTTAAAATGATAACGTGAAAAATCAATAAAACAAAAGAGACAATAACCTAAAAAACATGAATCGATTATTGTAGAATCAAAGTTCCCCTGTAATCATTTAATTACCTAAGAGTGACATTCTAACCACCTATAGAGCCACTTGCCATGTGCCATTTATTGTATCAGTATAGCCATGGATGTTTCCGAAAAGCTTTTTAAACTTACACTCCTATATAATCTTATTCCTGCAACATTATCTTCCCATTTCTCAAATGCTTAGTTTATTTGATTCGCTTACCTCACCTATTCTTAATTATTCGACAGCCGTATGGGGCAAAAGCTCTTGTCCTGATATTGAAAGGATTCTCTCTAAATTTTGCAAACTACAAACCAGAGTTAATCAAAGCGCTGAAAGCCTGAGATATATATACACGGGATATATAACCTGGGCAGAAAAATGTTTGATGGTCGGATTATCAGAGGTGTCACTTTCTACCCAAATCTACTGTCGATTATTCGCAGATCCGCCAATTGTGCGCTAGGGGATACAACCTGTCCAAATACTTTTCTTCCCGCCTTTGAGGTATTATAACGATATATATATATATATATATATATATATATATATATATATATATATATATATATATATATATATATATATATATATATATATATATATATATATATATATATATTTACATGTATATATCTTTACGTATTTTTAACTGATAAAAATGCTTTGAAGGAATCTGATAAAGACCATCCAAGGACCCTTCTGTGAACCTCTCCTGGCTAAGAAAGCGGTCGTTTATTATGTACACCTCTCAAAAGCGACATGCAGACGTTGCTGGTACATGTATATCCTAATGGTAGAATTCAGAGGTAAATATATACACAAAACCGAGCAGGACCAGATTATTTGCAGACAGTACGAATATGATCCTATGAATGACCAATTAATGTGGGAAACAAAACATTCCAATCGTGCGTAAAACCGACTGCTTCGCTTATCAGCATATTCAGCAAATTTGTCTCACCGGACCGTTTTAATACTGAAACTAGAATAAGTAATTTCATTTCGGAATAAAACAAACCCCTTATTTTTTCTTAAAAAAATGATATGATTATACATGATTAATAGTTTTCCAATATATGATATATCTCCATTCTTTCTGTCAATTTACTCATCTAATATTAATTCGGTCCGATCTACTTTCCACGCGGTGGAAGATTGTATTTATTGCATTAGATGTTTTTACATTAAACACTGCGTAGGTGGAAATTTTACCATGGTCACTTTAGACCTCGCAATCTCAGGTTAAAAACTCAACAAAACGCCAATCATTGTAACGAGAACTTGGTCGGCTCCATTCGAATATTCAAAGACATCTTATTATCTTCAAATGCTGTTTACAATTTTTATATGAAAAGCCAATTTATTCTATTCAAAATATATTGTGTGCTTAAAAATGACACAGATTACAACTTCACAAATAAAGGAACAAATGAGGCCTATCAAATAAAATCTACTTTTGATAGAACAGGATTGTATGCGACAAGTTTAACCTGCCAATAAATCTAAAACATTTAAAGTTTAAATGTTAAATATTTACAAACAAGAATGGTATGCATTTATCACCAAGTCTGATCTATTAAATACACAAAGCCTATTTAAACACTCATTTGGCAAGAAAGATGATTAGAAATAATTTGGGAAAAGTGTTAGAAACGCATTGTCATGGTATCATACATCTTCTCATGATTTAAACCTGGAACCCGGACGCCAAAATATTGTTACGCGAAATGAACGAATAGGTACAAATTGTAGCTGCGGAGAAGAAGAGGACGAATATCATTTTCTAAACATCTGCGCGAAGTTCAGAAACTTTTGAAAAATATATTAAATATTGCCCCCACAACAAAAATTCATTGACGACTTACAGTTCTGATAAAATAATCTTAAAGTATATTGATTTTGCAAATAGGTTAAGAGCATAGCTATTCACAAGCGGATATGAACAAACATGTAGCTGGACAATAACTATAATCAATCGAAGTACAAGTACTAAAAAGCCGTGTTTGACCAAATGATTCTTTATTCACAACGTTTTAGAAAGCTTTTCATTACATAGATCATCAGAAAACCATTGGCGTAATCGCTCGAATTTGATATTACAATTAATAGATATTTCTATATGATTGGTATCCTTTTAATTTAATTTCCACTATAACATCATGTTCCCTTAAGAAAAGGCTCTTTTTTATGTTGATATTGTATTTTTTGCCATAAGTATGTTATTCTTAGTATAATTAAGGAGCAGTAGTAGTAAAATCTATCAAGAGAACGAATTTGTTTATTATTTTTCCAGTTTCGGTGTTCAAATAATAAATCTACATTCTGTATGATTACACTTCTGTACAGTGAAACTTCATAAGGATCGTAAATCTATCGTGTCCTACGCTATCAAAGACCATTTTACTGTAGTGCATTTTTTAAAAAGGTACTTCCGACAAGGCCCCGATACTATGCACAAATATTTTGACTCACCTGAGATATGCAAGACCGCAGCAAACGATTGATTGGTTTAAAACCAATCTAGTCTCATCAGCTATTAAATATCATTTAAAATTACATTGTCTCAAGCTATGTTGACTATTTCCTATAACTTTATATAATGCAATATGATAATAGATCCAATACTACTTCTGATATAACCAGGGATTGACACTAACTTTGCTTAAATATGATCCTACGGAAATCCATACATATTATAATAAGGTTTCCTACACATAATTAGAGATTCCACCTTAATATACATCGACTCATTCCCACAAAAATCCTTTCCTTATAAGTCCCGCTTGAAAAAAGCTTAGTAAAACATTTTTGAAAATACAAAAAACCTGTTTGTTACAAGCTACAATATTTTCTACAAAAAAAGGAATAACAGAAATAACAAAAACATTTTATAATTCCATTAACTTAAAATGTCGTCTGCAACTTCTTTGAATTTAGACCAGTCAAAAATAGTCGTCCAGTAACTGGTTAAATGCCAAAGAAAGAACAAGTAGATATTTACTAAAACGCCTTTGGTGAATCAGGGACGTTAGTTGATACTCTAATATAATCGAGAAATATTGAAGGAACCTGTCGGAATCCTTTGCCTTGAATTGCTAGGATCACTTTCAATTTTCTTGTGTCCTCAGGATCCCGCGACAATGTTAGTGTCGATCCCTGGATATAACTAGTGATCATCTAATAAAACCTAACCGATGGATTTTTATTATCTATTTCACACAATGTGTTTTAATTATCCTATCCTAATAGCAGTCATATGTACAACTTTTTATAAAGCAAGCCGAGCGAGTCAGATCCTTTATTTTTCTGTCGGGCGATTTTTAGGCATTGGGCAGTGGAGAATGCAGTTCTAACCCAGTGTACTTCAACAACAATGATCACAAAATGCTACTGGAAGTAACACCAGAAGATGGACTTCCTGCAATGAAGAAGATAGATGTTTTTGTAAATGCATCAACGTGTTTCCGTTTGATCAATTATAACGGTATTTTAACCCGGAATATGAAATCCCGAGAGTGGTTTACGATTAGGTAGCCTACTACTCAACGTTTAACCCATTACCAGACACAAAATTTTATAATGGTCTTAATTGTAAGAACCCTTTGACAAACGTTTTGATTTTTATGTTGTTGTGGTTTTGTTGGTTTTTTTTCTTTGTGCTTTGGTGTGTCTTTCAGTGGAAAACTTTATGGTAAATGAATAAATTGCTTGTAACGGCGATTTCTTCATTTTCCACAATGTTTTCGAAGAATCTTATATTGGGATGTGCGGGAATTGGTTAATCACCTCAAGCCGCGAGAATGACCTAATCAAAACAAGCCGTTTGGTTCTGGTCTTCTGATGTTAAACCTCTTTTGATTCACCTTAAGTAGCATTGCGTGATGAATAGGATTGGCCATTGATAGTGGACGCTCTATTAACACGCCCCCATTAAATCTGCATGTCTTAACATAATAGTTTAGAGATAAAATTTGTCATGTTCTGTCAAATGGTGAATTAAAAATGTTAAAACGCTCATTTCACTCTTTCTTTTTATTACTGTGGGTTTTTACTTTTCAAGTGGTATATTTACTTATTTATTTGTTATATTTCTTCATGTTTATCGTTCTAATAATTTCTAATATGGATTTGTATCTCTTCTGGACAAAGGCAAGAAGATCTGTAGCAACGGCATTTGTCCCTCCGGCCTACGTGTAACCATGCGTCCGGTCGTCAAGGCACCCGTCCGTCCTAGAACTTTTCATTGTTACCACTCTAGAGTCGGCAGTTTTCATCGGATTGGCTTCAAACTTTCTAAGAATGATTTTTCGATTAAAAAGATCGTTCCTTTTGAAATTGAATCTGATCCGTCAGGAAACGCGAGAACATTGGCTTAATGAAAACTGAATTGAAAAAATCCTCGTTATCACTCTAGAGTCCACCGTTTTCATCGGATTATCTTCGAACTTTCACCAAAAAAAGGGTCCTTTCTTTCACATTGGTTCAGATCCGTCAAGTATCATGTCAACGTGGGCTTTACGAAAATTGAATAAAGGATCTATTAATAATCCTCGTTAACACTCTAGAGTCCTCATTTCTCATCGGATTCTCTTCAAACTTTCTTCATAGGGATCTTTCCTTTCGAAATTTGGTCTGATCCGTTAAGAAACACGGTAAAAGGGGGCCCTTATTAAAAATTGATTTTAAAAAAATCCTTGTTAACACTCTAGAGTCCTATGTTTTAATCATAATCACTTCAAACTTTCATAGAAAGATTGTATCATCATAGGGGTTGTTCCTTTCGAAATTGTATCTGATCCGCCAAGAAAGACCGGAAAAGGGCCCTATGAAAATTTAATTTAGTATTAGTTAATGCAATAGTGTCCACAGAGTTCATCTGATTTTCTTCATTCTCTCATATAATGATTATACTGTCATAAGGATCCTGTCGAAATTTGGTCTGGTCCATCAAGTAAGACGGGAAATGGGACCGCATGTAATTGAAAATATTCGCAAATGTAACAAAACCCACATCTTCGATCAGATTGTGTTGAAACTTTGGTAGAATAAGTTTGAGGCCAAATGGATAATTCATTTCAAAATGGGATCTGAAATGCCAAGAAACACGGCAAAAGAGGCTTTATGAAAATTTCATTCATAACTCCTTGGTGCTAGGTCCATGGCTTTTATTGGATTCTCTTCAAACATTCACAGATTGAGTGTACGATCATTACGATCGTTGATGTTGACAATAGACCTGATCCATCAAGTATCACAAGAAAAGGAGCCTTATGAAATTTAATTTTAAAATCCTTATACCACAAAAAAGTCAACAGGTTTTATTATTAGATTCTCTTCAAGCGTTCACGGAATGATTGTACCATCATAAGGATTGTTCCTTTACGAATTCTATCTGATCCGTCAAGAATCGTGGGAAAACTGGCATTACAATAATTTCATTAAAACTAGATAGTTGTCCCAGGGCAACTGCTGTCGAGCCCGCAAAGTTTTTACCACAAACTTGATCTTGACCATCAATTTTACTGTTTGACCTATCAAAAAAATTCTTTCAAATGGCACATCTACTCATGATTGAGAATAATTGTGCAAATTTATTTTGAAATCAATTCATAATTGTAGGATAAATGCTCTTGACAATCACAATTTTAGTTTTTGACCTTGAGCTGTGACCTTGACATTAGAACTATCCCAAAAATTCTTTCACAAAGCACATCTTCTCATGATGGAGAATATTTGTGCCAAGTTATTTTGAAATCCATAAATGTAGGAGTAATTGTCCGGACAAACACAATTTTAGTTTTTGACATTGAACTGTGACCTTGACATTAGAAATATCCCAAAACTTCTTTCAAATGGCACATCTACTCATGGTTGAGAATAATTGTGTCAAGTTATTCTGAAATCCATCCATAAATGTAGGAGTAATTGTCCGGATAAATTCGGACGGACGGACCAACGGTCTAACGCAGTAACGCACATACACCCACTTGTCATAGTGACAGCTATATCTCGCTCACTACAAGCGGGCTCGACAAATAGCCTCATTGACATAATTTAGTCTTTAGATTTCAGTGTATTCTCTTCAAAGGATGATTGAACCATCATTTGGATTGTTTCTTTCCAAATTGGGTCTGATCTGTCAGCATCACGGGAAAAGGAGTTGTATGAAAATTTCTATTACAAAATACTCATTGACACAAGAATGTCCTCAGTCTTTATCAGATTCTCTTCAAACGTCAATACAGTGACTGAACTTTGATTTGGATCGTTTTACGGGTCCTAATGAAAGTTTTATTACAATATTTTTATTTCCACAATTTAGTCCTCAGTCTTTATCATTTTCTTTCAAATTTTAGAATGATTGAACTATCATTAAGATTTTTGCTTTCTAAATTCGTTATAATTTGTTAAGTTTCATGGAAAAATGGTCATATCAAAAATTCTATTAAAACATTCACGACAATATTCAGTCCACTGTATTCGTTGATTCTTTCTAAACTTTTACAGAATAATTGTACTTTCATTCGAATAATGCTTTGTAATTTGGTTTGTTTTTCAAAGTATCAGGCGAAAAGGGACCCCCATGATTACACAATCCGTAAAGTATTTTGTGAAAGGGGCCTATGGAAATCTTATCTAAATATTCTAGTGAGCATTATTTAATCGGATTCACTTTAAACTTTCACAGAATGTTTAAACAATCATTAAGACGGTTCCTTTGGAAATTTGGTCTGATCAGTCAAGAATCACAATAGGGGGACCTTATGGAAATTCTGTTACAATATAAAGTCCATTGTTTCCATGGAATTCTTTTCAAACTTTAACAGGGTGGTTGCATAACCCCAAGGAATGGTTCTTTTTAAAATAGGTAAGGTATATAAAGTATCACGGGAAAGGGGGCCTTATGAGAACTTGATTAATTTGTTTGAATGGGGTTTTACGCCGTTTTCAACAATCTTTCAGTTATATCGCGGCGGCTGGAGCACCTAACAATGGAATCCTGGTATTTCTCACACCAGTACTACCATTACATCCTTTCCTAGCCTCCAGCTGCTATCCCACATAGGTCTACGATTATCGACCCATTGGTGGAAGACGAATAGTCGGAATGGATGAGTGCCGCCGTCGGGGATCGAACCCGGGACCTCTAGATTGACAGCCCGACGCGCTACCAACTGCGCTATGACGGCGGCTAGAACTTGATTAAAAATTAAAAATCCTCGTTAATTCAATAAAGTCCATAGTTTTTATTGGGTTCTCTTCAAAGTGCATGGAATAATTGTGACGTTGGAAATACAGGAAAAGGGACCTTACAGATTATCATACGAAACATTCTCGTTTATGTGATGAAGTCCACAATTATTATCAGATTGTCTTTTAAATTTTACAGGACGATTGTAGGGTAGTAAGGAATGTTCCTTTCGGAAATGAAGTGGATCCATGAGGAAACTCAGGAAAAGGGGCCTCGTGGATTTTCACTCAAAACATTCTCGCTTACGAGATAAAGTCCAAAATTATTATCGGGTTCTTTGGAAAATTTAACAGGATTATTGTAGGGTCATACAAACTTCCTTTTGGAAATTGAGTGGATCCATCATGAAACACGGGAAAAGGGACCTTAAGGATTGTTGTTCAAAATGATAAAGGGGATAAAGTCCAATTCGTAAATTTCATTTTTTGCATTCTTGTTTAAGCAATTAACTTCCTTATATATCAGATTTCAGTGACGGATAACTTGATAACTAGTTGAGCGACTCGGGCCCTCATGCCCTTTTCCTTGATTTTTTCCCATGAAACTGCCTCATGAGGTCATTATTATACCATTTACATTGTATAGAAACTCTGTACGCAAAAAAATGTTGGGTGTCTCCGAGATGGCGGACGGGATTTGGTTATAAGGTTAGTGTCATTTATTTCTAGAAAGAAAGTATTGCATATGCTATTTAATACAAAGAGTTGGATACAATCGTGAAGACATTTGGTTGGAGAACCTAAGAGTATAACTCTTTTGAAATGATATGTGACGTTGTGACGTTGAAAATCGTAGCGAGAGATTTTGAAAAATCGATCTGTATTTCCGAACGCAGAAGGTTCCTGGCAAAACACATACCTTGATGGGAAGAGAAATGACTGATCTTCACTATGATATATAAATAATTCATGTTTCTAGCTTACTTTTCTTTTAATTTCACTTGAAAAACGCATTGTGTACCGTTCGGTACAAACTGAAACTGACCTGCTGTACTGTTCGGTGAAACGAATTTCTGTTCGTTTGGGGGCCAGATATGAACCATAAAGTTAGTACGCTTGGGTTAAATGAATGAAATTGTACATTGTCTATGGATTCGTACATTTGTATGTAGATTTGTTGCTTACTTGGGATCTAAGACATTATTAACAGTTTTTAGTCATGTCGTGGCGACTGAAGCGCTTCACAACGGATGCCTTGTACTACTTTAACTACATTCTTTGGTTTTAACATATTTTACCTGCATTACTTCATATAACTGTACACAATTCTGTAAACATATCTATAAATATCATACAAAAAGGATTAGTACGGAAGCACAAGCATATGATGTTCTTCTTCCTAATGGTGATTTACAACCATATCTTCCCCCAAACTCACTACAAAATTAAGAAGAAAATCAAACTCCAGGTTCAAAAGCATAAATAAATTTGACGATTGAAATAATAATATCAACATAATTCTACGCGGTAGGCCTACAATGCATGAAAGAAGTTTCTGTATTTCAAATTGTAACCAACCACAATTTAAGGTTTGTTTACATAAATTTACGGCGTCAGTGAAGACGTTTTAACTTTCGCTAGTCATCCAAACAAATGGCTAGGTCGCAGAGATTAACGAAATCGTCCGTAAAGTTTAGTACTTGTGAATATAACAGTTATTGCCGAAGATTTCCTGTAAAGGATCGGTGCATTCGACTCGACAGAAACGAATTGAAATAAACAAGAAAAACACAAAATACTCTTTCCAGAGAAGTTTACTCATCCCTTCCTTTTGTAAATTGATCTTAAGACGGCACATGTTTGATTAAGTGACAAATAAGCGAGATGTTGTTAAAACTATTTTTTCTTCCTTGGATGGAAGAAATGGCTTTAAGATGTGAACTAACTAGTATCTTTAATACATAATATGGTTTTAGATAGACAAACATGTATACAGTAATTCTCTCCGATATTCGATTAAACTGTACAATCTTGCATATCTTTATATGGCAGATTGTTGACCCGATACAATAAGGTGTCAACATCAATGTTACGAACTGAAGAGAACTTTTCTTATACGATAATTCGTACATTCAAGAAAAAAAAATATCGCTCGTCCCGATTTCATCACATACACAAAGAGGTTACGCTACAATATTTTTACTGAATAAATGGTACTTCAGAGAGCTACCTTTGTTTCTGTTCCTGGTATGTATAACATGAAGTTTCCTTTCTCCTACAAAGTACAACTTATTAGGAATAGGTTTTATTCCTATGTAGATAATTCTTGAAACATGATAAGGGATTCTTATCTCTTATGTCGATTGGCAATTTGTTCCACTTGTCAATGATCGTAATTAGAAAAGATCTTCTGCAGAGCTCTGTTCTACAGTTAGGAATTCTATGATTTTAAAACCCACGTGGGCTTAGAGAGGATATGCTTCCTATACTTTGAGAAGCTTATGAACTTAGGTTATTCGGACATATCCCTTTATTCATTTTCAAATATAGAATAAGTTTATGTTTACGCCTTCTTTCATTGAGGCATTCCAAACCAAGAACAGATGAGAGATTGACTGGAAATACTAATTTTTAACATCCAGTTACAATTATTGCAGTTTCAGTTTGAATCTCATCAAATCGATCATTCAGATGTAATGTACAAGCATTCCAAATAACATCTGTGTATTCAACACCGCAACATGTATTCTGAGCCTTTAGCTGCTCATCCAATTTAGGCGTACCGTTATTCACTGATTGGAGAAATTTGTATCTAGATACAGCTCTATAGGGTTTATATATTGGAGCATTCTAGAAGGTTGTTCATATCGTTTTATATTTTTACTTAGATCTGAAATCATTATCAGACATAATTTTTGACAGGTCCAGAACGAATAGAATTGAATATTTGTTTAAAACACTATATCGATATTGGGGAAAATGTCGGTTACAAGTATCTTCGTTTTTCTGCCATTTAAATAAACTACTTTTAGTCACTTTCATCCTTCAGAACGGCAAACACTAACTGTTTCACGAACGTTTATTCATATATAACTAGTAACACGAATAAAAATCGAACAAAGAGTATATATAATAATTCGCCGAAGAAGTAAATAATGTACGCGCAATGATATGCTCTATATAAAAAGCCTTACCAATCTTTTGAATCTTATTTTTCATGAATTAGCATTTTTTCGGACATATGACCCAAAAATTTGAATGAAGCTAGTACAAACAGAAGATTACATCCGCGAGGTACTTGCTTACCCGAATTGAGTATTGTAGGTTATCGTTGAAACAAACAACAGCAAATTGTTCAACATTCATGCCATATTTTCATTGTTAGGGTGTTTGGTAGTGACATTGACCTTACAGGTGATAATTGAAGTATGCGATATGGTTTTAAAAGTCCTCACACCATTTATGACCTCATCGAAAATTCTGTAATACAGCCAATCATTATAAATTTGACGGGCAATTAATAATGCCCTACGTGCCCTATGCATTTAGTATTCGTTATAAGCGCACGCGCCTCCTTGAAACCCATATTACCTTACGAAATCGAACATTTTCCTCACAGTTTGTCTGTTTAGTTACCGAAATCTGCAAGCGTTCTCCCAATTTCCTAAGAATTTCAAATCGTAGAAATATTGGCCCATTGACCCCAAACACGCGTTTTTAAATATTTTATGGTCAACTGCGTGTAACAAAATGTTAAATGGTTGGCGATTTAAACGTCCTTATCGAAAATTGAATAAGCTTTAGTTACGATTGTTATGTCTCAAAAAAAAAAAAACAAAAAAAAACCCAACAAATCTTCTTACAAATGTTGACCAATGTTGGGAGTTCAAAGTTCACTTCCGGTTTAACTATATGATTTGATTGGCCTTCTTGAGTAGATTGGCATTCGCAATCCGTCAATTACGACATCTAGGTCGCACGTAAAAGATTTGCGTGTCATTTCCCCCCTGGGTGAGATAACCCCGAACACAAACTGCAAACTAACAAGTCCGATATTTAAACTGCCTCGACGAAAACTTTTATAGTTTGCTTGCCTTCAACATCATTGGTTATGTAAAACGAAAAATGAAATCGTCCTTACTTGTCAGCAAGAGAGCCATTGAAATTCCGATTTCTTGTGGTATCTGAAAAAATTGGCTCTATATTTAAATCTCTGTAACTTTTTAGGTCACCTGACCTAAGGTCTTGGTTACCTATTGCGATCGGGTTTTGTCCATCGTCGTGCGTCCTGCGTTAACTTTACATTTTCAACTTCTTTTTAAGAACCATTAGATGGATTTCAACCAAACTTGGCAGGAATTATCCTTATGGGAAGTCGCTTCAGATTTGTACACGTCATGGAGTTATCTCCCCTTGGGGCTCCATGGGGGCCAAAAAGGGTACGTCTTAAAAAAATCTTCTTGTCATGAACTGGATGTCAGATTAGATTCACATTTGGTATTTAGAGTCTTTAGGACAAGGACTATCAAGCTTGTACAAGAAAAATTAAATCTGTCAAGAAATGGCCGTGCTAGGTGGGGGGGGGGCAAAACGGTGGGGGGGGGGGGTTACATAAGTTTACACAGTGACAACTTTGAAAATCTTTTTCTACCAAACCAAAAGACCCACAGCTCTGATATTTGGTATGTGGCATGATCTAGTGGACCTCTATCAATATTGTATAAATTATAACCCCGGGGTCAAATTAACCCGTTCCCGGACGTCACAAGATTAACATAGGCTCATATAATGAAAATTATAAAAATATTCTTCTCCCAAACTAGAGGGCCTAGAGCTTTTATATTTGGTATGTATCATCATCTGGTGAATTTCTATCAAGATTGTAAAAATCATGGCCCAAGAGACAGAATTAGCCCATAACCGGACGTCACAAGTTTTACAAAGGGCTTATATAGTGAAATTTGTAAAAATCTTCTTCTCCCAAACAGGAGGGCCTAGAAATTGATATTTGGTATACAGCATCGTCTTATGGACCTTTATCAAGATTGTACAAATTGTACAACATTGCAGAAATGTTCCTTAGGTGGTTCCCTTTAAAAATAGCTTAAATAATTGAAATCCGTTAAAAACTCTGGTTGCCGTTGCAACAAAAGTGAAATTTTAAAATGATCTTTAAAAATCTTCTCCTCCTGACCTAGAAGTCATAAAGCCTTGATATTTTGCATGAATCATGCGTTTATTGATCTCTTTCAAAATAGCTGAAATCATGATCCTCGGGTCTCCAGGTGCAGAGCCGGGGTGGGGGTGGTAAAGGCAAGAAGCGTCAGTTCACTGACTTCTTTCTTATTTCTTAAATTGTAACCCATGGATCCGTAGGGAGGAAAAAGTTTTTTCCTTCTTTCAAATCTGCCTTTAAGCCTTGGAATTTATAATTTAGACTTTTGGATCCCCAGGTTCATAGTCTTTATATGTAAGTGTGGCCCACTTGTATCATAATCCTATTCTTAACATTAAAATAAGACTGTTGAAAGAAAAAGAGCGTTTATCTCAGGTGATCGCCGCAGGGCTAAAGGCCCTCTTGTTTCAAATTAAAGACCCTTTTAAAGGCCGTCCAGAATTTCTTTTTTTATTTTGAACCATTGAAAATATTGTTGTCCGGCAACTGGTTAAACACAGAAGCTTCACTGTATCTGACCTGGAAGGATTGACAAAATGTCAAGCATTTTGTGGATGGTTTTTCTTGGCCATTATTTCCCAAGGCTCGATGTCTTGGATATAGTACAACATTATTGGTGATTGGTGATCGTTTCAGCGTCGGGTGAGTAGATTCTGCTTTTCCTGTTTGTTTTTTTTTCTAAAAAGTAGTTTCTCTCTCTGGATTCCGTTCAACGTTTACTCTGATACCCTGATGACTAATCACATGAGTGTTATCCTTTTTCATTTTATCAGATATATGCGCATACAATCAGGGCCTAGCCTCGCCAAATAATCACCGGATCGCATTACTATTCAAAACAGGGAAATTAAATTTTGGGGGGAGTGTAGAAGCAAGCTTCAAAGGTTGCAACAAATTGCGATATAGGGTAGCTAACAATTCAGTGAAGACGACGCATGAATATAATAAGACTATGGAATAAATTTGTTAGAATGCTGGATAGCAAAGTAACCACGAAAATCTTTCAATGGGCTTTTGATCAACCAAAAGGTTTTTGTTCAGATACAAAGACTCTATTAAGTGTTCTGAGCCCAGTCTATGTGCGGATATTCATCGGACATCATAATTCAAAAATCTGTCTATAGCTAAGAACAGCAAAATAACGATCGCTGGAGCAAAGACTAATCCTCACAATTAAAATTACGCATTTATAGAGAACTTTAATTTAACTATTGCAATGAAAACTACGCCATGATGAATTTTCCTAAATAACTACTTTCAGTTATTGCCAAACTCCGAACTTGAACACTACCTTTAAGGGTTTAAACAGGCCAATTTAGACAACTAAAGCTAGCCGAAAGACTTTGTCAAATTTGCAAATCTAATGAAAGCGTTGAGGATGGATTCATTTTTTTTTATGTTTTTATATACCATATACACATCAGACATTTATTCTTTACTAAAATAAGAAAATTATTTCCAAATTTTACTGATATGTCTTTTAATCAATAGCTGAACATTTGCTTGCAAAAAACGCCTAATACAGAGATCCGCAATTTTAATTCAAGACTGCCTGGTGATACGATCAAAAATCATTTTATTAGTCAAAGATGTATAAGAGATTCCTGATAAACGCTTACCAAATCAGTAACGTGCCTATGACTCAGTTGCATATAATTACATACCCCAAGTATTAATAATTTCAGGACTATAAATGTCCTTATGATAGTTTATACCGATGATTAATTCTTGAGATAATATCCAGTGAAACAATGATGGCAAATTGTTAAGGATAAGAATAATCATATGTTTGAGAATTCTTTAAAAAAGCGTGAAGGCTAAGTGCTTCACGGCAATAAGTGCAAATGCATCCTTAATTGTATACCATTTTTTTAATTGATCGCAAGACCAATTTGTCTATCTAAATCCGGGGGGGTTTAGTTCGTTCCAATTTCTACAAACTGCCTTTATCTCAACAGGGCGCAAACAATAAAGATAAATATGTTTAAAAAAAACAAACTATTTCGATTATTGCTACTATCTAAATTTCCTTGAATATTTATTTAAAGTTTCGTCTTCAGTGTGTTCGATAAAGGGCTGTACAGTCGATGCTCAACGGTAAATAGCAAAAATATCCTTGCATTTTATTAGAAATATCAAAAGGAAGTAAAGGAAAACAGGATGGTTTAAACAGACAACAAGGAACCAATCAAACTTTTCCACTCGTGTTGTACGCGTCGACAAGTCATGTTATCAACCCATTCGCCGAATGAATCAGGTGGTGTAAAGATGCAAATAGTGAACGAATCTTCATAATAGATAATTCTGCCACATAATTAATTTGAATTCATAAGTTGAAAATACCATCGGTTGGTAAAAGATTATGAAGAAATGTGCCAGCCTGTCCTAATCTATCGATATACCGAAGTCGTGAAAGTAGTATTTTTTATTTTTTTTTACAAATTCAAAGTCGAAATGTAACGGTCTGTGCAATGTTTTAGTGACGACAAATTACATTGAATACAACACTTTGATTAAATTGATTGACTGAATGAAGTCTAGCTCCACTTTTATCAGTATTTCAGTCGTATCGCGGCGGCTTCAGGACCTCACAATGGATTCCTGGTATTTAAATATTTCTTACACCAGTACTACCATTACATTATTTCCGAGCCTCTAGGTACTAATCCCGTCTAGGTTTACAATTATCCACCGATTGGTAGGAGACAAATGTCGGAAAGATATTTGTTTCGACCGGGGATCGAACCCGTGACCTCACTAGCGATATGCAATTTCTCCACTTCTCAAAAACGCCATCACCTGAATTGCCGCCTGAAAACGTGTATATTTGGTCAAGTTGTCTGGTACTGCGTAACTATATCCAAAGGTTTTCATCGGCACGCTCGGTTGAATTTCGGAAAACACTGTGTTTAAACAGAAAATACTTGAAAAAAACGTTTTACTCATATCTTTAGTTTTATATTTATCAATTTATTAATCTAATTTTGAATTTCCCTTCCTTTTCTTAATTTTTATCACTATTGTTTTTTTGTTGTTTTTAATTTCATATATTTATTCTATTTATTTCCATTCTTTTTTCTTTCATTTTTTATTTTGGTATTATTTATTCACACATTTCCGACTACAATCTTAGTTGATTTTATTTCCAAATCTACATTCACTTAAATACGCCTCCTACTCTTTAATCGTCTTCACTTTTGTCTTGCTTAGAAGTTTACGTAATATGTTAGGCTGACTTAACCAAATTCCCTTCAATGCCTGACATTTTTCTTGAGATCACATTGTGGAAGAGGAAGCATTTTTTCCTTTCGACAATATTTTCTTTCATATAGGATGGCTAATGTATCAAATGTTCTGTCGTCTGCTAAACCTTTGAAATCGGTCAAGTCTAAATTTTTTAAAAACAGTAAGGGGTTAATGGTATCAAGACAAACAAGGAATAACTGACATTAAAACGTCGGCCATGATAGTTTAGGATTTTTTAAGGGCCACTACGGTACAGTATATAAAAGCTCTGTGTCACATTGCTTATGATGGCATATATAACAGGGCTCGTCATCAAGAAAGGCTAAAGCGTGTCTGTTGATTTAATGTGGGTTCTAACGGACGGTTTGTTGTAAGCAAGAAAGTTTAACAGGCTTCAATCATTTGCAACATCAATTTGTACAACACTCTGAAATAAAAATTATAAAACAACTGACAGTAAAATGGGTATTTCAATACAATCACATGTAGACCCAGTCTCAACTGCTCAAAAGTAAATAGGATGATTGTGGAAAGGGATAATCATACCAGCTACTCACAAGTTATTCTTCCTACAATCATCTATAGAAATACATAGAAATTAACAGTAAAAAGTATTTAACCCTTTTTTCCATCAATCAACACTATGCTTAACTCTTTCCTCTATACAACAAAATGAAAGATTTTTCATGACTTTAAAATCGTTTACAAAAACATGCTTTACATGAAAATGCCTAATCTTAGAGTGCATTATAAATATGGAAGCCTATCAATTTGAGGAACTAAGTGTTCACATCTCCAAAACACCATCTAAACTCTGCTAACATCCTGTGACTGTCAGGACTGAAAATGGGGGGGGGGGGGGGGGGGCTAATGGCCAGAATTAAAATCAACCATGATTTATTTTGAACCTACATTCATATACTATTCTTTTTTCTTATCAATGGTTGAATTTGAACATCAAAACACATATTCATAGATGAAGTATTACTTATATTAGTACTATTCCTCTTAAATATGTAATATCCTTCTGAATAGTACTATCCTTAATCCTTATGAAAAAATTCTACGAAAAGCATTGTGTTAAAAGGAGAAATTACTTTTTTAGAAGTAATTTGACATTTTCTTATACATTGGTTTTTACCCTATAAGTTATTTATTTCATTTTAATCAAAATGCACTTACAAATTCTAAATGCACTTATAAAGACAACTGCAAATATATTTAAATTCCATATTTTTGCAAACTACTGGATTAAAATCTCCATCTCTAATCCTCCTATTATATCAGCTGTGACCATGGGTTTACATTCATGCTATGTTGCTATTTGTAATGGTGTTTCTTTGGACAAAACTGTTCAGTTACTTAGCAGAACACCGGCTTAAAGTTGGGAAACATATGTGCAAAAGTTAACTTTGAAGTGATATACTAGTAACTGTCAAAAAGTTAAGATTTAAAGTATACAAACAAACTATAAAAACATTATTTGAATATTATCCATCTCCTGTCTCAAAATAGGGGTTAATTTTTTCTCTGCTGTTTCTTATGCAAATCTATGAACCTCTAATCATTTCAAAAAAGAAAACAAGGGCAAATACTTTAACTGTCATAGTCTTTAATTGTTTATGAAATTATATCTTATTACATTGCTTATATCGGGCATATAATTACGTAGTATAGAGTCCGTTTTTATGTCATCAAAGTGATTACATGTATTTAATGCTATTCTTGTTCTTTTTGTCATCCGCTTACTGCTGCTGTAAAAAGAATTAATCTGATGTTAGAAAAGGAATATGTAGATAGGATAGTGTGTTTGTTTTTAAGGAGTTTAACGTCTCTTTGAACAATCTTTCGATTACATCACGACAGAATTCATTCACTGAACTGCTGCCAGGGTATAATAATAATAGACAGGTGTTCTGAAATGTGTTGCCAAATGACATGTCCATGTGACTAGCGTCAAGGCTTGGATTCAAACCCGCAACCCTCGATTTCTCTCAGATTAAGAGCCTTAGTGCCACAGGACCTGGACATAGGATAAAGCACTTGAGAACATACTGTACTGACATAAAGTAAGGCTATCAAAAACTATATTATTATTATGATGTGACGTGTTTTAGCAAAGTTGCTCCCTTTGAGAGGTTTTTTCGCCCGTTTTGTAGGCTTTGCCTAATTTCATATTATTATGATTTATTAAGATTATTATAGCTTATTTCTTTCTTCATTGAAAACGTTTAAGCTTTACTTGTTCATATCACCATTGTACATCCAGTCCGTAGTCACTGGGTCTGCTCTTTATACCCCCCCCCCCATGTCTGCAGTCTGGTCTGCAGGGTTCGGTCTGCGTTATATACCTACCCATACAAGAATTTGTCGTAATTATCAGACCGGTACCGCCGTCGACTTTAACAAAGCCGACAGGTAGATACTAAACAACTGCATCATGAGATTGGCTGATAGGTATTAAATGACGTATACACAAACATTGAATCTGATCCATTGATTGTAAACAATATGGCGGAAACGGAGTTTCTCATATATTCTACGTGAAAAGGATGACATCCCAATGGTTTTCTTGCAAACAATTTCAATTGTTGATGTGAGAAATGTTTTGATATCATTGCGGAATACTTGAAAACTATGAAAGTAAGATTTTTATCGTATTGAATGGAAATCCCGCGGTGTGTCTAAGTTTTCATTAAAAATTTGCTGGGCATGCGTAAGCCTCGTTTTCGATTTTTGTAAGGAAATATTTCTAAGGGGCCAGGTTTCCCGTGTATGTACCGAAAATCGGTCCAAACCTGTCGGCTTTGTTAAAGTTGACAGTGGTACCAGTCTATCGTAATTATACGGGCGAAAGGCCGCATAGACTAGTACCACTGTCGACTTTAATAAAGCCGACAGGTATGCACCGATTTTCGGTACATACACGGAAAGCCTGGCCAATTAGGGTTTTTTCCTTACTAAGATCGAAAACGAGGCTTACCCATGCGCAGCAAATTTTGTTGAAAAAACTGGACGGATCGCGGGATTTCCATCCAATACGATAAAAATCTTACTTTTGTATTTTTAAAGTAATCAGTTTTGACGTTAAAACATTTCTCACATGAAAAATCGAAATTGTGTGAGAGAAAAACCTTGAAATGTCACCCTTTTCATAAAAAATATATGAGGAACCCCGCGTCCCGCTTCCGCCATATTGTTTACAAACAATCCATCACCCAATCAGATTCGATGTTTGGGTATACGTCATTAAATTCCTATCAGCCAATGTCTTGGTGCAGTCAACTGGGATCTACCTGTCGGCTTTGTCAAGTCGACGGCGGTACCGGTCTAAAGGCCGCACCGAGATCGCTGTCTGGAGATAGACTGGTACCACTGTCGACTTCAATATAGCCGACAGGTATATAGACTGGTACCACTGGCGACTTTAGGTTAATAAAGCCGACAAGTATACACCGATTTTCATGCGCAGCAAATTTTGTCGAAAAATTTGGACACGCCATGGGCTTTCCACCTAATACGATAAGAATCTTAGTTTTGCAGTTTTAAAGGTGTCAGCTTTATGTTAAAACATTTCTCACGTGAACAATCGAAATTGTGTGCGAGAAAGCCTTGGAATACCACCCCTTTTATGTAAAATATTTGAGGAACACCGCGTTCCTCTTCCGCCATATTATTTACAAACAATCCATCACCCAATTAGATTCGATGTTGGGTATACGTCATTCATTGCCCATCAGCCAATCTCTTGGTGCAGTCATTTGGGATGTAACTGTCGGCTTTATTAAAGTCGACGGCGGTACCGGTCTAACAGGTATACACCGATTTTCGGTACATACACGGAAAGCCTGGCCCGTTAGGTTTTTTCCTTATTAAATTCGAAAACGAGGCTTACGCATGCGCAGCTAATTTTGATGAAAAATTTGGACAGGTCGCGTGATTTCCACCCAGTACGATAAAAATCCTACTTTTGTAGTTTTAAAGTATTTAGTTTTAATGTTCAAACATTTTCACATACACAATCGAAATTGCGTGCGAGAAATACCTTGGAATGATATCCTTTTCATGTAAAATGTATAAGGAACTCCGCGTCCCGCGTCAGCAATATTGTTTACAAACAATCGACCAGCCAATCAGATTCAATGTTTGGGTATACGTCATAAAATGCCCTTCAGCCAATCTCTATATACAGCCGTTTGGGATCCACCTGTCGGCTTTCTTAAAGTCGACGGCGGTACCGGTCTAGGTCTGGAGACCGCTTATAGGTTACACGTATAACAGACTCAGACTACCATAAGACTTTTCGGCGGCCATTTTTCCCACTGGTCAGCTTTTCACGGATACTCACCATCTACTTCCTCTAGAGCCAAAACACGCATGAAACCTCGATTTAAGAAAACAGTCAACTTACCCGGATGATAAACGATAAGCAAATTAATACAATTCCGTAGTTATTTTTTCACTATATCTGTATGTAAAGTTAAGTCATTTGTTATTTTGGCAACAGAAAATTCGAGTTGGAAAAAATGTCATCATAAACCCTTTGCAAATTATGACGTCATGGAGACATGCGCTAATATGGCAGTCCAACGTATTTCGGTGACTTCCGGTTCGACGAATATTAGACTAGAATACCTACCTAACTCAATGTTTGACTGGCGAGCCTGTCCTAATCTGACGATATAAGATATCGGAGAGCAGCGTAGATTGGACAGGTTCACCAGTCTAAACTCCATGGTGGTCGTAGGATTCTCAAAAAAGCACAACCTTAATGTTTTACAAGGAATTCTTGGCAGAAGACGGATATACAAACGCAAACAAAGATCTAGCATAACCACAACTGATACCAACTGATGATGATTGCATACCATCACTTCTTTAAAATCAGGAAAGTAAAAAAACTGTTGTCTTGTAATGGGCTAAGTTTACTCTATTCAGTTGTTTTGGTATGGTATCACTAGGTTACGCTGAAATTACAAAATTTGAAAGTTCTAGACTTGGAGAATAACGTAAAGTTTTCCTTTATTGACTGTATTAGAAATCTAGATCTCCACAAAATTTTGCTAACAGGGATCAAAATTCATTGTCAAATATACAAAAAAATGATGTACTTTTACCAAATTTTACTTGAATTCTCCTTGAGTTACCTTCAATATGATTCTTTTAAGCTTTTGTGATTGATTTTAACCCATTCCCACACAAGGACACTTTTTGATGCCCTCTAACTCATTCATAAGTAACTTCTATTTTTTCTACAATGTTTTCTCAATTAAAAAAGCACAGAGACATAAAAACCAGGGATTGAAAAGGAAAGGGTTTAGTAAAAAGGCTCTGGAAAACATTGTGGAAAATGAATGAATTTCTTGCAAGCAATTTTTCACAATCCACCAGTATGATAAAATGGTGATTGCGAAAAGTTTTCTGACACCCAGTGTGCTTGTCTGGTAGCGCGTCGGACTGTCAATCTAGAGGTCCCGGGTTCGATCCCCAACGACGGCACTCATCCTTTCCGACTTTTTGTCTCTCACCAATCGGTCGATAATCGTAGACTATGTCGGATAGCAGCTGGAGGCTAGGAAGGGATGTAATGGTAGTACTGGTGTAAGAATACCAGGAATTCATTGTTAGGTGCTCCAGCCGCCGCGATAAAACTGAAAGGTTGTTGAACGCGGCATAAAACCCCATTCAAACAAATTCAAACAAATTTAATCCTTGTCATGCTTATTAAATTCCTTATCTCAATTTTCATTAAAATCAAATGTCTGAAAGCACTGGAGGCAATAGTAAAGAGTCAAAAATTATTCTGAAACTAATCTTATAAAATACTCTTGGTTGAAGTTGTCAAACAGGAGGTGTAAGATCAGACTGTACCTATGTGCTTGCTGATCTTTGCCTATACCTCCTGCAAAAATAGGAATATTCCGTGTTCAGCATGACAAGGGTTAATAATGTTTTCATCTGACATTTCATTTTATTTCAAGTTGTAATTTAAGGCAACTGTATGAAATAATCCCTTTAATATTTTGTGCTACAACTCTGCATTTTCTCTGTTTAAGGCTTTGTTTAATTATTTGCTAGAAATAATTAAATTGATTTGCAGTTAGTTTTTAGTTTTACAGAATGTTGAACTAAATCATTCATAAAGATCACAATAAGGAGTTGAATTAACATGTTTCAGATTTCAAGAACATACTAGAGATGTCTATGTAGAGCTGCGCATATGAATTTACCAGAGCCAATACCTATCAAGGCAACAATCGGTTCTGGTTAGTGTCATTATACCCCCGCAAAACGAATGTTTTAGGGAGTATACTGGAATCAGCCTGTCTGTCCTTGTGTTAGACTGGTACCACTGTCTACTTTAGGTTAATAAAGCCGACAGGTATACACCGATTTTCGGTACATACACGGAAAGCCTGGCCCCTTAGGTTTTTCCACCTTACTCAAATCGAAAACGAGGCTTACGCATGCGCAGCAAATTTTGTTGAAAAATTTGGACACGCCGCGGGATTTCCATGTAATACGATAAGAATCTTAGTTTTGCAGTTTTAAAGGAGTCAATTTTTATGTTAAAACATTTCTCACGTGAACAATCGAAATTGTGTGCGTGAAAAACCTTGGAATGCCACCCTTTTTATGTAAAATATTTGAGGAACACCGCGTTCCTCTTCCAACATATTGTTTACAAACAATCCATCACCCAATCAGATTCGATGTTTGGGAATACGTCATTAAATGCCCATCAGCCAATCTCTTGGTGCAGTCATTTGGGATCTACCTGTCGGCTTTATTAAAGTCGACGGCGGTACCGGTCTATCCTTGTGTCGGTCTGTCTGTGTACAAAATACTACCCATTTTGTGTCACGAAGTCCTCCTTCAGTTTTGCTTCAATTTTCAGCTGATGAAATTTGAAAATTCTTTGAGTTTAGAGGTAAAAATCAGTGTGGATAATGAAGAAGTTCAGCTTGTATAAAGCATTTTTTTCATTTTAACCATGATTTCCAAAACTGTAAATAATAAGATTGTGTGGGAGAGGGTTATGTTGTTTTACTTTTACATAATCAAGTTTGAATTTTGAATGCATGTCTGAAAGTTTAAAGTAATTTTTAGCTTGACTTTTCAGGCAGGAATCGACACTAACAGTGTCCTTGGATCCCGAGGATCCCTGATAATTGGAAGGGACCTAGCCATCTCAGGCTAGGGATTCTGTTAGGATCCTTCAATATTTTCCCAGTACAATAGATCTTAATTTATCAAATAATGCTCCTAATTTTTTTGTTTGTTTGATTTCGTAGAAAGCATTGTGGTTAATGAAAAACTTGATTGTAACAAGCAATTTCTTCATTTTCCACAATGTTTTCCGAAGCTTTTTTTTTCAAGTTGGGCTTAGAAATGCAGGATTGCGTGCAAATGATATAATGTATATCAAGGAAGGATCCCTGATTATCTGGAGGAAACCCTGAATTAATGAGTATGGATTCCTGTGTGATCCCAGTGAAGCAAAGTTAGTGTCGACCCCTGTCTGGTCACCCGGACGTCGGCTTACATGCAAATGTCATATCTCAGTTTCTAATAATGCTATTGCTCTGAAACTTTGCACGTGCTTTTGTGGCCTCTAGACACATTTCTCTAACATTCATTTTAGTGGAATTTTATCACTTTTCGTACCTAGTTATTCTTGATTAAACCTTCTGTGTAACTGCTGTATATTTCAAATAACTCTCTTTATACTAATGCTATTGCTTTGAAAATTTGCATATGCTTTTGTGACCATCATAACATCTTTTAGGCAAAGATTCATTTCAATTAAATTTATTATATCATTTGTAATATCTATAGTGGAGTTTTAACCCTTTTTGGACTGAGAAATTCTTGGTTAAACCTTGCATGCAACTATATATCTTAAATAACTGTCTGTCTACCAATGCTTTTGCTTTAACTTAGCACAATTCTTTGTGACCAGCATACCATCTTTTAGGCAAAAATTCATTTCTCAGACATTCATCTTAATGGAGTTTTGATCCTGTTGGGATGTAGAGGTTCTTGTTTGACCTAAAGTTTTAACTGAAATATTTCATATCTCTATTACTACTTAGGTATTATGCCTAATATTGACATTGAATTGGTGTTACTATCCAGCACTCATTATAGTTGTGTATTGCTGACCTCTGATGGCTCCTGTTAGACCCCTACTAACAAAATTAGTGGGTTATTCTTATGTCAGCATGTCTGAATGTCCGACCTTCTGTCTGTATGTCCATCCATACACCAGTCTGTCATTCTGACCACATGAAATTTTTATGCTCCCCGAAAAAATTTCGGGGGGAGCATACAGTCGCCGGCCTGTGCGTCCGTCCGTCCGTCCGAAGTCATATCTTAGCAACCCCTGGGCCTAATTGGACGAAACTTCATATATAATCTTCCTAGGAAATTTCCAAGACCCTTATTTAATTCTTTTTATTTCAATGCTGCGTCATAGAAAAAGGGGCCTTAATGTAAAAACTATTTTTTTGCCAATTTCTCCAAGACTAATAGTTAGAATTTCATGAAATTTCATATTTGAGTAGCAAATCAAATCCCCCTTAACCTTAAACTGACGAGAATTTTCGTTAAAAAAATGCGTCATGGGAAAAGGGGCCTTAATGTTATTACCTTTACGTTAACTGTCTTGGCAATAACTTTTGATTGGTTACAGATGAAGTCTTCATATTTCACATGTACATTGCTTGTGACAAACCCTTTCTGTTGGTACCAATTGCAAGGTCATTTGTCAAGGTCATTTCTGAAGATCAAAATTTAGAAAATCTTAACTTAAACACTGTCTATAAGTTTACAATATTAAGTGATATAACCTTCATATTTCACATGTGCATTGCTTTTGACATGGACTTTCTGTTGGTACTAAGATCAAGGTCATTTCTCAAGGTCAAAATTTTAAAATTTTAACTTTAACATTGTCTATAAGTTTTCAATGGTAAGTGATATAGCCTTCATATTTCATATGTGCATTGCTAATGACATGACCTTTCTGTGGGATAACTAAATGTATTTTCATATGATTAGGGGCCCTTTTTATGCCCTAGTATGTAATGGCAACAGCAATATAGCAATATAGAGTTATCTCTTTCCATGTTGGAGCTTATGTGTGATTGCATGAGGGTTTCCTTGTTCAGAGCATAACTTTTTAATAATCATTGTCCGGCGTCTGTCCGTTCACAATTATAAAAATCTTCTCCTGAAATCACCATGGAATTTCAACCAAACTCAACAGAAATGATCCTTAGGTCATGCTCTTTCAAAATACTTCAAAGATTTGCAATCCATGAAGAACTCTTGTTGCCATGGCAACGGAGTGAAAAAAGTTTTAAAATCTTCTCCACCCAAGCCATAAGGCCTAGAGCTTTGATATTTGTAAATTGGTACAAATCATCATCTATTGACCCCAAAATACTTCATTAATCAAAGAATTACCGTATTCTGAAAATTAGCCCTTTTCTGTGCGATTGCTGATTCTTTTTAGTGGGTACGGTTACATAGAAATAAAGAAGGAACTTAAAAAATCTTCTCCTCCCAAGCCATAAGGCCCAGAGCTTTGATATTTTGTATAATTCATCATCTATTGATTCTCTACAAAAAACTTCAAAGAATTATTGTATTCTGAAAATTAGCCCTTTTCTGTGTGATCCCTGATTTTACATAGAAATAAAGAAGGAAAACTTTATAAACCTTATTCGTATAATTTGCCCTTTTATGTGCAATCCTTGATTTTACAAACTCTAAAAATCTTCTTCTCCAAAACCAAAAGGCCTAGAGCTTTGATATTCAATACAAATCACATCTATCAAAATACTTCAAAGAATTACAATATTCTGAAAATTAGCCCTTTTTTGCCATCCATGATTTCACATAGAAATAAAGAAGGAAAACTTCAAAAATCTTCTTCTCCCAAAGCATGAGGCCTATTGATTATTATGATTTCTGAAAACACCATTTGCTTATTCAATACAATCAGGCCTGTGGAGTGATACTGGCGCTCAGGCACCTCTAGTTTCTGAGAGTCATGCAAAAAAATTATATCATATTTTGTGTAGTTTTAATGTTAGTTTCATAGAATATGGTAGTAGAGTTTTATAACATAACAAGCTATTAAATAATCTTTTTCAGGTATAGATAAGACTGATGGGAATGAAATGGAACATAAATAAAATGGAAGCTGAAAACAGCTTTAAGCAAGCTGGAATGTGGAATAGTCATCTCTCTTAGAAAAGTATAAATGTTAGCTTTGGGTGATCAATGAGCAAGTCTAATTATTCTTTAATTTACCATCACTGATATACAATTTTTTTACAAAACAAACAGTAATGTATTGCACATTGTTATCAAAAAGAGTAAATCATTTCATGAGTATACAACTGAAGTATGGTTACTATACTTACATGCTTAAGTGGGGATCACAGTACCACAAAATGCCAAGTAAGTTACAGATTTTAATCCTTGTCATGCTGAACCCAGAATATTCCCACTTTGGCAGGTGGTAAAGACAAAGATCAGCCTGCATGTATTTGCAGTCTGATCTTAGTCTTAACCACCTACTAGTCCCTTTTAAACAAGAATTGTTTGAAGATAAATTCTATAAAAATCTTAACCTACAACATGTGCTTTGAGTGATTTCAGCCCTTTGATTTTGATGAAAATCTGAAGAGGATTTATAACTCAGCATGGCAAGGGTTAAGCGAAGTTTATTTCTGTAGTTTTTGTTGGACACCAGACAAATAATCTCTGTTTTATGTTCTGCCCTATATTGCTCTGATACCAAGTTTCCTTTGAAGACCAACCAGGGTTTTTACCAAAATTAGTGAGATGCAATAAACTGCAGTTGTTTTGCATAATGGATAGCTCCATTTTGGAAGTTTTTCAGTGAATTTGTAAAAATATAACTACGATGTACATCTGAGATTTGATTTGCTGAATTGAAAGAGAAGTGATTGGTATAAGTTATCATTGTAGTATTCAGCATTTAGCCAACATGACCAAAATTAGCTCAAGGCCCTCTATGTCCATGGTGCATCTGAAATCCGAAATAATTTTTTAAACATCTTCTACTGTTTGGATGACCCTTCCCAAAATTAATTTGTGATTTTTTTATTGGTCAATAAATGAGGCATGACGGGGAGGGCTTATTTCACATTGAATTCTTTCAGGATCTTTTCTTCCCAATTCATTGGGCCAATTTGAACTAAACTTGGCAGGGAAATTCCTATTACACCCTTCTCAATGCATGATTGTGAAATTTGAATACTGTAGTTCATAATATGAGAGTTGCACGGAGGTGCTTATTGGTCACCTGCAACTTCTTTGAATTTGGAATAGCAAATGATTTCGTCATCTGGTAAAAGGTTTAAGAAATGAAATAAAAGTTTTGTTTTCCTTTAAGATTCTTTTATCCATCATTTTCTGAACAACTTTTGATATTTGCTTTACCAAAGCTTAATGAGTTCTACACTGAAACAAACAGATACACACTATATACTATGCATGTATGTTTGTAGGTGTGTTTTGATGTCAATGATTATTATATACTGAGAAAATATGAAAAGTTGACTCTCCAAATTTTTTATTCAAACTTTTTATATAAGATCTGGTTGATTTCTTTAAGCTCACCTGAGCTCCAAAAGCTCAAGTGGGATTTTGTGATCACCTTTTGTCCTTCATGCCTTGTACATCAACAATTTCTTTAAACAACATCTTCTAAACCATTCTTATGCCCCCGCCCCCCCTCTCAATAGATGGGGACATATTGTTTGACTGTTGTCTGTCTGTCTTTCCGTCTGTCGGTCTCTCTGTCTGCAAAACTTTACCAAAAAACTTGGATACATCTCCATAATACGCATCTCCTCATGTCAAGGTCAAGGGCATTTGATAAGGTCAAATGTTTAGGCGGTGGCATTGTGTTTCACAAACACATCTTTTTTTGCCAATTTGAACCAAATTTGGCAGAAATGTTCCCAATATGGCCCTGTAGAAAAGCTTAAAGAATTAAAATTTGTTGAAACTCTGGTTGCCATGGCAACAAAAGTTGTATCCACCTCTGACAGCTCTAACAGCAACACAACGCCTCCATTTTGATCTGCCTGAGGCAGACTTTTCCATTGTTCAAGAAGGATACATTCAAGATAACCTAATGTCTGAGGCAGGTTGACTTGTTAATGGACGTAGCAGCCTAGCTTGTCCCAATTATGCTTCACATAAATTCGGACCAATATCTGGTCATAATAATTTGAATGGTCTTTCATGTTTTTTATGTACAGCTGCTAATCAATTGATTATCTATATGTCAAATAATTTATTTGGAATTAAAATTGTAATATAATATGCTAAGTGCTCCCTTATCTTTTAGCTCACCTGAGTACATCGTGCTCAAGGTGAGCTACTGTGAACATTGAATGTCCGTGGTACATAGTCAACAACTACATTGTTAACACTCTAGGGGCCATACTTTTTGTGTCTGAGCTCAAGTATGAACCTGTTTGGACATTTTTAAAGTTCTGCTGGAAAACACATGAAAAAGGGCCTAATGATCATCTCCTTGTTAGCACTCTAGGGGCTACAATTATGGACAAATATTCTTGAAACATGGTTAGATCGTTTATCTGGATACAAAGGTCTGGTTACAAAGATGAACCTTATTCAAACGGGAAGTTTCTTTTGTAAAATCAGGAAAAGGGGCCTTAATGACACTTTCCTTGTAAGCACTCTATGGGCAAGACGTTTGGGTTGATCTTCATGGAACTTGATCAGAATGCTTGGCAGGTCATCACAAGGATTAATCCTATCAAAAACGGGAATGTTCCGTTGGAAGACATAAGAAAAGGTGCCTTTAATACAATTTTTTGTTAGCACTCTATCAGCCGTAATTTTGGCCAATTCTTCTTTAACCCATTACCAGATAAACGTCATTTGGTGGGAATGGGTCAAATGTCAGAAAATTTGAAGGAAGTCTTTAAAACTTGTATTTTACTTTAAAACATGCACTTCAAACTTGTAATCATTATGATGATAACTAAAAATGAATTTATCAGAACAATTTGGTTAAGGTATTATCCTATTATATATAAATTGTCAAACAATATTTTTCCACTTAACACATGTATATAAAATTACCTTCGATGACGCCATATTTCTAAGCTCCCAAAGGGCGAGTATATAGCCATCTTTACGTCTGTCCGCTTCCATACTTCCTCAATCCTTGGGCCAAATTGGATTAAACTTCACATGTGAATTCTTTTTTCCTTGTTTTGGAAAGCTCCAAGGTCAAGGTCACAGTTCAAGGTCAAACATTAAAAGTGACTTGGCGAAATTGTTATTTATCATGAGTAGATTTACCATTTGATAACTATTTTCAGATAGCCCCAGGGTCAATGTCACAGCTCAAGGTCAAACGTTAAAATTAAGCATTCAAGGGCACAGCTTCTTCAATTATGGGTGGATTTCAGTATAATTTCGCACAATCTTTCTATATTAGGAGTAGATATACCATTTGAATGAAATAATCGGGTCAAGGTCACAGCTCAAGGCCAGACATTGGAATTAAAGATGTCCAGAGCCTAGCTCTGTAAAATATTGATGGATTTTACAATAACTTTACACAATTGTTCTCTATCATGAGTAGATTTGCCATTAAAAACAGAAAACTCAGATAGGGTCAAGGTGAAGGTCATATGTCAAGGTCAGACATTAAAATTAAGCATATCCAGAGCATAGTTCCTTCGATTATGGATGGATTTCAATATTACTTGGCACAGTTATTCTCTGATGTGAGAGGAAATATTTAGATAGGCCCAAGGTCATGGTCACAGCTCAATGTCAAACATTAAAATAAAGCATATCCTGAGCAAATTATGGATGGATTTCGAAATAACTGTTACACATTTGTTTCTCTATTATGAGGAGATGTGCCTTTTGAAACATATTTCCGATATAGGTTGAATCTGAGGTGACAGATCGATTTTTTCTACAATTCGATTATGAAATAGCTGGTTGACCATTTTGTAATTACAATGATTGACGGAAGAAAACGCTGGAAGATGACTTCTTAATACATACAACACAACGTTGATCACAATCTTTTTTCTTGCTATTTTAGATCGTACAATCAGACAATTTATCTTAATCAGTTTGAAAATATGCGGAACATCTCTGGAATTGTCAATACCCTCCCCCAACACAGACACACGCGGGAACATTGCACTGCACCCCCCCCCCCTTCTCGGTAGAAAGTGTATTCACCCCTGCACTTGGTTCTTTAGATTTGAAATTACTAAGACCGAAAACATATGTTGTAGGTTAAATCGAATGAATGAAATGTCTGATTGTGAAATGGACTGATTGACAATTTGTTAATTAAAGTGACGAAAGGAAGTTAGTTCAAGTAACATATATTTTTAGCTCCAATGGCTGAAAGCCAGGGAGCTATTGTTGTTTCCGTCGTGCGTGCGTCCGTCTGTCCGTCCGTCCGTAAACTTTTACTTTGAAAAAATCTCCTCAGAAAGCTCTGAACAGATTTCAACCAATTTTCACAGAAATGATTCTTGGGTGACCCTCTATCAGATTCCTTCAAAGAGTTGTGATCAGATGAAAACATGGCTTAAATGGGCGGGGCTAATTTCCATTTATGGTAAAGGCTTTGAAATTCTCAGAAACCAGTGGGCGGATTTCAATCAAATTTGACGGAATCGATCCTTGGTGACCTTTTATCAGATTGTAAAAAGTATTTTCATTGGATGAAAAATATTGCTTTAATTGGCAGGGTTAAATTACATATATGGAATATACTGAAAACTTTGAAAATTTCTCAGAAACTTACTGATGGATTTCAACCAAATTTTACGTGAATGAAAACCAAATAACTGTTTGTAGGATTCCTTCATATAATTTTGATTGGGTTAAAAGAATGGCTTTTATGGTAGTGGGTTATGTCCATATATAGTATATAGTGAAAATTTTACGTGGTGAATTTTACATAAATTGACTTGAGTTTTGTAAAAACAATGAAAAGTCTGTAAAGATTTCAATGATTGAGATTTATTTCATTTTATTCAGTTTATTCGAAGTTCATGAAAAAATTTTCTAAATCAGTACATTCAAGCCTGAGGAGCGCTACAGACGCTCGAGTGCCTCTAGTTCTTCCATACCAACGAAGAAGAAATTGTTGGAAAATAATAACATTTTCATTAAACTTTGATGCAAACTCGTTTATCATAGTTTTATCATTTCTTGTCATTTCCGCGATATGACTGAATAACTGTTAAATGTGAAGTTGGGTTATATACGGGTTATCTATTTTATCAATGGTTCAAGACTGAGGAACATAGGCCGGTCTTCCAATTAAAGAAACGAGATGCGCCCTTGACATAAGTGCTATTTCTGCACTCGGTTCTTGAAATTTGAAATTCCAAAGAACAAAACACGAGTATTGTGTGTTGAATCGAAGGACTGAGATGTTGCAGAACGATTTCCTAAAGTCTGATTATGAAATGGACAGGTTGACATTTTCGTAATCACAATGACGAAAGAAAGTTATTCATTCATTTTTCCCCCATTACTTCGAAGAAGGCCTTTATGGAAGATTATCAAATACTAATTTGATTAAAACTCGACTTTTATCACAGTTGTATAATTCCTTGACATTTCAAGATCGTATCCGCTGCGATATGACTGAATAACTGTTAAAAGTAGAGTCGAACCCAATATTCAGTCAATCAATCCATTCAAGATCGTACACTCAACCTTTCAGTTAGAATGAGTTAAATAATATGCGGGATATCTTTATTGACAATGTTCTTTCTTAACGCAATATTGGTTCTTAAGGATTTGCATTCCGAAGAAAAAAACTAAATTAAAGGTTGTTGAGATTATCTGAGATGCTAGAGTGATTTCTTCAATCTGATTATGAAATGGGCCGTTTGACCGATTCGTAATTTCATTGGTTATTAAACAAGAGGCCCATGAGGGCCTGAGACGCTCTACTGGTTATCAAGTTTTCCGTTAAAAAAATCTGATATTAAAGGAAGTTAATTGCTCAAAGAAGAATGCATAAAGAAAAAAAAGGGGCTTTATCCCCTTTATCATTTTAAGCAACAATCCTCAAGGCCCCTTTTCCCATGTTTCATGACGGATCCACTCCATTTCCAAAAGAAAGTTACCTTATGACCCTACAATCATTCTGTGAATATTTCATCAGAATCTGACAATAATTGTGGACTTAATCACATAAACAGGATTGTTTTGAATGAAAATCAATAAGGTCCCTTTTCCTGTCTTTTCTGATGGATCAATTTCATTCCAAAAGGAACTTTCCTTACAACCCGACAATTGTCCTGTGAAATTTAAAAGACAACTTGATAATGATTGTGATCTTCATCACATACACAAGAATGTTTTGAATGATAATCTGTAAGGCCCCTTTTCCTGTGTTTCGAATGCCACAATTATTCCATGCATCTTTGAAGAGAATCCAATAAAACTGTTGACTTTATTGTGTTAACAAAGATATTAAATTCAAGTTCTCATAAGGCCCCTTTTCCCGTGATATTTTACTGTTGGTTTTATCATTCTACGAAAGTTAAAAGTGAATCCGATGAAATATTGGGAATTCATTATGTTTACTAGAATATTTAAAAAAAAATCATATGTCCCCTTTTTACATGATACTTGATGGATTGTACCCAGTTCTGAAAAGAACCATCTAATTCTGTGAAATTTTGAAGTGAATCCGGTGAAATCAAGGGACATCATTGTGTTAACCAGAATATTGAAGAGAGTTTTTCATAAGGCCCCTTTTTATGTGACCCTTGCTATAGTCAGATCCACTGTCAAAATCAACAATTGGAATGATGGTACAATCAATCTGTTTAATCTGTGGAATTTATTGTGTTAATGAATTATAGTGAAATATTCATAGGGCCCCTTTTCTCATGATACTTTACAGAACAAACCAAATTTCAAAAGGAACAATTCTAATGAAGGTAGAATCATTCTTTAAAAGTTAAAGAGAATCAATGAAAACAGTGGACTGAATTGTGTCAAGAATTTTTGTAACTAAATTTTTATAAGGCCCCTTTTCCCGTGAAACTTAACAAATCAGACCCAATGTACAAAGGAACAATCCTAATGATAGTTTGAAGAAAATGATGAAGACTGAGGACTTTATTGTAATAATGATGTTTTGTAATAAAATTTTTATAAGGTCCCTTTTCTTGTGTCACTTAACCAATCAGACCTAATTTACAAAGGAACAATCCAAATGATGGTACAATCATTCTATTAAAGTTTGAAGAGATTCTGATAAAGACTGAGGGCATTGTTGTGTTTATGAGGATTTGGTAATAATTTTTCAAACAGCCCCTTTTCCTATGATACTAGACAGATCAGGCCCAATTTGGAAAGAAACAATCCTTATGATGGTACAAACATTCTATCAAAGTTTGAACAGAATCTGATGAAAACTGCAGACTTTATCTTGGTGTCAAATTTTTAAAATAAAATTTTCATAAGGCTCCTTTTCCTGTGATACTTGAAGGATCAGGTCTCATGTCAGCCTCAACAATCGTGATTATTGTACAATGATTCTGTGAAGGTTTGAATAAAATCCAATGAAAGCTCTGGACTTGGTTACAAGGATTATAGATAAAATTCTCTAAAGGCCCCTTTTCCCATGATACTAGACAGATCACGCCTAATTTGAAAAGAAAGAATCCTCATGATGGAATAATCATTCTGTGAAAATTTTAATAGAATCTGATGATCTGATGAAAACTGTTGACTTTATTGTGGTACAATGATTTTAAAATTAAATTTCATAATGCTCCTTTTCCTGTGATACTTGACGGATCAGGTCTAATGCAAACATCAACAATCATTATTATTGTACAATTATTCTGTGAATGTTTGAAGAAAATCCGATGAAAGCTCTGGACTTTGTAACAAGGATTTATAAATGAAATTTTCATAAGGCCCCTTTTCCTGTGCTTCTTGACAGTTCAAACCCTGTTATGAAAAGAATGATAGTTATGACCTTCCAATCATTCTGTGAAAGTTTCAACAAAATCTGATCAAGGCTGTGGGCTTTATTGTGTTAACAGGGTTTTATGAATTGAATTTTCATATAGCCCCTTTTCCCATGTTACTTGATGGATCTGAACCAATTCCAAAGGGAACTCTTCTTACAAAAGTATAATTATTCTGTTTGAGTATAAAGACAACCCCATCTCACCTGTGGACTCACAAGCATTAATTAAGATTTTTTTAATTGAATTTTCCTAAGGCCCCTTTTCCTATGTTTCTCAATGGATCAGACCCAATTTGAAAGGAACAATCCTTATGATGGTACAATCATTATGTGAAAGTTTGAAGTCAATCAGGTGAAATCTAGGGCCATTATGTGTTAACTAAGATTTTTTTTATTAAATTTTCATGGGGCCCCTTTTCCCATGAAACTTGATGGATCAAACCTACTTCCGAAAGGAACAATCCACATAATGTAATAATCATTCTGGGAATGTTTGACGAGAATTTGTTGAAAACTATGGACTCTATTGTGTTTACGAGGACTTTTTCAATCCAGTTTTAATCGGGCCCCTTTTCCCGTGGTCCTTGACTGATTATACCAAATTTTGAAAGCAACAATTCTTATGATGGTACAATCATTCTGTGAAAGTTTGAAGTCAATCAGATGAAAACTGTGGACTCTAGAGTGTTAACAAAGATCTTTGAATTAAATTTTAATAAGGCCCCTTTTCCTATGTTTCTTGAGGAATCATATCCGATTCCAAAAGGTACAAACCTTATGATGGTACAATCATTCTGTGAAAGTTTGAAGAGAATCCGTTGTTAATTGTTGGCTCTAGATTATTAATGAGAATTTTTTATTAAACATTTCATAGGGCCCCTTTTTCCTGTGTTTCTTGACGGATCATACCTAATTTCAAAAGGAATAATCCTTATTATAGTACAATCATTCTGTGAAAGTTTGAAGGGAATCCGATGAAAACTATTGACTCCAGAGTGTTAAAGAGTATTTCTTAAAAGATTTTTCAATTAAATTTTCATAAGGCCCCTTTTCCCGTGTTTCCAGATGGATCTGACCAAATTTCCAAAGGAACAATCCTTATGATGGTACAATCAATATGTGAAAGTTTAAATACAATCTGATGAAAACAGTGGACTCTAGAGTGTTAAAAAGAATTTTTTTTATTAAATTTTAATAAAGGCCCCTTTTCCCCTGTTTCATGACAGATCAGACCCATTTTCGAAAGGAACGATCCTGATGCTTGTACAATCATTCTGAGAAAGTTTGAAGAGAATCCGATGAAAACTGTGGACTCTATCGTGTAAACGAGGATTTTTAATTGAGTTTTAAATTGAATCTTCATAAGGCCCCTTTTCCCATGTTTCATGACGGATCATACCCATTTTCGAAAGGAACGATCCTTATGTTGGTACAATCATTCTGTGAAAGTTTAAAGAGAATGCAATGAAGACTGTGGACTCTATCGCGTAAACAAGGATTTTTAATTGAATTTTAATTAAATTTTCATAAGGCCCCTTTTCCCATGTTTCTTGACGGATCATACCCATTTTCAAAAGGAACGATCCTTATGTTGGTACAATCATTCTGTGAAAGTTTGAAGAGAATCCAATGAAAACTGTGGACTCTATCTCGTAAACGAGGATTTTTTTAATTAAATTTTCATAAGGCCCCTTTTCCCGTGTTTCTTGACAGATCAGACCCATTTTCGAAAGGAACGATCCTTATGTTGGTACAATCATTCTGTGAAAGTTTGAAGAGAATCCAATGAAAACTGTGGACTCTATCGCGTAAACGAGGATTTTTAATTGAATTTTTATAAATTTTCATAAGGCCCCTTTTCCCGTGTTTCTTGACGGATCATACCCATTTTCGAAAGGAACGATCCTTATGTTGGTACAATCATTCTGTGAAAGTTTGAAGAGAATCTGATGAGAACTGTGGACTCTATTGCGTAAACGAGGATTTTTAAATTAAATTTTCATAAGGCCCCTTTTACCGTGTTTCTTGACGGATCATACCCATTTTCGAGAGGAACGATCCTTATGATGGTACAATCATTCTGAGAAAGTTTGAAGAGAATCCGATGAAAACTGTGGACTCTATCGCGTAAACGAGGATTTTTAATTGAATTTTTAATTAAATTTTCATAAGGCCCCTTTTCCTGTGTTTCTTGACGGATCATACCCATTTTCGAAAGGAACGATCCTTATGATGATACAATCATTCTGTGAAAGTTTGAAGAGAATCTGATGAAAACTGTGGACTTTATCGCGTAAACGAAGATTTTTTAATTAAGTTTTAATTAGGCCCCTTTCCCCGTGTTTCTTGACGGATCTGACCCAATTTCGAAAGGAACGATCCTTATGATGGTACAATCATTCTGTGAAAGTTTGAAGATAATCCGATGAAAACTGTGCACTTTATCGCGTAAACAAGGAAAAGTTTAACGGACGGACGACGGACGGCCAGTAGAGCTAAAAACGATGTTGGATAATAATTTACAACTTTTCATGAGATGCCAAATCGACGTTTATCACAGTTGCACCATTCTTTTCCATTTCAATACCGTACATAAGAAAGAAATGAGTTATATGCGGGATATCTATATTAATAAATGGTTCGTCCTTGGGGAACATTGGCCGGTCGTCCAATTAAAAAAAAAATAATAAAAACAAGATGCGCCCTTGACATGTAGTTGCTGTTTACACAACTGATTCTTTAAATTTGAATCTCCAAAGACCAAAACACGTGTATAGTGTGTTGAATCGAAAGACTGAGATGTTGCAGGACGATTTCCTAAAATCTGATTATGAAATGGACAGGTAGGCGCTTTCCTAATAACAATGGCGAAAGAACGTTATACATACATTCTTTCTTTTATTACAACGCTGAAAACAAATCATCTTTTCATTAAATGCAAACTCGACGTTATCACAGTTGTATCGTTCCTTGTCATTCCATGATCGTACCCGCCGGGATATAACTGAATGACTGTTAAAAGTGGCGTTGAACCCAATTCAGTCAATCAATCCATTCAAGATCGTACCTTTCTCTTATAATGAATTGAATAATATGCGGGATATCTTTATTATCAATGTTCTGTTTTTATGTAATATTGGTTAGATATTGGATATAGAATTCGGAAGAAAAACTCGTCTATTTAAGGTTAAATAGGACATCAGAGATGCTTGAGTGATTTCCTTAAATCTGATTATAAAATGGGCCGGTTATTACTAAGGTGAGCGCAAGGTTTTTATTCCACTAAGAAGAAAACGTTTTAGAGAACAATAGACAACTTTTTATGACATGCAAACTCGACGTTTATCACAGTATTTTCCTCCGGGAACATCGCTCCGAACCGTTCCCCCTCTCTTTAGGAAGAAACTAGATTTGCCCCCCCCCCCCTTGCCCCGACATTGCTGTTTCTATCATGGTCCTTTAAATTTGAAATTTTGAAGACTGGACGATAGTGTAGGTTGAAATGGACGTCGGAGATGCTTCATGGCGATTTCCTAAAACTGGATTTTGAAATGGACACGGCACCATTTCTTAAATACAATGACGTACGGCTTTCTCCTCCTTATGAAAGAATACATTGTTGGAAGACTTGTTTACGTTAACTCGGTTCTTTGTCATTTGAAGATCGTAAATCTACGGTTTTTTCGGGAGCATTGTAATAATATGGTACATCTAGATTATCAGTGCTTCGTCTCTGAACATTGCGCTTTTCGCCCCGACACCATCCACACATACATAATACCCTCGGGAGAAACTGGATGCGCACCTGACATTACCTCTTTTTGCACATTGGTTCTTTAAATTTGAAATAGGTTGGAACGAACGTGTGGGATGCTACGAATCCATTTCAAACATTTGATTATTAAATGGACAGGTTTGATTATTTCGCAATTTCAGTGACGAAAAGAAGTGTTTTACATTGTTGGAAGAATATCGATTTTTTATATCATTCTAACTTGACGTTTATCATAGTATAATTCTTTGCCATGCCCAAGATCGTACAATCAATCCGTTTTTCTGAATGAGTTTAGTAGTTACAAGGAGGGGCGGAGGTTTTGTTCATAATACACCTTCCGAATACCCATTTAAGATGCATTTAATGCTCGCTGACAAAATCGGGCTCGAAAGAAAAAAATATGCGTTTCATACATGCACTGGACTGATACAGTTTGGTTACACCGTAAAATGACTTCATGCCATGAACAGAGTTGTAATTGTTTAAAAAAAAAAAGTTGATTGTAGAAAAAAAAAAAATTGTTAGCTTCTTTTTATCTTTTATACACAAATTTCGTTGGTATAGAATAAGTATACTGTAATGTAGTAGTGATGTAGTGATACAAAACCCTGAATTGGATTCTCACTGCGTAGGAAAATTTGATATTTCACTCGACATTCCCTCACATGAAATGTTAAAATTTTGCTACGCAGCTCGAATCCAACACAAGGTTTGTTGTCACATTTTTAACATCGTATTCCTTATATACCATTTAGAAGTAAACGTTGGAAGAAAACTTATATACATGTATATACGCATTACATATCAAACAATATTGGTAAGAAAACATTAGTTTGCGACCTTATCGTCGTCACTATAGCTAATATTCTAATGTCTAGTGAAAAAGAAAACGTTTGAAAAAAGAAAGCTTTAGCTGTGTATAGATCTCTTCGTATCGATATATCTTTCTTTGACCATTGGATTGTAAAATTTCTAATTTATTTATATTGTTATTACATATAAATGAACATTTTTTTCGACTAGTTGCAAGTTCGGCGTAATACAATCTTGTACATGTATATTTCTACTTGTGAAGGTCGGAGGCTATATATCAAATTAACTGTAAACAGTTTGTTAATAAGCTGTATTAGCGATATTTAAGTCGCAAAACAAACAAAACTGCTACACTCAAATATCGGTCAATGCTGAATGCACATCCGGTCTAAATGATTGTTTGGTTGATACTTTGATTGACACTTGCAATCCGTCAATTGGGCCTTTAAACTTGACATTTAGAAAAGGAAATCTATTTCTGAAAATGACGGGGTGTTGTTGTTGTTTGGTTTGAGACCGCTTGACGTTTTCTACCATAACACATTTTTGGACAGGTTGAACATTTTCAGAAAAGGAAAGATTCCTGGACACAATTAATTTCTCCCTTTTTCATTACTTTTTCCTAAATATAATTCATTTAGGCAGTAAATATATCGATCTTGTGGTAATGGGTTGATGAACAATTTATATTTTTTTTCTAAATTCGAATGTATAGTTTTTGTGTGGTTTTTGTTGTTGTTGTTGTTGTTTTATTGTTGTTGTTTCGTGTGTGTGATTTTATGACTTCCGTTCTTTCAATAATAGTATTGATGTTAAAAAGTAAAAAAAAGTAAATAAAGAAATTTCTTTAACCGATTGAATCATTAGCACTACATTCAAGATGTCACTATACGTGCGAAAACTAACAATTAAAACTAAATTGCTATGTCATTTATCAGTGAAAAGGTAAACCCTTTCCTAATTTCAAAATTTTAGACTTGTTCAAATTCAAGGAAGTTGCAGGCGGAAATTAAAAGTGAGTGTAATCTGAAAAATTAATCAACCTATAAGGTAGAAAATATCGTGAGAAAAGAAGAAATTGCTTGTTACAAGCAGTTTCTTCTTTTCACCAAGATGTTTTCTGAAGTATAAAATCACAGGGACGTCAAAACCAGGGATTGTACAGAAAAGGGTTAAGGAATGTTGTGTATAACCTTATCCAATGAGATGCTAATTGTCTTATCGATATGTCACGCTAGATGACGGTAAACATCCTGTATACTAAAAAAATGTTATTATAAGTTATATTGGCTTATCACTGCAAAACTAATTGGATTCATTGTTAACCTTGTTTTTCGTCGTTGAAGCATACTTGGACTAGCTGTTGATATCATGTTTTATGGTTATTGTTGTTGCTGTTTAAGTTCGCACGTTTTATAACTGAAGTTTTTTATATACGGATATACATATGTCATAACTTTCATTAAAATTTAAGAGTATGTCTATCATACGGCATAGAAACCGAGACTTAAAGCTGTGACATATTACTCGTAATAGAATAGTATTTTCATGTATGCCGCAGATTGACAAAACGAGAAACTTTTCTATTCCGACTCAAACAGTTCTTAAAGGAGTAAATCGTGGTCCAGAAAAATGGAAATAAGCATCGCAAAAAAGTTGCAAAACATCATTTCTTTTAAGATAATGAAAAATTGAGATTCATCTTTGTCACTGTTTGTCCGATTGGGCCCACTCCCAAATCAACAGTATTCATGTCCACACAACTGGAAGAGAAAGCTTTAAGGGCAGTGTGATAAATGAAAAAGGGTAGGCTCTTTCTTCCCTCTTTGTGTGTGTGTGTGTTTGTTTGTGTTTTGTTACACCCAAAAATAAAACAGTTTGAGGTAGATTAAAATCACAGAAGTTTTATGTTGAAAATTATCCCCTTGTGTGACGGAGCCCTTCCGAACTCGGTATTTTCCTTTGCGTCTTATTATGTATTGTTCTGTATAACTTTGTTATTCTCTGAGGCAACAATAGTATAACATATTCATACAATAAAATATTAACTGATAACTAACATTTTATTCTTAGAGTGTGTTCTTTTTATTAAACGATAGAAATGTCTCAATCGATTACGAGTGAGACTAATATCGAAATATTTGGTATTATGACCCATCAATCAATCGATCGTTCAATCAATCGATCTGCCACAATCTCTATCCAGACTGTTTACATGTATATCACATCAGTTTATATGGTAATTAACCACGGAGAGGAATCGTAGCACGGACTGAACAATTATCTAAGATCGGGGTGATTTTCGGGTATTTTTTTATACAGATGATTTGCTTATTAAAACATATAGATCTAGTATCAATTTTATTCGGTAGTACAAACTTTATCTCGAATATTAATATCATTTAATGTTTTTAATTGGTAGCAGACGATTTTGAAACAGATCGGTCTATTTCGTAATTATAAAATGGTCCGACGACCATTTTAAAATCGTTTAGACTGTCAAACGGGCTATAACAAATTCGAAAAGGTGAAATCTCGTTCTCGTTTACCGCGAGATTTGAGCTCTGGGGAATTTTAAATAGCCATTCTTTGTAAGCACTTACAACTTTGTATAGGGGTTGTGGCACACCATATCTCAGATTTACTTGAAACGTTTTATAGCATCGCAATTAATCGTCCTAATGTGGAAATGAGCATTTTTTTTGTCTATTTGATTCCTCGTTACCATGGAAACTGATCATGATTGTGAAAGCAGAAATATGACGATTTTTAGCATGAATTGTGTATTTTTCTACATTCTGAATATGTCTTACTTTATGTATTACAAACGATTTAATGCTTGTTTTAAACCGTCTATTCCTTTGTGATCAAAAACAATTTTTCATATTGATTGAGCAACTTTGTATTTTTTATTTTCAATAAAATCTGGGTTGGTGGGGTAAGGCTTTCTTCAAAATCCCGATTTTGACCATTTTAAAATGATTATTTTAAAGAAATGCAGCCAAATAGAGAATAGGGTTGACATTGAAGGATTACACCGATCTTCGTTTTTTGAAAAAATGAAAAAAAAATATTGGGATTTTTTATCTTTAGTTGGTTGCTATGGTAACCAAAAGGTAGCCTGTCGGGGAAAAATATTATTTTCTTTTCATTTTCTATATGATAAATGTTCAATAAAACTGACTGATTTAATTATAATTTTTAATAGGCATATGGGTGTTTTCAATGCAAGTCAGATAAGTGCATTTCATTCAAGGTCAAGGTCATTTCTAACCTTTATGGAAAATTTTCACCGTAATTGTGACTTTAACCTTTAAAGGTGGCATATATGTCTTCAAAAATAAAAATGTCATTTAACTGAAATTTGGTACTGATGTTAGAGATAAAATTAAACTTCTTATGAAGCTCATTTCCTCTAAGGTCAAATAGATATATTCAAAGTCAAGGTTATATTTCCCTTCGTCGTTGAATTTTTCCTCAGATGGTAAACCAAAAGAAGCATTATTATAAAGTAATTTCTTCATTTTACCCATTGATTTATAAAGCCTTTTTAACCTATGGGCTGTTTATATGAGGGATAAGGTGAGATTGGGTTTTATCTAAGAATTTTTTAAATAATTCTGATAAAGGGTTACCAAAAGGTCAATTCTTGTGAAATTTTGTTGAAAACCACGGGCCACTTTTCAAGAACATTTTCAGTTTTCACTATATTCCATATATGGAAATAAGCCATGTTTTTCAATCTGATCAAAAATTTTGGTTGGATTCTGATGCCCACCAAAGATCTATTCCTATGAAATCTGAAAGAAGATTTTCAAAGTTTTCACTACATATATACATTGTAATATTACATGGAAATTTGTTCCACCTATAAAAGCCATATTTTTAATGTTTTTTTTTTTTTGGGGGGGGGTCATTTCTGTGATAGCTAGATGAAATCCTACAACTGCTTTCTAAGTGGAGTTTTTTTTAAGGCTTTCTCTATATAGCAGTATCAAAATTAGTGCCGCTCATAAAAGTCATGTTTTTTAGCAGTGATAGAATCTGATAAAGGCTCACTGAAGTATAAATTAGTTGATATCGGTGCAGTACACTCTGAGGAGAGGATTTTTAAAGTAACAAACAACCTGAAGTATTGCATGGCAAGTCCCCATGCCGGCTAAAAATATGTATCTCTGGAGAGACATCTTTTCTGGTGGTAATAGAACTCCTTCAAAGTCTTATTGTTGTATCTGACTTTAGGTTCACTTCTTTTCTTTAAACAAGAGGACCATGATGGTTCTAAATTGCTTACCTGATCAATATAGGCTTTACTGTTATAGTTCTTTGACGTATGAAAGGATGCCAAGAGGCATCAGATTATATAACAAACATTCACAATAAGTTGCCAAAATTGCCATCATTGTGACCTCTAGAATGGTTACACTGAATTGTTGATGACACAAACACAACGGGCAGTCAAGTATACCAAAAGCTCACCATGAGCATGTTGTGCTCAGGTGAGCTAAAAAACAGGAATCTCTTTGTTATTCAAGAAATAATACTTCATAAGTAAAGAGTGTGAAAATAAAAGAAAGAAGCTGTGAAGCCAACTTCAGAATTAATCATTTATCATAAGGGAACCTTGTTATAATTTCCCAGCAATTTTCTCAGTGCAGCATTCATATTGTCTTCATTATCAATGGACCAGCACGAACTCTGTTACTCATTTATGTGGACAGACATACAGGCGGTTAGAAGGAGTGCAAACCTAAAGTCCCCTTCGGCTTCAGCGGTAGGGGATTAAAATGTTTAGTAATGGACCGACTCTCTGACAGACGCAATGATGACCACTTTTACACCATGACAATAGTCCACTAGCTTTAAACAATAGGTGCTCAAAATAAGGTCAACAATTCTTGAGAGTCTTAATTAGACCCAACTTTTCTGGATTAGCAATTCAATTTTAGTTGTCAGTATGTTTGACGTTTTGAAAAGACTTGATGTAAGTAGTGCAACAAACAATTCATCTTGATTTCCAATATTTTATTTTACTTTTATTTTTTCACATATTTGATTTCTAAATAGGTGAAATGCCCATGAAGAGCTCAGATTAATCTATGAATTGGAGCATATATATAAAAAGATAGTCATGCAACTGTTGTAACCAATTCCAACACAAACCCACTTTTTAACTATCCTCAAGAAAATATCATTTGAAAACATGCCTGGTGAAAGACATCTCTGAGGACAAGCAATTTCTTCATTTCCCACAATATTATCCGATGAGAGGCAAAGATATTTTAAATCTTTATCATCTTTGAGATGTAATCTGAAATTTCAAATTCTTTTCAATTTGGATGAGATTAAACTTTGTTGTCTTGTAATGGGTCGAATCTGAAATATCAAAATTTTGTACAAGCACCACACAAGCATCACATGATTTGTCAAACGGACTATGATGGTCCTATATTGCTCACCTGAATATTGCTTTATCTACATCCACTTAACCCATAACCAAATGACTACATTCGGAATGGTTAAAGCTTAAACAAGTTGCGGATGATATTTATTTAGTGATGAAAATTTTTCAGCTTTTTTTCTTTTGTGGTAGATTTGACCTAGTGACTCAAGATTTGACTTAGTGACCGCACATCAAATTTGTCAGAAGTTTAATGAAACCAAAAATCGGACCAAATATCAAGAGATTTTAGCCAATAATAATGCCTAATGAGTGCACATGGGTTTATCTAATAAGATGAGTTGTTGTAGGAAATGGCTAGATCACAAAAGCTCACATTCAGAATGTTGTTCTCACTTGGTCTAAAAAGAAGAGGGTTTCTTTGTTTTTTAGAAAAGTGAATAAGTACATGGAATACTCAACGATGTTGAAACGTAAAAGTGTTAGCACAGGTTTAAATATCCCAATATCTACCATCATAAAATACAGAAAAAACTTTTTAAAATTGTGTAATACAGATACTGTTGGAATAAGCAACTTGAGAATATTGAAAACAAGAGGCCCATAGGTCCCTAATGGTCACCCGAGCCAAAAGAGCACAAAAACAGATGATGCTACATACCAATTATCAGAGCTGCAGGTCTTTTGGTTTGGTAGAAAAAAAAAAAGTTGTCACTATGTAAGCTTATGACCTCCCACCTTTGCCCCCCCCCCCAGCACAGTCTTTTCTACACAGATTTTTTTTGTACAAACTTTATAGTTATTGGCCTAAAGACTCTCAGTACCATATGTGAATCCAATTATACTGATCATTGCATAAGAACCCATGGAAATAAAAATGAATCATCTTCGAATTTTGAGCTTTTCATATCTATCCATTGTGATTGAGTTTTAAAAGGATGTAAAAACTTTAGAAAGTTGGAGTAATAAGCCTTTATCAATGTTAGCAATAACACTTTCAATTTTTATTTGCAAATTTTGATTTCTCTCTTCTTATTCGGCTGCAACATATCATCTGAATGTGCATGTCTTGAAAAGTAAGAGGATATTTTTTGACCAGACAAATATTCATCTCTCTTAAAGTTTCCTGAAGCCTCATTTCCTGGGCAGCTTTAAAAGGGTCTACCTTATTTCAAGTTGGTTTACCAATCTTAAACTTTGAATACATATATTTCCTTTTGTTTAACCCATTCCGACAAAATCCCTCCATTTTAGGCCCCTCATGAAAAAAGCTTTGGAAAACATTCTGGAAAATGAAGAAATCGCTTGTACCATTGTCCAGAATGTTTTCTATCCAAAAAGATTTATAAAAAATGAAATTCCATCATTTTGAAATTGTCGTCTTCTTTCAATTTGAACCAGTCTAAAAATTTGCCGTGTTGGAATGGGTTAAAAGTGGAAAGAGATTTAACCTCTTTAAAAGATGTTTGAGCTTTACAAGACGGATACAAGTTCAAAATTTTGTGAGCATATACATACTTTGCTCTTTCTGCTACATTCATGCGCTCTCTACCATCAAAGTACAGTTACCCAATAGAATGTGGTCATCTACACATTTCTGCGATGAAAACATTTAAGAGCAGTTCTCTACAGGACTTTGAATGAAAGAATTTTCTCGCAGTTTTCTTTATCATATTGTAGCTCAACAAGTCTGACTTCCACTGAATCCCAATCTTTGACAGTCTGTAACTCTACCAGTTTATTTTGGATATGGTAAAGATTTCCATGGTATAAATTTACCTAAAGAGATGAAAAAAAAGAGAGAATTTTTTATAAATATCATTGAAGATTTGCACCTAGTTTAAACAAGAGGACCATGATGGTCCTAAATTGATCCCCTGAGTAATGTGGCTCATGGCTTTATGATCTATACAAATAAGCAAAGCCCCCTGTCTAATTATTTGGAGAAGATGTTTAAAGATTTTCTCTTTTAATCCAGGGTATATTGATGATCCCACAATAAAGCCCTAATTTCCTGAATACAGTAATTATTTGGAGTATTTTGTTAGAGGGTCAATAGACATCGATACATACCAAATATCAAAACTCTAGGCCAAATGCTTTAGGAGAAGACAATTTACAAGATTTCCTTCCTTATTCCTTTGAAAAATCAGGGATTGCACAGGAAAGGGCTAATTTTCAGATAACAATATAATTCCTTGAAGTATTTTGGTAGAGGGTCAATAGCTGATGATAAGTACCATATATCAAAGCTCTATGCCTTATGGTTTAGGAGAAGACGACTTTACAAGATTTCCTACTTTATTCCTACATTATTCCTTTGAAAATCAGGGATCAAACAGAAAAGGGCTAATTTTCAGAGTACAATAATTCTTTGAAGCATTTTGTAGAGGGTCAATAGCTGATAGTACATACCATATATCAAAGCTCTAGGCCTATTTTTGGGGGAGAAGACGACTTTAAAAGATTTCCTTCTGTATTCCTTTGTAAAATCAGGGAACGCTCAGAAAAGGGATTATTTTCTGAATACATTAATTCTTTGAAGTTTTTTGGTAGAGGGTCATTAGGTGATGATACATACCGAATATCAAAGCTCTAGGTCTTATGGTTTGGGATCAGAAGATTTTCAAAGATTTCCTTCTTTATTCCTTTGTAAAATCAGGGTTCGCGCAGAAAAGGGCTAATTTTCAGAGTACAATAATTCTTTGAAGCATTTTGGTAGAGTGTCAATAGGTGATGATACATACCGAATATCAAAGCTCTAGGTCTTATGGTTTGGGATCAGAAGATTTTCAAAGATTTCCTTCTATATTTCTATGTAAAGTCAGGGATCATGTAATTTCTTCTTTTCCCACACTGTTTTCCAAGAAATATTATGTACTTATGATTTCTTTTATGTGCACTTGCGCATGCATGTACACTTTTATTTAGCAAAAATCAGCTTAGATTTGGATGATCTTAATTCACAGAAGACCTTTAAGATTCGGAGCCATTTTGTCCTACAGGTCACCACAAGGAGGCTCAACAAAAGACAGCTTCGAGAATTTCATATTCAACACTTGATTTACTTATTTCAATCTGATTTTACACTATTTTGAACAATTTTTCAATTATAGTGATGTGATTCCTTGGTTCCACTGAGCATTAAAGGAGCTCTCAGAAACTTAATAACATTGATTGAAAAATTAACTCATGTCATGCTGAATAAAATTCATTATCTTTACATTCTTCATATGAAATCAATGGACTGAAAGCACTCGTTGTGAATTAATATTTCTGTACAAAATTTACTAGCTTGGTTTGGACAAACAGGAGGTGCAGTGTAAGATCGGACTGAACAAACATATAGGCTGATCTTAGTCTATACCTCCATTAAAACTGGGTTATTCCTATAACTGCAAGGCAAAGGTTAATATAAAACGATATAATGTCATAATTTTCAAGTGATTTTAAAACATGCTTTTCTATATTTGAGACTCAAAGCTCAAAAGATTGCCATATTTCGCACAATTTTGGTTAGATTGAAAGTGTCATATCAATGTTTTCAATAGCCTGGCTGCCAGACTCTTCTTTGAAGGGACTTTTTTGTCCAGAAACATGAACATGATTTGAATTATACAAGTTTGAAGAAAATGGTTATAAGTTAAAGGTCCATACAACTAGAGGCGCTTGAGCGCCTGTATCCCTCCACAGACATGAATGTACTGATTAAGCAAATTTTTGCATGATTTCACAATTAAAAAAAAACTGAATATAAGGAAAATAAATCAAAGTCATTGAAATCTTTGAAATAGTTCTAGAGAACCATTTCAAATTTTCATAGTTTTTCACAAAAGATAAGTTATGTAACATTCACTATGTATCATTTTGACTGTATACCATATATGGACATAACCCACCACCATAATAGGCATGTTTTTCAACCGATCAAAATTATGTGATGGAATCTGACAGTCATCTGAGAATCATTCCTGTGAAATTTGGTTGAAATCAATCAACGGGTTCCTGAGAAATTTACAAAGTTTTCAGTATAAACCATATATGGAAATTAGCCCTGACCATTATAGCAATATTTTTCATCCAATCAAAATTCTGTTTTATAATCTAATCAAAGGTCACCCAAGGATCGATCAGGTCAAATTTGGTTGAAACCCATCCATTGGTTTCTGAGAAGAAGAATTTCAAAGCTTTTACCACATAGGTTCAGCCAGTGGAGCTAAAAATGACTGTGGCCAGTCAAGGCTTTTTATAGGATAGTAAATTACTTTGCTTTATATTTTAAAAATTTAAAACAAACCTTTCTTTTTTCTGAAATATTATTCTTAGAATCCTTCAAAATTCTCAATCTGTAGTGTCTACAAATGCCTGAAAACAACGGAAAAGAAATTCAAATATAGGGTCAATCTGACAAGTGCATATTCACGATATTCAAAAAGTATCCAAACTGAGTATTGAGATTCACAAAGACTGACTTTATAAATTTGATTTACTACTTGCCTCAAACCAGTCACTTAGTAAAGTGTGGGAATTTTCATAAATCTGATACAGAAAGAAATTAAGATAGAGTAAGCGGAATGAACAATTTGGAAAGTTAATGGATACCATTACCTTATGTGATGCAACACTTCCATTTTACAAAAAAATCCTTTTTGATGGTACTATGATAAAGAGAGTAGAGTTCCCATGTGCTGCTTGCTTGCCATGGGCTTTTCTACTTATGGACAATTATTGTAATATTTAAATATTGAAGGATAGAAAACATGGTTAATAGAGAAAAAGCTAGATTTCTCAAAATTTATCTCTTCACTTTGTGAGGGACAAGATAATTTTAGTCTTAGTTGTCCAAGGACAACTGGAGCAAAATTTGATTTCAACAATGACATGACTGTTTAAACCCTTTACATTTTTTTTTTAATTTAACACTGGTCCAAATTGAATGAAGTAGCAGATGCAACTTCAATTGAAACTGTCCTATGTGGTAGAAATATTGTTTGAAAAGGAGAAGTTGCTTGTCACAAGCAATTTCTCCTTTTCCCACAATGTTTTCTCAAGTATAAAAATCACAGCAACATAAAATCCTGGGTTTGTACAGGAAAGGGTTAATATGTGAACTCATTCAGCAGATTCTACTAGCATTTCAAAGGGTAAGAAAATTTCATCACTTCATCCAAAGAAACACACAGTAAAGCCAGTTTTTAGAATTGTGCAATCCACTTCCTCTACCTGAACCCATTACCACACAATGCGATCTTTTTACCTCCATCAAGGAAAATGCTTTGAAAATATTCTTGAAAATAAAATTGCTTGAACAAACAATTTCTTCAATTCCTACTATGTTTTCTACTGAGAAATACAACCATTTTTAACGCCCATTTTTAACTTACATCAATTATAAATAGTCTTTTCCATGTATCAAATCGTCTTCCAGTATCAATGTTCTATTGCTATGGCCTACCACTTAGTTACAGATCAAAGTGAAAATGAATTATCACTGATTTTAATTAGAACTGACAAAACCTAGCCCACAACATTTTACTCTTTTGTTTACGGTTGTTTACAGTCAAACAGGGGAAATAAATTTATGAAATAGAATTTGTATAACCAATTTTAGGTAAAAAATCAAAGTACTTTGGAATCATCGTGCTTTGTATACACAAGAAATGGTATGAAAAGATAACAATTAAATGAAAATAGTGCATGTTTTGAGTATCTTAGCTTTCAATACCTACCTGTTCTGGTATTTAAATTCCGAAGAATCAAAAATCTTGCTCTTCTGTCAGCCTTCGATCATATCCTTGAAAGATGCATGACCTGATGTATGTGACGAAATCCTGCATCCTAAAACTCGGCTTCTGTTGTAGTCCCGTTGTTTGGAAAACATCGAGATGAGCGCTGCAAATTTTAGCCATGCCAAAGTCTCTTAATTTTCTAATAAAATTATCTTACGGCAGCCCAATGTCGGAAGCATACGTAGCTACAATATTTCTCTGAATAAGTGGAAAATGTTTTAAAGTAATTTCGCTAATTCTGGGCGTTGTTGCTGTGTTCCTTGAAATAACGCATGTACTTTCATTTATTTCATATTTCCCTCTGTTATAAACAGCTTTGGAATACTAACGGTCTCGAGACGGAGAGCTCTCCAACTTGGAATTCCAAATCTGATCGCACCGTCTCGAGACTGTTCGTCAGGGGTTTGATGAATGAGAATATAGTAAACAACCACAACTTTAGACTTTTACATGAATTTCATTTTTTTTTTAACAATCTTTCGTTGAGAGAGAGAGAGAGAGAGAGAGAGAGAGAGAGAGAGAGAGAGAGAGGGACAAAAAGGAGAATGATTAGTATTTTCTCAACAACACTTTACCGTGAGATACTCTCTGTAAAAGAGAATAAATACCGGTACTCGGTAGACAACGTTTATATCGGATGATGAACAGAAAATAACAATTTAGATGCACATTTTTTTCCTTTTTGTGAGAACTGGATTGATTGACGAAAGTTGTCCCGTCGTAAATTGACAACCCGTTATCGAGGAAATAATCACCATACATGATACAGGAGTTAATTATAGACCAACTTCTAATCTGACGATTATTTGGTCGTTTAACCCTTTATTGTTTTTTTCAAAAATTCTAGACCTGTCCATAATCAAAAGATTTGCAGATGACAATTAAAAGTCGTTTTTATTTAAAAGCCAATCATTTAGCAGGGTAGAAAATATTGTGGAAAAAGAAGAAATTGCCTTTAACAATTTCGTTTTCTACAATGTTTTCTCAAGTATGAAACCACAGTAACGTAAAAACCAGGGATTGAATGTGAAAGTGTTAAACCCCTTAATTCTGTAAATTATACATTAGGGTAAGACAAGACTTATGAGAAAAAGACCCACCCATTATGATTTCCATGGCTTTTTCTAAGGCACAGTCCAAATAATGAATGTATAGTAATGACTCTACTGGAAAATCCGGTTCATGTAATTACAACATATCCTCAAGATCATTTTTAGCTCCACTGGTTGAAAGCCACTGGTCAGGGCATCGTGTCTATCTTGCATCTGTTTGTAAACTTTTTCATTTACAAATCTTACTTGTGAATTTTAAAAAGCCGGTTCCCTCATAGAGGATATCGTGTTAGGAGTGCAATATGTCATAACTACAGTTTTATTTAACCCATTCCCACTCAGAGACACTTTTAGACGCCCCCAAGTAAAAATGCTTTGGAAAACATTGTGAAAAATGAAGAAATTGCTTGTTACAAGCAGTTTCTTCATTTTTCCACAATATTTTCTACCCAGGAAGTTGAAAAAAATCCAAAATTTCTTAGATTTTTAATTGTTGTCTGCAACTTCTTTCAATTTGGGCCAGTCTAAAATTTATCAGTCTGGTAATGGATTAAGTTGTAGACACGACATTTTGCACGCCCAATGACAATATCATATCATATTTCTTTAACATATATTTGGAGAAAACTTGGCTTTTGTTTTTGGAGCTAATTTCCATATAGCATTAAAACTGTTTGAAAAATTCTCAGAGTTAATGATAGTAATATCAAAGCCTTTATTATAGGCAGCACAGTTTGGTTGACTGAGTATTCACTATGGACCTATAGTGGCTAGATTTCAACTAAGTTTCACAGGATCAATCCTTCGTCAAACAATTCTCAAAATCGTCTTATAAGAAATTGGTGGAATGGATTTCAAGCAAATACTTAGGAAAGATTCTTCTGTCAATTTCAGATCCTTATAAAGAATAATGATATGATGAAAATCATGACTTTAATGGAAAAGGAAGGTTCATGGGATGAATCTGTTTTTGAATTCTTTTGTCCAAAAGTGTTATTGAAGAAAAGAAGAGCTCTCAGTGGATAGAAACGCTTAAACACACTTAGTGCTGCATTGTATCAAAAATTCAATGTTGATATAAGGAATAATTCTAAAATATGAATGTCAGAATTATTCTTGAATATTAAATCACAACTCTGAACAGATGTCTTAAAGTTTCATACAATAATCCTAGGTAGTAACAGAAATGAAAAAAAAAAACTTGCTCTTAAAATTCCAAGTCGAATAAGTTGAAGCTCTACTAGAATGGCCATCTGAGTGAATTTCTGCTAAGGGGTTGATATTATGATCACAGACGGGTATGTGCATTGTGTCACAGCAACAGCAATTGCATGACGAGAGATAAGACTATTGCTCATAAAACTTTTACCAGGAATTTTTGGGTCAAAAAGGGTCAAAATTCCACTGAAATGAATGTCAGATGTCAATACCCGTTGACATGTACGGAAAGGGGCGGGGCATAGCTTCCCATTCCGAGACGGTTCGCTCAGATTTGGAATACCGAGTGATTCCAAATACGCTCGATCTTCCAAAGCGGTTTACAACACCTCTTTTTCAATCTACCTCCTTGGCGAAGAGCTTTTTTCTTTCAAATAAGGGAGGTAACTGCAAGTACAGTATTGCTTCAAGAGTTACCTGGTTTATTTAATAGCATTAAAAATTAAAAATTGTGAAAAATCTAGGCTATGATCCCCGTAGGATTTTTAATGTTTTGAAAACTATAACACTTTAACTTTATGCTGTAAACCCTCTCTATGCTGCAAAATTTCACAATATGGATCTTAAGGTCGACACCTAATGCAAATTTACAACATTATTTAGTCCGTTTCCATAGCAACGTAAAGGTTTTCTAGATGAAAATTACTGTTTTTGTAACAATACTTCAAGATGAACATTTCATACAATTTTGAACAGAATCTGTGACATTGCGTGCCAAAAAATTGTAAGTGCTTACAGGGAATGGCTTTATAGAGTAAAGAAAAATATTCTTATTTGCATAGAGTAAAGAACGATCTCGGGGGTTAAAACCCCCGAGATCGTTCTTTACTCTATGCAAAGTTTTTAGTTGATATTGAACAAACTATTGCTGAATAAAATTCTGAAAAATACGATTAATTTCGGGATCGATCAGAAGAATAATATTAACCATGATTTTTAATTTTTTTGCATGTTATATCACATTTTTTACCTTTTAACTACGTACGGTGCTTGAGCTATCGAAAACGTATTTGAAGTCCGTAAATCAAGTAATTCAAAGTGACTTTTACAAATCAAAGTCACATATGATAGAATTAATAATTTTATTCATTTTCGTATTGTTATTGGACGTTTTTTTTATAAAGTCCTGGGAAAACGCTGATTACGGATTCGTCCCAAAAAGTTTCGCTACCGACATTTTTCCGCTACTGCTGCTGCGATCAATGTTGTGTGTACATGAAATGATCTAACATAAAGTCCAAAAATATTTTTTCAATTCTGAGTCAAAAAAATGTTATTATTTCTTCTATAACCATGTTATATTAATTTAAAGACACTGTTTGGGAAATTACTTTGTATTAGCTTTAACCCACACCATCCTCATTTGATACCCCTCAAGAAAATATAGTTAGGAAAATATTGCGGATATGAAGAAATTGCTTGTGACAAAGAATAAAATAAACAATATTTTATCAACTAAAGATTGTTGTCTGCAACTTCTTCAATTGTAACAAGTCTAGAATTTTGCCATTTGGTAGTTGGTTAAAACACTTTCTTAAACTTATATTGTTTTACAAATCATTTCAGTCTTAATTGCAAGTTTAATTTTTATTATTTTTTATTTTCAATTTGCAATTTCTGATTTTCTTTCACTTAACCTCCAAATGTTCATTTTGCTAATTGATGTTCTCTCATCTGATTACAAATCTAAAGTCACAATGCTCAAATATTAATTCATATTTGGTAACACACCTGGCTGTCAACCAGCTTTGATTGGTTACATTTTTTTCCATTTCCCAAAAGCTTATGAAACAGGTAAAAATATACACTCACTAATGACTATGATCAAGCCTGGTGAGCTCAGTTTGTTACAGACCATGCTCTTGATTCTGGTGTTAGTGACTTTGACTCATTTTTCTGTCTAACATATGAAAAGAGTCATTTGTCTATAACTCATTTGTATTACACTAGTAATAACTAATTGGCATTTCACCAGGAATAACTGTGCCCAAGTTTGATAACCAGCCCTAAGATTAGATTGAAAGGTTGGGGCAGAACTGTTTTAGAAACCATCATAACAATGTTTGGTGCACCAAACACATTTATATAAGTAATTGAAAATGTAGATATTTGGTTTAGTTTAGTTTTGCAAAAGTTTAACAAAGACCCTTATATCTGCAGATTTGAATCGCTTAGATCTATCATCATGTCAAATATCAGCATTTTATCTTTCGCAAAAATTTGACCTTGACAAATGACCTTGACATTTGTAGACCTTCATTGATTAGATTTATCATCATGCCAAATAAGAGCATTGTGTCCTGAATATTCTTAAAGTACTTGTAAATGTCTAGTCTTTTTGTTATTGTTTTAAAATCTTGACCTTGGAAAATGACATTCACCTTGTCATATGATCTGGACCCTTATATCTGAAGATAGGTATCAACTCGGTGATCTAACATCATGCCAAATATGAGCTTTGTATCTTGAATAGGTTTAAAGTAATTATAAATGTAAAGTTTTTACAGACAGAGACCCACAGAATAATAGACGGACGCTTACTCACAGTAAGAAGGCTAATCGAAAATCATTCTCTAAGCTTAACTACTGAGAATTACGTTACAACAAGAGGCGTGATTGAAGGACATCATTGTTCTTTTATAATATAGAGTTCTCTAGTAGACGCTATAACCAAATTACCTCTGTATAGGTATACCACACTTTATTGATGTAATATGGCAAACAATTTGTGAGAATATTGATGAATTAGTAAAATCTTAATGACAAGTATCTTTTGCTACATTAATTTCTTAGATAATTCAGTTAACTCTTGTCAAGCTGAACCTGAAATATTCCTGCATATTTTATGTTATCTTACTCTACAGCATCTTTCAAATATTTTTTAACTTTCCTGTAGTCAAAAATATGTTCACTAGCGTATTAATCAGACTTCTCTTAGGACCATTAGTCCGAGTATTGAAATAAAAACATAATTTTAATGGCCTGATAAAATTGGCTCGACAGGTTGGATCAATTTAACCGACAATATATTTATGCCACGTGATTCCTTTTCGACTATTTTTCCATTGTGTTAACTGGTGGCTCAAAGATGCTCCTTTTTATGTCGACGCTCATTAAATCTTATTGGAAAGTGCGAAAAATCAACACCGATCATAAACAAAAAATCCAAAAAAAGAAGAATGTCTCGACGCGTGCTTACTGACGATTTAAAAACGATAGAATTTGAGACCAGCGAAGATGTTGATGTCACACCGACATTTGATAACATGGGGCTCAGAGAGGAGCTTCTTAGAGGCATATATGCTTATGGTATGGTTCCTAACGATAGGGTTGATATTGCTCTGTTTTTAGACCTTAAAATCCGATGAAAAAACGTTGGTCAACGTAGATTTTTTTCTCATAGAAGATAGTTCAAAATCGAATAACAGAGGTTGATATATTTTAAAAGAAACTGTAAATAAAAATGTAACAGTCATTGTTATACCATATCTTGGACAGACATGCCGTAATTTTTTCGGTGACCCGTCAACTCGGCCCATTTTCAACTCGCCCATTTTTCACTTGGCCAGTCGGCAAATGGCCCTACGTATAACTCTGCCCCAATTTTATTTTATGTCAAATCACTTTTTATTTTGATTATTTATTTATTATCATCATTCAGTTGTGAGGAAATTTACTTGTGCATCAGCTGCAGATTGAAAAGTCAAATTGAAATTTAACAGTCATTCAAATTGCACATTATCAAGCAATGATTAGATATAATAATAACAAGAATAATAATAATGTTTTTTGAAATATTAACGATAAATATAGTAAGGTATTACTGTATCATTTGTACAAAACTTAAACATATTCTAAGAATTATGATATATTTTACTATAGATTATATATTGGGGCCGAGTTATTCCATGGGCTGAGTTGACTGGTAACCATTTTTTCAAGCAATTCTGGGACACTGGGTAATTTCCAGGATTTAAAGAATATTCCCATAATGTAACCCTCCCCCCCCCCCAACAAACCAACACCGATACACACAGTCACACAAACGAACAAATTTTTCCATTTCAGCACGTCTGCCAAACAATCATAAAAAAAGTTGAAAGGGAATGAAATAGATTTTGGGTGGATTATTTTTAGTTGTAACTTACTTTTTCATAAATTACTTATCCAAAGTTCTTTATAAACATTGGCGATTTTAACTTGAACAAAGGTCATTTATATCAGTTTTCTTTCAACACGAGCATCTGTTGAGGATAAAACACAGCTGACGTCACAAAATGTCTGGTCTTTCCATTCTACCATATGGGAGAGCAGGGTCTTGATGTACATCAAAGAGATCACCAAGACAAACTCAAGAGGGTCGCCCACATATTGCAGTTTTTCCCAGAGTAGAAATTGTGCAGAAACTTAGGTTTCCTGATTTAATATTGGAAACTAACCTGAATTCATTTTCCACTCCTGAAGGAAGACTTTCCGATACTTTGTTTCTTTTTTTTTTATTAAATTAACGCACAAAAAATAATATTAAAGCGGTCTTTTTCACTTATTTGATACTCAGGTCTCGAATTTCACTGAAAATTTGACTCACAATTTATAGCAAATGGCTTTTGAAACAAAAGTCAAATTCACTTGCAATTTTAGTATAAGTCATTACACAGGTTTACTTGTAGAAAAAAAAAAGTAATATATTATTTATTGAGTTTTTCTTTTATTGTGGAAAAAAACTTCAAATAAAATCTGAGTTGATCTAACATAAATTTATTTCCAGACAACACAACTTTAGACTAGTCCATATTAAAAGAGGTTGCTTACACCAGCTCTTCCAGTGCTTTCAACCCTTTGATTTTAATGTAATTATGAAAAGGGTTTCATTCAGCATGACAAAGGTTAAAACCTACTAACATATGGCAAGAGCAGTTAGTGAACACAACATCTTGTAATTTACTTTTCAGAGCGAGATCGATATTGAGATCTTGAAGGGGCATCCATTTATGTATGCATTCTTTTCACTAGCCACGAAGGTTGACTTGTTAGAATTTTTGACAGGGTGGTGGATTGCAAACTTAATCATTTGAAGGCACGGTTTCTGCCTGTTGTTTTTTTTGTTGTTTTAGACTTAAAACTTATTCATTTTGACATGCAGATGATAAAAGTTCGCAAAACATAAAGCTTGGAAGCTAACAATAAAGTACAGGACTCTTTTGCCGGTATCTTGCAGGAGTTGACAAAGTAAATACAGACCTTTGTTTCTGGTTTGATCAGTGACCGCTGATAATTTTTTCATCATCTGAAGTCATTTAGAAATGTTAATTTACTTTTTTTGTATTTTAATAATTGATGAGTAAACAAATGACTACATTATACTGGTATTTACAAGTATTCAGATCCCGGGAATTAATGTGGTATCTAGACTTCCTGTCTAGAAAAGAATGTAAACAAAACAAGATCCAAAGGCAAAAGCATTTACCATGATATTGCCTCGAAGGTTAAACATAATCATTATGCAAAAAAAGAATGAAAAAATAATGGGTCATCTTTTTCAATTGCAAAAAAAATCAAGTTGCAGAAAAAAATCACTCGCAATCTTTATTTTTAACTCACAAATTGCGGGTATGCATGCTGAAATTCGAGCCCTGATACTGTAAATCAAATGAACTGCAATTTCTACCCGGTACATGTATTTCAATTCTGTGGGTTCGTTACTTAATGTGAACAAAAACTGTAGAAAATGACAATCATGTATCAATGTTGTGACTTTATGTATATAAATATTCCTAACCCGGTTTCATATGCCTGATTGTGATAAATTGATTTTACAAAAAAATACCCGAAAATAGAAGCATATGGGGACCAACTTCCTTCTACCGGTATTTGACCTCTCTCTGACTCCCTGTCTTTATCTCTCTCTTTGCCTAGGGACTATAAAGCTTATAGTCATCTACTTAACAAAATAGGTCTGTGGGGTAGAACGCTCGCATCGCATGCAAGAGCCTCATAGTTCAAACCTGGCTACATGCTTCATTTCACTTTCTTTGTAGCTCCAATGGCTGAAAGCCAGAGGGCTTTCCCTGGTGTCCTTCCATCCGTCAGTCTTTGAACTTTTACTTCAAAGATCTTCTTCTTAGAAAATACAAAACATAATTCAACCAAAATTCACAGGAATGATCCTATGGTGGCCAAAGAATTTTGATCGGATGTAAAATATCTTACAATATAAACATGTATATATATGTTGCAATAACTGCAAAGCAGGAAGAAAATTTGACCTTTTGTGGGCAGGTTGCATCCGTTTGTGCACAAATTTGCAGATCTGTAAATATTCAATAGTAAATCTTGGCAGAAAATGACACTGATAATCCGAACATCGTCATTTTCTGCCCAGGTTATCTAGATCTCTTGTATATAAAACAGTATATATCTCAGGCTTTCAACGCTTTGATTTATAGCAGTATTAATAATGTGATACCTATATTGTCATTAGAATTCAACCATAATGTATCACAATACTATCAGTAAATAATTATACCCCCAAAATATATTTAGGGGGTATATAGGAGTCAGCTTGTCTGTCGGTCTGTCTGTCCATCTGTCTGTAGCTTTTTCGTGTCCGCTCAATTTCTTGGCAACCATTTGACGGATTTCATTCAAATTTCACTGATATAATCAGTATCAAGCAGAGATGTGCATTTTCCATTTTGGTTACGGTCCATTGATTTTTGACAGAGTTGTGGCCCTTTGGTGAAAAATTGTGTCTGCTCAATTTCTCAGCAACCATTGGACGGATTTGATTCAAATTTCACAGAAAGACTAAGTATAAGTCAAACATGTGCATATCCTTTTTTTGGTTACAGTCCATTGATTTTTGACAGAGTAATGGCCCTTCAATTAAAAAAAAAGTCCATTTTTTGTTACATTTCTATATCTTTTTTGTGTCCGCTCAATTTCTCAGCAACTGTTGGTTGGACTTTATTCAAAATTCCTTGATATAATCAGTATCAAGCAGAGATGTGCATATCATATTTTGTCATGGTCCATTGATTTTTGAAAGAGTTATGGCCCTTTGGTGAAAAATCTGTCCACTCAATTTCTCAGCAACCATTGGACGGATTTGATTCAAATTTCACAGAAACACTTGGTATAAGTCAGATATGTGCATATCCTTTTTTGGTTATGGTCCATTGATTTTTGACAGAGTTATGGTCCTTTAATTGAAAAGTCCATTTTTTGTTACATTTCTGTAGCTTTTTTGTGTCTGCTCAATTTCCCGGCAACTATCGGATGGATTTCATTCAATCTTCACTGATGTAATCAGTATCAAGCAGAGTTGTGCATATTATATTTTGGTTATGGTCCATTGATTTTTGAGGGAGTTTTTTTTTCATGTCTAAAGACTCTGTTCAACTTTTTGAGAAATTAGGATTATGGTTACATTAACAGTCAAAAGTTAATCTTTTTACCCGATTATACATTATCATAATAACTAATTATGAATTTTTTAATCGAGTTGTTGACAAAGGCATTTCAAACTTTATTTTTGACAATTTCACACTTGGCATCTATTTGAGACAAGATAAATGAAGAACAAAAAAGCTCAATTAGTGAGAAAAAATGCCTTTTCATTTTTGTTAAGCAAATAATATTTATTAATTTCTCAATTCTTTTTTGCCCATTCTAGCATTGAAATTCAAAAGTCTTAATTAGAAAAATACGTAGCAATATAGATAAATGACAAACTTTTTCATACTCAAATCAAACATTTAGAACCTTTTCTCTGTGCAAAAAAAGGAGTATTGAAGAAATAAAAAATGAATGTGCCTTACAGCCAAAACTTGCAATTGAAAGTTGAATAAGTTGCATAGCAAACATTCAGTTTTAATTTATTTCCTCCTTTTCTCTTTGCTTTTTTCTTAAATCATAACAAACATTAAGAAAGTAAGCTTTGTATATATCTACCATGGAAAGTTGAACAAACTATCGTTGATAGTTATTGATGTAAGGACTTGTAATCCATACATCAATATCATAACTGTCAATATCACAATACATCTGCCTATCAATCTATCAATACACCCCTATTCTAAGAGTAGACAAAAAAAAATGAAAAATGAAAAAGAGAAAAATTGCTTGTAGCATTGCTTGTAGCAAATAAATTCTTCTCTTCAGTAAATTATCACTTAAATGTAAAAGTCAGGACAAGGTGGCTGTGGTAATGAGTCAACCCATTCCCACTCAGTAACGCTTTTAGACACCTCCAAGAAAAAAAAGCTTTGGAAAACAGTGTGGAAAATGAAGAAATTGCTTGTGACAAGCAATTTCTTCTTTATCCACAATGTTTTCTACCCAGAATTTTGAAAAAACGAAATTTTCATAAACTTTTAATTGTTGTCTGCAACTTCTTTCGATTTGGGTCAGTCTCAAATTGGTAATGGGTTAATATTCTTATGCTGTATGTCTTCACCCTTTTGTCGCCATTTCTGAATTAAGCTTATTTTGAAATAATTTTTAAGGAATGTTAAGAGTCTTGTATTTTGCAGGGTTTGAAAAGCCATCAGCAATTCAACAAAGAGCCATCAAGCCTATTGTCAAGGGAAGAGATGTAATTGCTCAGTGAGTACATTGTAACATAGATTCTACATAGTCCCACTCCCTGTACACGGATTTTAGGCTAGTTTGTATTCAGCATCTTGATGTATTGAATTAGCAATAACAATCTTAGCATTAACCGATTGCCAAATGACAAAATTTTAGACTGGTCCAAATTGAAAAATGATGCAGGTAACAATTTTAGGTTGATGAAATTCTAAAATTCTTTGTCATTTGGGGTAGAAAACATTGTAGGCATTGAAGAAATTGCTTGAAACAAGCAGTTTCTTCTTTGTCTACAATTATTTCAAATCCTTTTTTCTTGAAGGGTGTAAAAAGGAGGGATTGTGTGGGAATGGATTTACAAGGTCTAGAAGCATTGAATACTGCACAGGCTTGTATTTTTTATTGGGTGATACAGTCTTCACTTGTTGCCTGGAATTTTTCTGGACTTGGAAAAGCCTTATATATTAGCCCCAGGAATAGAATATAGATATAAATATCTGCCTAACAAACACTTAAGGTAAATTTCTAGTGGAGATGATTTGATCATACCAGACAAAATCTTGCTTATTAGGAACTGATGATATTGTTGCTTTCACACATAAAATGAGTTGACATCTCTGAAATAAAGGAGGACAAAGTTTGGACCTGACTCATACCTCCTCTTATAAGGAAAACAGATTATTCATAAGTCAGAAAAATGATTATTCATAAGTTTGAACAATGATTGTCAAACATATATGAATAGGTGGCCCCAACTCCAAAAACTATCTTATGTGATGTTCAAGGAGCCCCTGTGACTTAATTTCACAAAAAGACTGTCTGATTCTAAGTGCCAAATATTTTGTTTACCTTTATTCAAGAGAGAACTTTAAATTTATAACATTTCAAGTGATATTTCACATTGTTTTCTACCCCTTAAACTCCATTAACCCTTTCCTGTTCAAACCCTGGTTTTTACGTCCCTGTGTTTCTATACTTGAGAAAACATTGTGGAAAAAGAAGAAATTGCTTTTGACAAGCAATTTCTTCTTTTTCCACAATATTTTCTACCCTACTGAATGATTGTTTTTCAAATAAAAAAGAATTTAATTTGTTGTCTGCAAAACCTTTGAATTTGGATGGGTCTAAATTTTGCAAAACAGGAAAGGGTTAATATGGACCAGTCTAAGATTTTGTTGTTTGGTAGTAGGTTCAATATGCTAATTATTCATTCTTGATCAATTTTTCCCACAGGGCTCAGTCAGGTACAGGGAAGACTGCAACATTTTCCATCTCAATTCTACAGTGTTTAGATACACAGCTTAGAGAGACACAGGCACTTGTTCTCTCTCCAACAAGAGAATTAGCACAGCAGATTCAAAAGGTAAATTATTCTTTATGTCTCCCCCCCCACACACATACACACATTGATAAGATTGGTCTTACTGTTTAGATACACAGCTTAGAGAGAAACAGAGTTCTCTCTCTAACAAGAGAGTTAGCACCGCAGATTCAAAAGGTTATTTGTATTTTATGCCTCCCTCACATTGATAAGATCAGGGCATGTTGTTTAGATACTCAGCTTAGAGAGACACAAGTCATTGTTTTCTCTTTTAACAAGAGAATTGGCATAGTAGATTGAAAAGGTAATTTTCTCGCTGAAAGGAATACTGTTAAAAGTGGTTTTAAACCCAATTCAAATAATCCAAAGGTAATTCGATTTTTTTTTATCTAACTATAAACTATGAAAGTTTTGTTCAATTACAAAAAAATGCATATAGAAATTAATGTTAGTCAGAACTTTTCAAAAACCTTTGTCTTTTAAGTGAAGCCCAGAGAGAGGGAGATGTATAAGCTAAAATGCAACATAAAAACCACTAGCACTTGAATTGCCCATTACTACATGGCAAAATTTTAGACTGATCCAAATTGAAAGGAGTTGCAGACCAACAATATCAAGCTTATGAAATTTTGGATTTTTTTACCTTCTGTGTAGAAAACATTGTGGATAATGAAGAAATTGCTTGTATCAAGCAATTTCTTCATTTCCCATAATGTTTTCCAAAGCATTTTATCTTCTGGGCATCAAAAAGCATCATTGTATGGGAATGGGTTAAGCCATGACCAGATTACAAAATTTTAGAATGATCCAAATTCGAAAATTTTTGGTAGATAAAATTCCAATTTAAGCATAGCTGTTTGCAGAGAAAAATGAGATATTGCTCTGACCAGATTGTCATCAGCATTCATGTAAATGTTGTTGACGTCCAAAAACGTTGATATTTTGTAATATGTCTGGTACAGTGAACACATTAACTTTAGACTTGGAATATACGTTCACTATCAAGAATGCGGCTGTCAGAACGCAGTCAGTAGCACATCAGACTCCTAATCTTCAATCATAGGATGACGTGGGTTCGATCAACGGCTACGGCCCATATCCATTCTGACATTTGTCTCTCACCAACAAGTGGATAATCTTAAACCTATGTGGGATAGCAGCTGGAGGCTTGGAAAGGATGTAGTGGTAGTACTGGTGTGAGATATACCAGGAATCCATTGTTAGGTGCTCCAGTTGCTGCAATATGACTAAAATACTTTAAAAGTGGCGTTAAACCCCATTCAACCAACCAACCATCACTATCAAGAAAGTAATCTATACGAACATGTGGGTTAACTAAATGCAATTTTGCAAGGATTATTCCCCTTTTCAGACTTAAAAGTTTTATCCACTATCAAACATTTGAACACCTGAGCATTAGCATCTGCATAGAGTGCTCTTGTATATTGTCCTTTTAGGTAGAAAATATTTGGTCAAACGAAGAAATTGCTTTAAAATAGAAATTCATTCATTTACATGATATTTTCCCACACAGACATCTTTTTCTAAGCCCCTTGATAACAAAATTTTGAAAAAAAATATTTAAGGAAATAAATATTGAATGAAAAACAGAAATTGCTTTTGATAAGATGTTACATGACAATTTAAACTACCTTGAAAGATTTTGAAAATTCTATCTGCTTTAAGTTGTAATCTGCATCTTCTCTGAATTTTGACAAGTCTAAATTCTTTACTGGTAAATGTAATGGATTAAGGGATTACAGATGTTGGAGAAGATATTTACCCTTCCCTGTTCAATCTCTGGTCTTTACATCCCTGTGTTTTTATACTTAAGAAAACATTATGGAAAAAGAAGAAATTGCTTTTGACTAGCAATTTCTTCTTTTTCCACAATATTTTTTACCCTTTTAAATGATTATTTTTTTATAGAATCGACTTTAAATTGTCATTTGCAATCCTTTGAATTTGGACTGGTCTAAATTTTCGCAAAACAGGAAAGGGTTAATATACTTAATTTGATTTCTATATTTAGCTTATTTTGGTTCTGGATGACTATATGAATGTACAGTGTCACTCTGGTATTGGTGGTGCAGATGTTGGTGAAGATATTAGAAAAATGAATGCAATTTCTATCTCTAGGTTATTTTGGCTCTGGGAGACTATATGAATGTACAGTGTCACTCCTGTATTGGTGGTACAGATGTTGGTGAAGATATTAGAAAACTAGACTATGGGCAGCATGTAGTGTCAGGGACTCCAGGCAGAGTGTTTGGTATGTACTCATACACATTTTATGTACCGTTTTTAAACCATGTCATGCTGAATTAAAATCCTATACATTATTGCTTTAAAATCAAAAGTTTGGCAGCACTGGAAAGCCTTAATGAGGGCAACTTTTTTATTGAAAATTATCTATCTTAATATGTTTGCCTTAAATAGAACTAATAGGAGGTGTAGACCAAAATCAGACTGTACCTATGTGCAAGCTGATCTTTGTCTATACCTCCTGCCAAATCAGGAATATTCTTGGTTCAGCATGACAAGGGTTAACCTAGTTTACCAAAGCAAATCTAGGTTAATAGATAGGTAAATTTTAGCAGTGGGCAGGCTGTCAGCTCACTGGCTTGCTTGCTTGCCAGGCGGGAATCAACTTTACCTTGAGGGTGCAACTACTCCCACATTTAATTAAGGATTTTGACAAAATTTTAACCAAATGTTTGTCTTCATGTGACCTAGCTCATTTTATCAGCGTGGCGTGATCCAGTGCTGCAACATGGACAGACTTATTGTCAAATTCTTGAGTTTGCAACTGCTCCTAAATTTGTGATGTTTTTTGGTGAAGCCATTGGAAACTTAATATTGTTACAATTTTGTTTCTTGTGTCATATATCTCGCTTTTCATGATTGTGGAGAAGAAAACTTTCTTCAAGTAGAAGAAATCAAAGCAGAAATATATCTATTTGAAATAATTATTTCTTCGAAAATTAGGTACAAAACAAGAGCCCTCTGTCTGTGTTTTGTATAACTCCCGGGAGCTTTTATAAGTAGTTTTACGGTATTTATTTCAATCATGAATGATAAGAAGAAATAGCCGTTACATTTTGAAGTGTATGATTATTTGGTCTTTTAAAGAAAATGCACTCAATATGTTTTCAGCATTTTGGCATTTATAACTTAAAAGATTGTTAAATGTTCTATTATGTAGAGGATTGACCCATTCCTACACAATGTCGCTTTTGGATACTCCTCAAGAAAAACATGTAAACTTTGTGTAAAATGAAGAAATTCCTTGAACCAAGCATTTTTTTAGTTTTTCTACAATTTTTCCATACAAGACATTTAGACAAAATCTAAAATTTCACATACATAGAATTTAAAAAAATGCAGGAGGATTGGCACAAAGGGGAAAGGTGCTGGGTAGGGGGATGAGAGGATGCCTCCTTTTGGAATTTTTTTAAAAGGTTATTAAGAGACCAAACGTCTAACTGCAGCTTGTATAACCTGTAAATACGATGTCTTGATTTTCCACTGACAATACATGTTTATCCAAATTGTAACAATGGTTTATATATTGAGTACTGGTGTATTGTACAGGCTTCCCTCACTTCCAGGTAAACAAGAAAGGTTTGAATATTGTGAAATCTGAAAAGTCCTGATTTTTGTAATATTGTTAAAAAATTGGGAAAATCTGGAAAAATTACAAATGAACTTGATAAAAAATTTTTTACTAAAATTCTCTGTTTTCCTCCAGATTCAGAAATCATGTCCAAGTCTGCGTTCTAGACAGATGACAAGTTTTACCACACAGTAAAAATTACATAGGGACTGCTTTATCATGTTACGATATCTGCATAACTGAAATTATGGAGAGCAACATTTTCTTCTTTACCCATAGTATTTTCTAACTTGTCTTACATAGAATTTGAAAAATTTACCACATTTATAATGTTGTGTGCAACACCTTCCAATTCGTACCTGTCTAAAATTTTGTTACTTGGTAAAATGTTGCTCAAGATGTATAAGATGAGAGCTAGTAATGAGTTTAGGTTTGTTATTGTCTTAATGATTATCTGGGTGAATATTCAAAAGAACAATTTTCAGTTACAATTCAAAAGGAATTGTGAAATAATATCATTTTAGCAGGTATTTATCTTTAGTAATACTAGGTTGGCAGGTCTGATGCATGTGAGGTAAAATTGATGGATGGAACGTGGATTTGGTAACATAAATTGTTTAAAAACAGATGCAACAACTTTTTAGCTCCCCTGAGCACGAAGTGCTCTGGAGGAGCTATTGTGATCTGTCATCGTCCGTCGTCCGTCCGTCTGTCCGTCCGTTCACAATTACAAAAAAATCTTCTCCTCCTAAACTAACCATGGAATTTCAACAAAACTTCACAGAAATGATCCTTAGGTCATGCTCTTTCAAAATAGTTCTAAGAATTGAAATCCATGAAGAACTCTGGTTGCAATGGCAACAGAGTGAAAAAACTTAAAAAATCTTCTCCTCAAAAACCATAAGGCCTAGAGCTTTTATATTTGGTATACATCATCATCTATTGACACTCTACCAAAATACTTCAAAGAATTACTGTATTCTGAAAATTAGCCCTTTTCTGAATGATCCCTGATTTTACAAAGAAATAAATGAAGGAATTTTTTAAAATTCTTCTTCTCCCAAACCATAAGGCCTAGAGCTTTGATATTTTGTATACATCATCATCTATTGACCCTCTACCAAAATACTTCAAAGAATTACTGTATTCTGAAAATTAGCACGCTTCTTGGCAATCCCTGATTTAACATTGAAATAAAGAAGGAAATCTTAAAAAATCTTCTTCTCCCAAACCATAAGGCCTAGAGCTTTGATATTTGGTATACATCATCATCTATTGACCCTCTACCAAAAATACTTCAAAGAATTACTGTATTCTGAAAATTAGCCCTTTTCTTAATGATCCCTGATTTTATGTAGAAATAAAGAAGGAAATCTTTAAAAATCTTCTTCTCCCAAACCATTAGGCCTAGAGCTTTGATATTTTGTATACATCATCATCTATTGACCCTCTTCCAAAATACAGTAAAACCTCGGTATATCGTAGCGCAAGGGACCGGGGAAATTTATATGAATTAAGCGTACTACAGACAAAACGGAGACCAAGACGACGGCTGTTTGAGATACACGGAATATGACATGGTCTGTTCTGTCCCCCATTTAGGAATTTATTCTAAATTGGTTATTTTTTTCTAAATAAGACCCGCAGATATTAATTGAGGAAAACATAAATTAAAAATTACTCATCTTGTAATTTGATGCTTTTACCTCTGTATTAATTTTTGAATTTTTTAAACACAGTATTTGTATCATATGGTAGACTCCATCAGAGTGATTTCCCTTTACAATACATTGGATCAAATCACTCTGAGTATTCTATCATTGAATCATAAAATTAAGGACCGACGATTGTAAAGAAAGCAAACGCAGAATAAAATAAAGTGGTAAGAATTTCTAAATGACCAAGAACACTGATACTAATTGGGATGCGTCAATTTTAAGTAAATTTTCGGCAATAATTACGGAATCTTTATTCATTACCCACCTTACAATCCAAACAGTCACTTTTAACTAAAGGTACATGATAGTACATTATTTGTCATATAGATCAGCAGGTGTGAAAATCAAGGTAAGTGGTGATTGGTGACAATTAGTTTATCACACCTACGAATTAAACATAGGAGTTTGTGCTATTATCATACTTTCGGGACTTGAAATGGCCTTCGAACTACGAACCACTGGCGTTCGAATTAGACAGAGTTTTCTAACAAAGCTCAAGAAGGAAAAAGATCGGGACCGCGTAAAGTATACGAACCAATACATACCTACGAACCAGTGACGTTCGAATTAACGAGGTTCTACTGTACTTCAAAGAATAACTGTATTCTGAAAATTAGCCCGCTTCTTGGCAATCTCTGATTTAACATCGAAATAAAGAAGGAAATCTTTAAAAATCTTCTTCTCCCAAACCATAAGGCCTAGAGCTTTGATATTTTGTATACATCATCATCTATTGACCCTCTACCAAAACAAATATTACTGTATTCTGAAAATTAGCCCTTTTCTGAATGATCCCTTATTTTACATAGAAATAAAAGAAGGAATTCTTTAAAATTCTTCTTCTCCCAAACCATAAGGCCTAGAGCTTTGATATTTTGCAAACATCATAATATATTGACCCTCTACCAAAATACTTCAAAGAATTACTGTATTCTGAAAATTAGCCCGCTTCTTGGCAATCCCTGATTTAACATAGAAATAAAGAAGGAAATCTTTAAAAATCTTCTTCTCCCAAACCATAAGGCCTAGAGCTTTGATATTTCGTATACATCATCATCTATTGACCCTCTACCAAAATACTTCAAAGAATTACCGTATTCTGAAAATTAGCCCTTTTCTGAATGATCCCTTATTTTACATAGAAATAAAAGAAGGAATTCTTTAAAAATCTTCTTCTCCCAAACCATAAGGCCTAGAGCTTTGATATTTTGCAAACATCATAATATATTGACCCTCTACCAAAATACTTCAAAGAATTACTGTATTCTGAAAATTAGCCCTTTTCTGTGCGATTCCTGATTTAACAAAGGAATAAAGAAGGAAATCTTTGAAAATCTTTTTCTCCCAAACCATAAAGCCTAGAGCTTTGATATTTGGTACATATCATCAGCCATTGACCCTCTACCAAATTACTTAAAAAATTGGCCCTTTTCTGTGCAATCCCTAATTTTAGGTAGGAATAAATAATGATATCTTTGAAAACCTTCTTCTCCTAAATCATTAGGCTTATAGCTTTTATACTTGGTATGTATTGATGTCTATACTTCAAAGCATTACCATATTCAGGGAATTAGTGCTATATGGTGAGATCATCAATATTCCTAGGATTAAAAGAGAAATCTGTAAACATCTTCTCCAAAATAATTAGACAGAGGGCTTTGCCATTTTGTTTATATCATAAACCCATGAGCCATCATACTCAGGGGAGCGATTTAGGACCATCATGGTCCTCTTGTTTTATGATACCATTGGTTGTTACATGTTATATTAGCTTTTATTGCAGATTTCTGACCTCTGCTTCCTTCTTTTCCAATATATGCCTTTACCCTATCTTGTTGGAATAATGAATAGCTATAATAGTGAATAGATAAAACATAGATTTAAAACAGTTGATGGATATAGACACAATATGAAGACTAAGTCTATAAGTCTAGTGTATGATTTAGTTTTGCTTAATCACTTTCAGATATGATCAAGAGAAGAAACTTGCGGACAAGGTCAATAAAGATGTTAATTCTTGATGAGGCTGATGAAATGTTGAACAAAGGTACTGTATACAAACCAGTTTACATTTACTAGGGGTGTGGAATTCCCAATATGTGACTTGTCAAAATGGGCTTCTCTAGTTTACATGAACCAGGGATGTGGAATTCTCATGCCTGACATGTCCCTCGTGTATTTTTCTACTGGCAAGCAGGTGTGTTCTTCAAGGCCACTTCTCTGAGGACAAGCAAATACTAGGTCAAAATAGATCTCAAAGATAAGGCATTATATCATGGAAAAATATGATGTTCATTTTGATGGGGTAGTAAATATTGCGGTTAACCCATTCCAACTCAATCCCTCCTTTTTACACCCCTCAAAAAAAAACTTTGGAAAACATTGTGGATAATGAAGAAATTGCTTGTATCAAGCAATTTCTTCATTATCCACCTTGTTTTCTATCCAAAAAGATGAAAAAATTCAAAATTCCATCAACTTGAAATTGTCATCTGCAGCTTCTTTCAATTTGGACCTGTCTAAGATTTTGCTGTGTTGGAATGGGTTAATGAAGAAAATGCTTGGCTCCTCATCTCTTCACTTTTTTGTGCACAAGATCAATCATCATTTAACCCATTCCCACACAATCACTCTTTTTACCCCCCCTCCCCCACCTCAAAAAGAAAGCTTTGGAAAACATTGTGGACAAAGAACCCATAGAAGAATTGTTCCAAGCAATTTCCTCAATGTCCACAATGTTTTCTTTCCCAAAAGACAAATAATTATAGAATTTCTTCAACCTAAAATTGTCGTCTTCATTTTCTTTCAATTTTGACTAGTCGAAACTTTTGTCAATTTGGAATGGGTTAAACTGTGGACAAGTAGAAAACCCTGTTTTATTGGGGACAGGTGTAAAAAACTATTTCCACACGTCTACATTAAACATTCTCAAAAAAATCATCAGGACTCTGGTGTATCATTTTATTAAAGGAAAGAAATTGCTCCTAATAATCTATTTTTTCAAGTCAACTCAAAACCCCTTCATAATGAGGGAATCACTTAAAGTATTCAAATAGGTTATATGTGTATCTACTTGAGGTCAGAATGTTAATGCCCTTGCAATGCACATCTAATAAAAGGTATATTTAATGCTCACAAATACACTAATTTAATTCAGTCATCAATTTGTGGGCGCTAAACTATGTTTAAAAAACTATTTTAATAAAGTCACAGTTAAAAGGAAACTGCAGCTACTTTATGAACTTAACCTATTCCCACACAATGACGCCCCTAATTATGAAAGCTTTGGAAAAAACAATGGAAATGAAGAAATTGCTTGTTACAAGCAATTTCTTCATTATCCACAGTGTTTTCAACCCGAAAGACAAAGATTTTAAAGATTTCACCAAATTTAAATCGTCGTCTGCAACTTCTTTAAATTTGAACTGGTCTAGAATATTATGTGAGGGAAAGGGTTAAATAAGTACATTTATATTGCAGTCATATATAGATTGATGAGCTTGTTTTAGGTTTTTCTTTCAAACTGCTTTTAAACGTGCTGATACCTTTGTAAATTTTGAAATGCTAAATATGACTTTTAGGGCAGTAGAACAGATTTTCCCAGTTGCTATTGATATATGCAACAGAGAATTTTATATCATTTTCATTTTGCTTACAGGTTTTAAAGAACAGATTTACGATGTATACAGATACCTACCACCAGCTACACAAGTTATTCTAATCTCTGCCACCCTTCCTCATGAAATTCTTGAAATGACCAATAAATTCATGACAGATCCAATCAGAGTACTGGTAAAACGGTATGTGTTACTTCAAGAATGCCGTGTTTTTGTCTCGGTACATTTTTTATAAAAATATGATTTTTAGCCTGGTTAATTTTGGGACATCATCACCCTGTATCCTATATAGGGATAGTTTTAGTTGGTTGTGTTACCATTATTTGAACTTTGAGCATGACCTTGGCCTGGAATAAGATAAATGTCTCTATGAAGCACATGCCTATGGTTGAAAACAATAAACGCAATTCATACTAAATAAGCAATAGAAGGAAGTCATGGTCTATCCCAAATTCTATCTTTTGAGTATTAAATTGACCTTTGACCTGCATTAACTTCAAATTTCACATCAACCTGAACATGTGCAATTATGCAAAATCATTTTCTAACCAATCCAAAAATTTTGAAATTATTGTTTATATTTTACAGTGATGAGTTAACCCTTGAAGGCATCAAACAATTCTTTGTAGCTGTAGAGAGGGAGGAGTGGAAGTTTGACACATTGTGTGACCTCTATGATACACTTACAATCACTCAGGCAGTCATCTTCTGTAATACAAAGAGAAAGGTATGTTATCTGTATGAATGATTGTAAGCATCCTACCAGCTCTACCCGCAGGACCTGCACTGTTGTATAAATTCTTTCATTATCCCATTCCCAAACAAAATAATTTTAGACCAGTCTAAATTCAACAATTTGCAGACGACAATTTCAAGTAAAATCTTTGTCTTTGGGCATGTTTAGTTTGTTTGAATGGGGTTTTATGTCGCTTTCAACAATCTTTCAGTTACATCCCGGCGGCTTGAGCACCTAACAATAGAATCCTGGTATTTCTCGCACTAGTACTACCATTACATTCTATCCTAGCCTCAAGCTGCAATCCCACATAGGTCTACGATTATTGACCCATTGGTGAGAGACAAATAGTCGGAAAGGATGAGTGCTGCCGTCAGGGATCTGCTACATTGTTTTTAAAAGATTTGATATTGAGGGGCATTTATTGTTCTTCTGTAATGCATTATTTATTCATGCAGCCTTTTTCATTACATTCTTGCTTAAATTATATTTTTTACTGGGAAAGTAAAGTGGTGAAAGAGAGATATTACTGTGTCCCCTTTTCAAATTTTTACCTTATCTGTAGGATGTTTTGTTTCAAAATGTTGGTGTTGTTTTGAGGTAGAGGTTTGACTTCTTGATCTAGAGGTCTTGAGTTTGATTCCAAAAAGTATGCATTAAACTTATGGACTTTGGTCTTTGTAAGTTTAAGGCATACATATGTTATTTGGGTTCTTTAAGGGCACAGAAAACACAGAAAATTGAAAAAAATTTACAATTTCATAGATCTTAAATTGTCGTCGGCAATTCCTTTGAATTTTGACCAGTCAAATAATTTGTTATCTGATAATGGATTAAGTGGGTCCATACTTAAAATGATGTAATAACTGAAAAACAGTGTTGTCCCTTATTGCCACTGAAAAATGAAGTCTAAACTACTTTTTCTTTGTGTTAAGACTTCACCCATTATCAAATAACAAAACTATGGACTAGTCAAAATTGAAAGAAAGTGCAGACATCAATTTCAAGATTGTGAAATAGAAAGAATCATTGTATTTCAGAACAAAAAAAACAAGAGTGAAGATATTGCTAGATACTAGCAATTTCTTTATTGTCTGCAGTGTTTTCTTAGTTTTTTCCTTGTTGGTTGTGAAAAAGCAGAGTTGAATTAGAATCCCTATATTTCATATCATTCAAAGCTTGAAACCATTACCAGACAACAATTTATAATGGAAATTGAAATAATTTGTAGATGACAATTCAAATTACTTAGACATATAAAGCTTAATGCTAGACAGGATAGAAAACATTGTGTTTAAGGCTGAAATTGCTTGTCACAAGCAATTTTCCTTTTATCACAATGTTTTCCGAAAATAATTATTCAGGGGGCATGAAAAGGTGGAATTGGTTGGGAATGGATTGAAACTTTGTAAGAAAGATGTGAAAGGTAAAAGTAAAATCTATTTTTCTTGTTTTGCTGGGTGCATTTGGATAATGATAATACCAAGGAAAACATTGTGGGGGGAAAAGGAGAAATTTCGTGGAACAAGTCATTTCTCCTATATTCAGTCATAATTTTTTTAATTACACAAACATCTGTGCAACTTCTTCAAATTTGGACCAGTTGAAAACCATCGTTTGGAAATGGTTTAAAAGGAAAGTTATGTATTGCCTAGGTTGACTGGTTAACAGAAAAAATGAGAGACGCCAATTTTACTGTATCCTCCATGCATGGTGATATGACTCAGAAAGAAAGAGAAGCAATCATGAAGGAGTTCAGATCTGGAGCAAGGTAATTATCACAGTCAAACAACCTGCATTTGAAAAACCCTCATGAAAAAGCGTGGGAAAACATTGTAGGAAATCAAGAAGTTACTTGTATCAAGCAATTTCTTATTTCTTATAATATTTTCTTCACTGAAAACATACAAATAAAAGTAATTTCTTATTTCTTATAATGTTTATTTTCTTGAAAGTTAAAGATCTTTAAAGGCTTATCGACTTCATGGTCACTATGTTTATTATTGATTGAACCTGACATATGTATGCAGATGGCAATTAGAAATGGGTGGAAATGGAAGAACAAGTGCCATTTAGGATAAAATGTAAGTGCTACAGCAGATATTGCGTTTTATAGTTTTCTCACAATAATTGCAAACCCATATTTTTTTAGTACAACAAAATATGTTTGTGTTATAATAGGCTGATGGAAACAAATTTTATATGCTGAAAGAGATGTATTTCCCAAAAAGAAACAGAATTTTTAGTATAGGTCCTAGTTCTATGAATGTGCTTCCTTGATTATGAATAATATTACAAGACATCAAAAAACTTTAGACAGCTCTAAATGGAAAGGATTTGCAGACAACAATTCAAAGCTTAAGAAATTATAGATTTTTAGCTCACCTGAGCACAAAGTGCGAGGTGGGCTATTGTGATCCGTCGTCTGTCAGTCTGTCCGTCCGTCTTTCCGTCCACAATTTCTTTAAAAATCTTCTCCTCCTAAACCAGTAGGCCAATCAAGCTGAAACTTTGCAGGGATGTTCCTTGGGTGAAACTCTACAAAAGTTGTTAAAAAAATTTAATTCCGTCAAAAACTCTGGTTGCAGCGGCCTTTGAAAATGGGAATCCTAAGTAAATCTTTAAAAATCTTTAAAAATCTTCTCCTCCTAAACCAGTAGGCCAATCAAGCTGAAACTTTGCAGGGATGTTCCTTGGGTGAAGTTCTACAAAAGTTGTTAAAAGAATTTAATTCCTTCAAAAACTGTTGTAACCGCGGCATATGAAAATTGGAATCCTAAGTAAATCTTAAAAAATCTTTAAAAATCTTCTCCTCCTAAACCAGTAGGCCAATCAAGCTGAAACTTTGCAGGGATGTTCCTTGGGTGAAGTTCTACAAAAGTTGTTAAAAGAATTTAATTCCTTCAAAAACTGTTGTAACCGCGGCATATGAAAATGGGAATCTTAAGTAAATCTTAAAAAATCTATAAAAATCTTCTCCTCCTAAACCAGTAGGCCAATCAAGCTGAAACTTTGCAGGGATGTTCCTTGGGTGAAGTTCTGCAAAAGTTGTTAAAAGAACTTAATTCCTTCAAAAACTCTGGTTGCAGCGGCATTTGAAAATGGGAATCCTATGTAAATCTTTAAAAATCTTTAAAAATCTTATCCTCCTAAACCAGTAGGCCAATCAAGCTGAAACTTTGCAGGGATGTTCCTTGGGTGAAACTCTTCATAAGATGTTAAAAGAATTTCTTTCCGTGAAAAACTCTTATAACCACAGCATATGAAAATGGGAATCTTTAGAAAATCTTTGTTGTCTTTTTTTCACAGACTACAAGGCCAAAGGCATGTATTTTTTATATAAAGCTTAATCATATGATTCTCTGCCAAGTTTTTAAATATTTAATCTCTTGGGTCAAAAATTGCCCTGCCCCTGAGGTCCGAAGTTTAAAAAAATGCTTAATTAGAGCAATTTCAAAAGACTTCTCCTCTTAAACTATAAGGTCTAGGATATTCATATTTGGTATGTAGCATAACTAGATGGTTTTGTACTATATCACTAAAAGTTGTCTTCTTCGAGTCAAAAACGGCATTGCACTAGGGGTCCAAAATTTGGAAAAACGCAAAATTTGAGTATGCTAAAAAAATACAAACTTCATTTTAAGGAGGAGGGCATTTATATTTCGAGTGTAGCATAGCCTGGCTGTTATCTATCAGTTTTGATTGAATTATCCCTGAAGGTTAATAAACACCCTTTCCCTGGGTGTCCAAAGTTTGTAAAAATGCTCAATTAGACCCTGTTCAATAGTCTTTTTTTCCTCCCAATCTACAAAGTTTGGCATTCATATTTTGTATATAGCATATCCAGATGGTTCTCTACCATATTAGCCATATTAGGTTCTAGAGCATTTACATTAAAAACATAGGATAACATTATTGTTATCTACCATGTTTATATCCTTTGGACAAACATGGCCCTTCCCAAGGCATCCAAAGATATGAAAAACACTCAATAAGAGCATGTTCAAATATCTTCCACTTATAAGTTGTGATGCATTCATATTTTGATATATAGTACATCCAGATTGTTCTCTACCAAGGTTGCTAAAATTACACCCATTGAAGTTGCAGACAGCAATTAGAGTTTGATTGAAATCTAAATACAAAGATTTTCAGGTAGAAAACACTGTTAGAAATGGACAAATTGCTTGTCACTCCCTTTCTCACTATGTTTTTTTCAAACCTGAGGGTGAAAAATTCTAGGATAGTTTGGTAATGGATTAAACTATAAAGCCAAAGGAATTCATTCTTATTGTAAAGAATTACTGGATTGTTTTGTACAAAGCCCAAAATCTTATATTTGTTCTATTTATTTTGCTCAAATTGTGTATTTTTTATACTAAAAAGTACTGTAATTTGCAGATGCCTCAGGTGAGCGATTTAGGACCATCATGGTCCTCTTGTTGTATTTCCTGGACAAAAAACATTTAAATAAAGAAATCGCTTGCAACATGCAATTTCTTCATTTTACAAAATGATTTCTAAATAGTTTTTCTTGAGGTGGGGTCAGAAAGCGTTCACTGTGTTGGAATGGGTTTAGTGAAAACAAATAACTACTTTTCTTTCTAGTCGTGTATTGATAACCACAGATGTTTGGGCAAGAGGTCTGGATGTCCAACAAGTGTCCCTGGTCATTAATTATGATCTCCCAAACAACAGAGAATTGTACATCCACAGGTAAGGAAAACAGCGTATATGATCATCAGTGTACCCTTACATCATTGACTCGTAAGTCGGCTCAGCAGCACTAAGATTTGACATTGATGCAGGCTTAATAGCCAGCATAATTTGTTTCATCCAAATGATAAAATTTGTAAACATTGCTAAAAAGATATAGATCCTTGAAATGCTATGCAGGGTCTGATTTGTTGATTGTTGTTAGTTCAGATGTGAAATAATGATGTACAGTTGTACATTCTAGCTCATTTATTTCTCTTCTTAGCATTTTTTCTGAAATCATGAGTTGAACAGGCTTGTTATTAGAAGGATGAATCTTGTTTAGAAAGGCTTCAAGGCTTTTGACAAGATTTCATGACAGATTGTGCTCTAATTGTGAATATCTAATTATGTCTTCATGAAATAATGAATTTTAAACAGTAATTTTTTTGGAATTTGACATAAGTGGGGAGTTTTAACACATGTGTAGTCTTCAAGACCGGTCCAAATAAAAGGGACTTACAGACAACACTTTAGATTTGGCAATGTCTTTGAGGTTTGCAAGAGATATGATAGAACATATTGTGGGATATGAAGAAAATACTGGTTATCAGCATTTTCTTCTTTTTCCTATTGTTGAATAGGTTAGACACATCTTGCAATTCTGTGTCACATACAGAAGTGTTAATAGTTTTTTTATCTTCATTTCTGAATGAAAACAAAACACCCTCTTTATCTTTTTAAAAAGGATTGGTAGGTCAGGTCGATTTGGCAGGAAGGGTGTTGCAATCAACTTCGTAAAGAATGATGACATCAGGATCTTGAGAGATATTGAACAGTACTACTCTACACAGATTGATGAAATGCCCATGAATGGTAAGGCTAAGCAGTTGGGTTTTTTTTTTCTGTCAAATGTTTGAAACATTACCAGACGTCAACAATAAAAAAAATTTAGACTGATCCAAATCGAAGAATTTGTAGATGGCATTTCAAAGTGTGTTAGAATTGAAAAATAAGTGCTAAATAAGGTAGAAAATGTGAGAAAGGAGAAATTGCTTTTACAAGCAATATTACTTTTCCCATAACTATAACTATATTTCTTCAGGATGTCAAAAGATGGGATTGTTTGGTCATGAGTTAAACTGATTGCCCTATGATTGACTGATTCAAACTTGGGAAATATTGCGAGCAAGCTAAGATTGTCGGTGTTATGTAACTTCAAAGAACAATTTCAGAGCTCATTATCTAACAAAGTTACTCAATCACTTGAGCCTTAATGAAATTGCAACATATCAATTTCCATGTCAATAAAAAAGTTTGACCTTTTACAGTAAAACAAATATTTTTATAACAGGAGGAATTGCTTGTAACAATTAATTTCTTCTATTCCCATGTTATTTTATGAAATTGTTTAGGATGTCAAAACAAGCACTTCCATGTTAATGAGTAAACCCATTCCCACGAAATCCCTCCTTTTTGTGCCCCTCAGGAAAAAAGCTTTGGAAAACATTGTGAAAAATGAAGAAATTGCTTGCATCAAGTAATTTCTTCATTATCCACAATTTTTTTCATTTAAAAAGTCGAAAAAAATGAAATTCCATCAACTTGAAATAGTCGTCTGCAGCTTCTTTCAATTTTGACCAGTCTAGAATTTTGGTGTGTTGGAATGGATTAAAGTCTTAGGTATCTGGTGTTCTTGATACTGCCTCCAAATTAGGTGAGTATATTGTAAGTTATGAAATATATTGTACAATTCTAATTTATATTCACCCTTTCCACACAATGTTCCTTTTTTACAACACTTGGGTGTCATATTTATTGCAGAAAGCATTGTTGGAAATTGAAATATTGCTTGTAACAAGCATTTCATTCTTTTCCCACAATTCTTTTGGTTTCACATAATCATTATTTTTCGAATTACAGTTTCTTTGAACTGTCTTCTGCAAACTTTTTGAATTTGAACAAGTGTAAAATTCTGTCTTCTGGTAATCAATTAAAGCACACCTACTTTACTCTTTTTCAGTTGCTGATTTGATATAGAGAGGATACACTGATTCACTACAGATTTGTGTTAAAACATAAACATTTTTATTGAAAGATAAGGAGGAAATTGATAGAATTTGTTACACATCACATGATCGCCATTTGTGTATATTCATCACATTTTAACATAGATGTATATAATGTATGACGTTTTCAATGATTTCAAATGTTCACAAAGTAAAGACTGGTACTAGCCTTTGACTCCACATGGACTGATCAAAGTCTTCAATTTTAGCGCTGTGGATAACTACTGATTAAGATTCTTTAGACAGAGAATATTTGGATGTCTAGGCTGTGTTATCCATTCCCACTCAATCCCCTTTTTAGAATGCTTTGGGAAAACATTGTGGTTAATGAAGAAATTGCTTGTCACAAGCAATTTCTTCATTAACCACAATGTTTTTTACCCACCTCCAATAACAAGGATTCTTAAAATTTATCGATCAAACATGTCATTTGCAACTTCTTTGAATTTGGACAAGTCTAGAATTTTGTTGTTTGGGTAATTGGTCAATGGTTTTGCTTCACTGACATGTGAGATTGTTGGAAATGTCACACACTGGCTCTAATAATACCTTGTTCACGTCTCATGTCTATAGACTATTTATGAAATCAACAAATTACTGCTGTAAACCAAAAATTGATGGATCAATCAAATACTTCATTTGGTCTTTAACTGCACTGTTTGACTCTAAACCTAATGTAAAATCATTTTATGAATTTTTGACAACGTTGATACTAAGGCTTAGTCAAGTTGTAGTTATGAATAACAGATTGCGTACACACACATAAAAAAATGCTTTTCTATTTGAAAAATGTCTCTTTTCTCATGTTACTAAATATTATCAGCTGATATATGTGTTCTCTAGGATGATTTCGTAAACTTAGATCTGCAAGCAGTCTATCAGTTGATGCATGATAGCATTTCTTGTTTATTTGTTCTTGTATAAGGTGGTAAATAATTTAGACTTCAAACAAGTTAACTTGTTAATTTTACATAAAATTCAATATCTCAATACTTTTGTCTCCCTTTCCAGGGATAACTAGGTAAGAGGAAGTATAATTTGACACTTTGTTCGAAAAGTAGAAGAAACTTTAATAAAGACATGTTTGTAATATAGTCTAGATATACTGTGTACGAATTAAAGTATAAATTGATGAATAAGCTTCATTGTTTATTTACAAGTATGAATTAAGTAATTGTTGTTGTTATTCCTTCAGTATCTAATGAAAACGTGAACCCCACTTTAGTGTACATTCTTTTCCCCAATTGGCAAAAGTCACAGTGACATGTGCCATTTTTTGTTGCCATAGAGCAGCTGGTGGCTGGGGTAGAATATACTGGTGGTACTTGTGTGTGAAATGACAGAAAGTCATGGTTATGACAGCTGAACTGATAAACCCCATACAATCAGTCAATGTAAAAGAAAATTAAGTTTGGCTGATACTTATTAGTCCCCCAATGGTAACCATAAGTGCTAGTAACTTCAAACTTCATACAATTATAGGTCACAATGTGGAGAAGTGTCATGTAGAAGAACCGTTAATCTAGCATGCCCATTGTTTGATTTATTGCCCTTTCTTGTTTTTACCTTTACATTTTTGTCCAGACCATATCTCCTAAAATGTAAGAGATAGCAACTTGATACACCTATACATCATAATGTGGAGAAAGTGAATGCTACCAACTTCATTGTTTTCATAATCCTCTTTATTTATTGTCTTCTCAATCTTGTCTACCTTTATAAGTCCATATTTTATTAACCTTTTCCCAAACAGCAAAAATTTAGACTAGGCCAATTTAAAGCTGCTGCAGATGACAAAATGAATGTTATCTAATAAAGAAATAATGAACCTTGAAGCACAGAAAATATTGAAGAAAAAGGAGGAAACGTTATCATCATTTTCTTCTTTTCTCTCAATGTTTTCCTAATGTTACTCTTAGAGACGTCAAAACCAGGTCTTGTTTAGGAAAAGATTAATTATGAATAGGACTTTTTTTAATCCGTTGGGGGACTCCTGTATGTATCGCAATACAACATCCACTTGTTTCTTTTAGTTCAATTAAGTTTGTTTGAATGAGGTTTTAACGCCACTTTTACCAGTACTTCAGTTATATCTTGGCGGCTAAAGAACCTAACCATGGATTCCTGGTAACTTTCACACCACTACTACCACTACGCTCTTTTGTAGCCTCAAGCTACTCAATCCCCTTAGGTTTGCGATTATACACACATTGGTGGGTAATAAATGAGCGCGTGCGTGACATTTCCAACCATTAGACATGTGCGCCAAGTAAAGACTCAGATCAGCCTGTGCGAATGCCCAGGCTGATCAGAGTCTACACTCTGCGCTCTGTAGATAGATACTGACCCAAAGCTCCTTTAAACATTCATCGCATATTCTAATTTCCCCGAATGGCTGTCCAGGGTGCTCAATGTGTGCGAGTCACGCACATGCGAAATTGTTGGAAATGTCACGCACAGGCTCAGAAAGGATATTTGCCTCGACCGTTGATCTAACCCTTGACCTCATTATTGAGAGTCCAACGTGCTACCAACTGTGCTATGGCCGCAGCTACTTCAGTTATTGAAACCAAAGCTTAATCTTACAGAGTAGCTCTCAAATACATGATCCATATGTTTTTCAACTCCCTGAATGAAAGACAGTGGCTTTAACCCGCTGTTACTTAATTATACAGCCGAGTAGGCCCGGGCTAGCTATGTAGTGTCTTGTCCATGAACGCACACTCAAACCAGAAACTTTCAGATTGCCAGGTAAGCACTTCTTAACATTTGTCCGCCTATAAACTGGGAAACAAGATTGGACATTGACTTAATTCACCTGTGTTCAGACTATTTTACATAACTCCAGATTCATGTGAAAATATTGAGATGGAGTAATCTACCTTATATAAGAAACCATGTTTACTACCTTCTAGGTAATTTTACTTTGTGTTATATGATGTAAATTTGTCAAGAAAACCACTTAATGTAGACTGAGATCAATAATTCAAATGAATGTGTATGCAAATCAATACCTTAGCTACTCGAAGCAGAACATTGTTGGAAAGAAAATACTCCTTGTGTGACTCTTTGTCCAATTCATGAACAGACTTTGGCAAGGTTAAAAAATATTGTCTTTTATAGGCGGGGAATATGTCCTTATATGGTATTCCGTAAATAATTTTAAATATCTTGTTTTCGGAAATGGGAGGATGATTTTCAAACAAGTATCATAGAAAATCTTTTGGTGACCGTTTATCATGTATTTAAAGAATTTTAACAGGTTTGATAATAAAGCGCAAATTTCTTGTTGAGATCATATAGTGATAAAATGGAAATAATTGACCATGCTTGCCTGGGATTATTTATTGCATAAGACAAAGAAGAATCGCCTTCTATAATAAAGAAAACTAAATTAGCAATTTGATAAGTAAATTCAGACCGGTGAAGCGAACCAGGCGCTCAAGCGCCTCTAGTTGGTGTATGAGTCGGCAATCGTGAGTTTTATTGTGTTTTCTTTCTAAAATACGGGTATTGGGCTGAAGAAATCACTTAAAAAATCAAATGACAATATAAATGATGTGATTTTGTATGAATTTCGTTGCAGCTCATTATTTTTTGTTGCACTTTTACTGAAATTTCACTTGCCGGGCTTTTTTTTTAAAGACTTGAAGGTATTCAGCTTTTTTATTAATACAAGTCCACAAAATGAATCACAGCTCTATTTCGAGTTTAGCACCGTTCCGTGGATTTTTGGGCTAAAATATGTAAAGAACAACAAATATCTCTTTATTGAAATACATGTTATTTCTTTTTTCCTCTTGTCTTGTTTAGGAAAAGATTAATTATAAATAGGACTTTTTTTTAATCCGTAGGGGGACTCCTTATGTATCGCAATACAACATCCACTTGTTTCTTTTAGTTCAATTAAGTTTGTTTGAATGAGGTTTTAACGCCACTTTACCAGTACTTCAGTTATATCTTGGCGGCTAGGGAACCTAACCATGGATTCCTGGTATTTCTCACACCACTACTACCACTACGTCCTTTTGTAGCCTCCAGCTACTCAATCCCCTTAGGTTTACGATTATACACACATTGGTGGGTAATAATTGTCAGTAAGGATATTTGCCTCAACCGTTGATCTAACCTTGGACCTCATAAAGAGTCCAACGCGCTACCAACTGTACTATGGCCGCAGCTACTTTAGTTTGATTGAAACCAAAGCTTTAATCTTACAGAGTAGTTATCAAATACATGATCCATATGTTTTTCACCTCCCTGAATGAAAGACAGTGGCTTTAACCCGCTGTTACTTAATTATACAGCCGAGTAGGCTCGGGCTAGCTATGTAGTGTCTTGTCCATGAACACACACTCAAACCAGAAACTTTCAGATTGCCAGGTAAGCACTTCTAAACATTTGTCCGCCTATAAACTGGGAAACAAGATTGGACATTGACTTAATTCACCTGTGTTCAGACTATTTTACATAACTCCAGATTCATGTGAAAATATTGAGATGGAGTAATCTACCTTATATAAGAAACCATGTTTACTACCTTCTAGGTAATTTTACTTTGTGTTATATGATGTAAATTTGTCAAGAAAACCACTTAATGTAGACTGAGATCAATAATTCAAATGAATGTGTATGCAAATCAATACCTTAGCTACTCGAAGCAGAACATTGTTGGAAAGAAAATACTCCTTGTGTGACTCTTTGTCCAATTCATGAACAGACTTTGGCAAGGTTAAAAAATATTGTCTTTTATAGGCGGGGAATATGTCCTTATATGGTATTCCGTAAATAATTTTAAATATCTTGTTTTCGGAAATGGGAGGATGATTTTCAAACAAGTATCATAGAAAATCTTTTGGTGACCGTTTATCATGTATTTAAAGAATTTTAACAGGTTTGATAATAAAGCGCAAATTTCTTGTTGAGATCATATAGTGATAAAATGGAAATAATTGACCATGCTTGCCTGGGATTATTTATTGCATAAGACAAAGAAGAATCGCCTTCTATAATAAAGAAAACTAAATTAGCAATTTGATAAGTAAATTCAGACCGGTGAAGCGAACCAGGCGCTCAAGCGCCTCTAGTTGGTGTATGAGTCGGCAATCGTGAGTTTTATTGTGTTTTCTTTCTAAAATACGGGTATTGGGCTGAAGAAATCACTTAAAAAATCAAATGACAATATAAATGATGTGATTTTGTATGAATTTCGTTGCAGCTCATTATTTTTTGTTGCACTTTTACTGAAATTTCACTTGCCGGGCTTTTTTTTTAAAGACTTGAAGGTATTCAGCTTTTTTATTAATACAAGTCCACAAAATGAATCACAGCTCTATTTCGAGTTTAGCACCGTTCCGTGGATTTTGGGCTAAAATATGTAAAGAACAACAAATATCTCTTTATTGAAATACATGTTATTTCTTTTTTCCTCTTGTCTTGTTTAGGAAAAGATTAATTATAAATAGGACTTTTTTTTAATCCGTAGGGGGACTCCTTATGTATCGCAATACAACATCCACTTGTTTCTTTTAGTTCAATTAAGTTTGTTTGAATGAGGTTTTAACGCCACTTTACCAGTACTTCAGTTATATCTTGGCGGCTAGGGAACCTAACCATGGATTCCTGGTATTTCTCACACCACTACTACCACTACGTCCTTTTGTAGCCTCCAGCTACTCAATCCCCTTAGGTTTACGATTATACACACATTGGTGGGTAATAATTGTCAGTAAGGATATTTGCCTCAACCGTTGATCTAACCTTTGACCTCATTAAGAGTCCAACGCGCTACCAACTGTACTATGGCCGCAGCTACTTTAGTTTGATTGAAACCAAAGCTTTAATCTTACAGAGTAGTTATCAAATACATGATCCATATGTTTTTCACCTCCCTGAATGAAAGACAGTGGCTTTAACCCGCTGTTACTTAATTATACAGCCGAGTAGGCTCGGGCTAGCTATGTAGTGTCTTGTCCATGAACACACACTCAAACCAGAAACTTTCAGATTGCCAGGTAAGCACTTCTTAACATTTGTCCGCCTATAAACTGGGAAACAAGATTGGACATTGACTTAATTCACCTGTGTTCAGACTATTTTACATAACTCCAGATTCATGTGAAAATATTGAGATGGAGTAATCTACCTTATATAAGAAACCATGTTTACTACCTTCTAGGTAATTTTACTTTGTGTTATATGATGTAAATTTGTCAAGAAAACCACTTAATGTAGACTGAGATCAATAATTCAAATGAATGTGTATGCAAATCAATACCTTAGCTACTCGAAGCAGAACATTGTTGGAAAGAAAATACTCCTTGTGTGACTCTTTGTCCAATTCATGAACAGACTTTGGCAAGGTTAAAAAATATTGTCTTTTATAGGCGGGGAATATGTCCTTATATGGTATTCCGTAAATAATTTTAAATATCTTGTTTTCGGAAATGGGAGGATGATTTTCAAACAAGTATCATAGAAAATCTTTTGGTGACCGTTTATCATGTATTTAAAGAATTTTAACAGGTTTGATAATAAAGCGCAAATTTCTTGTTGAGATCATATAGTGATAAAATGGAAATAATTGACCATGCTTGCCTGGGATTATTTATTGCATAAGACAAAGAAGAATCGCCTTCTATAATAAAGAAAACTAAATTAGCAATTTGATAAGTAAATTCAGACCGGTGAAGCGAACCAGGCGCTCAAGCGCCTCTAGTTGGTGTATGAGTCGGCAATCGTGAGTTTTATTGTGTTTTCTTTCTAAAATACGGGTATTGGGCTGAAGAAATCACTTAAAAAATCAAATGACAATATAAATGATGTGATTTTGTATGAATTTCGTTGCAGCTCATTATTTTTTGTTGCACTTTTACTGAAATTCCACTTGCCGGGCTTTTCTTTTAAAGACTTGAAGGTATTCAGCTTTTTTATTAATACAAGTCCACAAAATGAATCACAGCTCTATTTCGAGTTTAGCACCGTTCCGTGAAGTTTGGGCTAAAATATGTAAAGAACAACAAATATCTCTTTATTGAAATACATGTTATATCTTTATTCCTCTGAGAAAATACCTTTCTTTGATTGTGCCTCTTCACCAATTGACCAGCCGCTGACTCGCCCATTGACTCCAACAGGTAGTACCACTTTGATTTTAAACAGCTTTATTTTGCAAAAAGTGTGTAAGAAAAGATTACAACGGTTGGTTGTCATTCAAAACGTCGTAACTACAGCTTGTATAAGCTGTAGATACGATGTTAAAGTAAATCAACAAAAACTGTTTTATAAAAATGACGACCAACGTTGGAGTACAACTCTAAATTCCGGACTGAATGAATGATTTGATTGGTCGATTGACTCCATGATTGACAGCCGCGATTGGTCTATTAGATGGGCTGCAAAAGATCACCATGCATGCGCAAGTGCTACCTTTTTTTGTTCCCACTCATTAAATATATCACTTCTTCTCATTTATTCTAATTTGTTCCCACTGAAAGATACTTGATCTTTAGACTGAAATATAAAAGTAAGCGATGTACATTATACCTGATTAAAATCTTAACGATATAATTCCTATAAATGCTTTTGTTTGGTTTATTTGAATGGGGTTTAACGCCGCTTTAACAATCTTTCAGTTATAATGCGGCGGCTGGAGCACCTAACAATGCATTCCTGGTATTTCTCGCACCAGTACTACCACTACACCCTTTCCTAGCCTCCAGCTGCTATCCCACATAGGCTTACGATTATCTGCCCATTGGTGGTAGACAAATGTCGGAAAGAATATTGCCGCCGTCGGGGATCGAACCCGGGACCCTTTGAATGATCGTCCGACGCGCTACCAACTGCGCTATGACGGCGGCTTGAAAGAGCGTGCGTCGGCCGGGAAGCGAACCCGCCTATAAATGCCCCTGCATTAAGTAGTATAGCTCATTTCTTTCTTCCTCTTCCTTCGCTTTTCCCTCGTTTATGTGTTGTATGTAATCTTTTCTGTTCTCTGTTTTATTGAAATCTTGAAACATTATTTCAGTGTATTTTACAAATAATTTAACGTTTCAAAAACTTTAATTGTCTCCTTAAAATGCATGGAAAGCCATTCTGATTTTTCCTGCATTATCTTATTGTATATTCTGAACATTTATTGTCACCTGGAAATGCCCGGAAAGTCATCCTTGTGTTTTCAGCATTATTTTATTGTATATTCTGATCATCGTATAAATTTCATTAGATTTCAAACTTTTTTAAGTGGCTATTTGTATCGGTCTGTCACATGTTTTAAATGAGTCGCTGTCGTGTTCAAAAAATCACCTACATAAGTAAATTCAGGCCAGCGGAGCGATTCAGGCGCTCAAACGCCTTTGGTTTGTATAGAAAAGGTAGATTATGGTGCAATTGCTTGTAAAAGCATTTTTCCATTTTCCACATTTTTCAAAATCTTTAAATTGAAGGACTTCTAAAGCAAGATTGTGTAGGGATAGGTTAATCGAACTGACTTGCGTATATCTAACTTACATTATGTTGCAGGTCATAAGTTCGAAAGTCAGTCTGGCTTTAATGTACATTAACGAGTTAAAGAGCCCCAGAGTTTGGTTGCAGATAGCATCTCTCCTTTCAGCTTAGAGTTCAAGCATTTTGGTAGCAACTTTGCCCTAGCTCAGATATTTCTTTTAACATCACTAGGAAATTTAGAGTTTTTTATATTAATATCAATTATCTTAACTTTGATACGTAGATAACTTTTCGATTAACGTTGTCCTCAAATTAATTACTCTTCCAACTATAAATTTCTGTAGTTGTTAACTGAATAATTTAATTGTTAGTTTCGTCTATCAAAAACGAGCGATCTGATTGGTCGAAAAATTTAATTCATACCTCCATGAACACAATTTTGAGTACGCAGCCATTTTGAATGCTTCCGCACAAAATAGTTCACTACAAAAAGGTATCAAAATTTGTTAAGTTGTTGCATTTTTCGCTCGATGCTATTAAATTATAAGAAATGAAGATAATGTTTTTTGTTTTCACGGAGGTATGAACCGAAAAACCTAATCACACAATGTATGAATCCGCTTCGCGTATTCATACAGTGTGATTAGTTTTTTCGGTTCATACCTCCATGAAAACAAAAAACATTCTCTTCATTTCTTAAATATATTCGCGAGGGTACACTCATTTCCAGGAATAAAGAAATCGTAGATGAATAGGTTATTTAAGAAATTTACACCGACTACGTGGTCTCGCAAAATTGATGAGATGACAAATTTGGATTATTAAAAGTAATTCCTTCTCATTTGACGATTGAGAATGACTGGGTTACTGCTATCGTAATTGTTATTACCTACCCACGCTATTAATGATCAGTCTTTAGGAATATTTGTCATTTATCAATAGACACGAAAAGATCAAAGTGGAGTTTGTTCTGTTATACTGATCTGAGAGTTGACTTTAGTCAGACGCCGTGGTTCGCGCTAGTTGACATCGTAGGCTAATATTGACTAAAATATCTAAAAATAGCCTTAATCCGTTTCCGCATTGACGCGTCTCAAGTAACATAATTTATAAACTTTAAATTGTCGTCTGCAACTCCTTTGAATTTGGACCAGCCTAAAATGTTGCCGTCGGGTAATGAATTAAGGAAGAATGACGACAGTCCGTTACTGATGAGAATAAGTGATGACGGTTTATCGTCACATGTATTTGAATTTTAGACACTCTGTTTATTCGTGTATTAGATGTAAAGGTGTTTGTCGCAATCCTAAAAAGGTCCAAAATTTAGATACGGACTCTTTCTGTATATTCGGGGATAGCTATGATAGAAATTGACGGATCGCTGGCCATGATCTCGGAGCTCCAACGGGAAGTCTGACTTAGATATGAAACAACGTTGTTGTTTTATTTACAAAATTTATGGTAAAAAATATGAGACCATAAGATTGGTCGATAGTTTCTTAGATTGACAGCCGCGATAGGTCAGTTAAATAATGGCTGGCCAATGAACTACGACTGGAAGTTGACTTAGGTATTTTTTTTTCCAAAATACATGGTTAATAACATGCAACAAAAAAGAAGCTTGGTTGGTTCCGGACCTAAACGTCGTAACTTCAGCTTGAATATGCTATAGGTATTTTCAACAAAAATGCTTCACACAATGTCGACCAATGTAGGAGTTCAAAGATCGTTGCTGTCTGAATGTATGATTTGATTGGTCTTTCGATTCTTCGATCGATAGCCACAATCTATCAATTTAGGGTCTGTAATCGATTCCGCCAAACTTATACCTTTAAGGTACATTATGCCATAGGCTGTGATTGTTGTAAGTATATTTCAGTTTTTCAGCTTTTGAGATGTTTTTTACTTTTTATGATATACCAAAATTGTGAATTGAATGTATTTTTAGTTTCATGTTCATGTTTATTCTGTCAATATTTTTCCATATTCTAAATATAGTGGCCAACGTCTTATATCTCTCAGGTTGAAAAAGATCTGATATTACCTTTCGAACATTAGACAAGTTGATAATGACTTATATCAGCCCCCCCCCCTCCACCCTTTCTTGTTCAATTCCTGGGTTTTAAGTCCCTGTGATTTTATAATTGAGAAAACATTCTAGAAAAAGAAGATACTGCTTGTAACAAGAAATGTCTCCTTTTTCAACAATATTTTCTACCGTATTGATTTTTTTCAAATCATATTCACTTTAAATTTAAATTTTGATAAAAGTATTCACTGCAAAATCTATAATTTGAACAGGAACAGGTAAAAGATTGTAAATCCGCCAAATATTAATGTAATAAGCGATATAATTTTTAAATATTGCATAGGGACATAAAATAAAGCGCAGTTTTTTGTTTGCGATCTCAATATTGTAACTACAATTAGGAAATAAAACTGTTGTTACGGCGTTCAATTTGCCAAACCAACAAAAAAGCGTAATAATAATAATATTTATTCAGAGTTTCAGGCCTCCGGCCCATATAACAGTGTATAACTCTTAACAATCATTAGTGAAGTGACATAAATTTATAGACATCATTTGAATACAAAATATTAATCATTCAAGTATTGTATTATCAGTGGGTGGTCCTTTAAGTTTGAATGCTTCCAATAAATATTTCATTAGCAATTTGATATTTTCAACTCTCTCATCAGACATGATTTTATAAAACAAATATTTTGTAGAATACGATTTTTTCCATTCCTTGGTAAAATAAAGTTGTCTCAGTTTGTCATATCTAGGACATACTAATAAAAATGATATTCATCTTCAACAGTGTAACATAAATAATAAAGCTCAAAATTCGCCCCCAGTCTAAATGAATGAATTGAGTGGTCAATCTATTTTTCGATTGTCTGTCGCAATCCGCCAATTCGTGATATAGTATTATTTTGTGAATTTCTCATAACCCATTCTAACACAATGACGCTTTTTGACGACCCTCAAGGAAAAATCAATTAGGAAAAAATCAATAAGGAAAACATTGTGTGTAATGAAGAAATTGCTTGTTTTCTACCCAGAAAGTTGAAAAATCTAAAAATTTCACCACTATCATCGTAACAAATTATTGGCTTCTTCTGGGATGGGGTTGAGGGGGGGGGGGGGGGTTGGGCGTCGCTCATATCGACACGTAATACGGTAGCGATGATAAATAAACGGAAATACACACATACAATAGGCTGTTCTTTCACTCACTGTTAAGGTTTTGTCTAATTTTATATATACCATATTAAAACACTTATTAAAGCAACATAAACTTATTAATTTAAATAAATTGTAACACACACACAGACTCGCACAAACAAACATACACACACCACCATCACTGCCGTAACAAATAACAACATCATAATAAAATAATTTAGACCAAAAAGTTCTGTTAACATTACAGTTATGTTAGTATTGAACGTCAAAAACGTAGGAATTATGTGGCGCTCTTACGGAAATGACGTCATCTTGTTTACTTCCGTTTTCAAAAATGGCGGACATAAATGAATGTACCGGTAGGTCGTTAGTAAACATTGCTGATATTTCATGCGAGCTGGCAGAAAATATTGTCACCTATCGGAAGGAAAAGGGTGCAATACAAACATATGACGAACTCATCAATCTAGATGGAATAAACAGAACTGTTTTGAGAAAACTGAAGGATAAAACAGAATTGAAGAACAGCCCAGTGAAAATTCAAAAAGATGTGATTGAGTATGAAAATATAAACAATTCAGGTAAGAAGAACGCTAAAAAGGAATCAGTGAAAAAAGTTCAACATAGAAAGAATGCTAGCCATAAAGGAAAACACGTCCCTGTAAAATCTGCGACAATGGTTCCTTTATTACGTATTGATGAGGCCGGCAGTTCTCCAAGCTCTGTGGTACCATCCCCATTTCAACTTTTGACCCCTGTGAAAGTCACGCCTTCCAAATCAGGACATAAGATTATAGCAGAGTACCGTGTGTTATCAGAGCATAAAACTGTCGCGCATAACGACTCCAGGACAATGTCAAGTCGGGCGTCATTACAAGTCAACCCTCCTACCGTTTGTAAGGAGAACACAAAACGACCGAACGCAAGTAAACATCGAAGATTATCTCAGTCTAAAGAAAGATCAATAAGGTCGTGGCTTAAAGGAATAGATAAAACATCGCCAAAGACACTGTCTAAAAAGCAGCAAACTAGCAAAAGGAAATCTTCTAGTCGTCAGTCTAGAGACAACAAGAGATCGGATGTAAAGTTAAAAGGTCAAAATGAATATGGAAACCAAAGCTCCTCAATGCAAAGAGAATGTCGGAGTTTTGCTTACAACAACCGATTAGTATCAACTCCAAGGGTCGAACGGAACATGTTGATTGTCGACAAAAATTCTCGAACTAAGCAACCCATACAGAAAATAACTAGAAAGAGACCAATACACTACAGTCCCATTAGAGAATTTGAAAGAGAGGCTCGTAATGATAGACGGACCTCTCCACAAACGTCATTTCGTTTGAGTCCAGAACGCTTCACTGCAGATGGAAGTGTTAAACACCGTGTATCAAGTACAAAAAGAAACACGACCCGCCGAGAAGATGCTAGTGGAGTAGCTGAACAAGGTCGCTGTGCAGAAACGTACACGGAACTTCGAGATCCGAACGATAGTCGTACGTTCATCCGTAGGTCAAGTTTTATTCGTGAACGGAGCGTAACACCTGCGACGTCACAAAGAGAGTTTTATAACTCGGATGTATCTCCATCGTCCAGTGATGTATCGTTAATATCACGGCATAGGCACGACAAACTAGAACGGCACCGGAGACGTAAACGTTATACGTCATCTCACAGACATAATTCTAAACGTGAACATGAAACTGAGAAGAACCATAAAAACGGGGATCAAGCTCCCCCTTGTTCTATTCTCTAACTTAAGCAAGCATTGACTTTCTGAATGAATACCTTTTCCAGAATTGTATGAAAGTCAAAGTGCTAAAAGGGTCATTATTTCTTTGATTCAATATGCTTTTAAAAAACAATGTCTTAAATTTAACAAATTCCCACACAACCCTCCATTATGACTTTCTTCAGGAAAAAAAAGCTTATGAAAACATTGTGGAGGATAAAGAAATGACCTGTAACAAGCAATATCTTCATTATCCACAATGTTTTATTTCCTCTAAAGACGAAGATTTTTAAAGTTCATCAACTATTTAATTTTTTATTTACCACGACAATCCATCATTTTTTGGTCTTGCTTTTCTTTCGTTTTTATTTTTGTTTGTTTGTTTTAGTTTCTGATATTGAACGGAAAATTAAAAATCCGTCTAGTGTATATCAAATTCTAATAGAGCAACTTTATTGGGCTACCGATAAGATGCTTTGATCTGGCTCGGTTTGTAATTTTCATTGACGCTTTATAAAGCTATCTAAAATTATACAGTTTGTTATCAGGAACAGTCGTCTTTTCCTGCATTTTAACGAAAATGATCCTTTAGCTAAGCCTTCTTTGAATTATCCCATACTTATTATACTGCAGAAATCAAATAATGAATAATATACGCCCACAAGAATGTTGTTCGATGGTATAATTGACCAATCGCAATTGTCAATCAAATAACCAGTCGATCAATCAAATCATTCATTCAACCACCAACCAACCATTTTGTTGTTTTGTTTCATGCTACCAGATTTTTTTTTTTTTTCAAAATAACGCCGTTTAAAATCGAAGCGGAACTTTTTGACGGAGTCAAAGGGAGGGACAGAGAAGTAAGAGGGCGGGGCCGGTGATTGAAGAATTATGAGTTGCAAGAAAACGGTATTGCAGTTTGAAACTTACGAAACTTTCCCAGAGCCGGAAGAAACGAAATCGTGTTATGCATTGTGCATCAATTGTTGAATAGAATCTATTCATTTATTTCCACAAGGGCCCATCACTGGCATGCATGCAGCGTATTATATAACAACAATAACTGCAAACAGAAAGAAAAAAAAAGAACAGTAACAGATCATCCGTCATTTGGGTAGAAACTTGAAATTTATAACCGCATCATTTATTAAGCAATTTGCAGCCAAAAGTCAACTTGAGTTGACCGGTCTAGTAAAAGAAACATTAATTACTACTAAAAGATACCTTGAAATTGAGGTGTCATCATAAAAATATTCGTTATTTATAGTATCTAGAAATAAGGATTAACATTTCTTTTCTTTTTTCTTTGTAATTCTTAAAGTATTCAATACTCATACATTATATATTGCAACTGCAGGTTATTGTTTTTTACGATGACTTTTCTAGAAAAATTGACGCAACACTTGCATTTCTTTTCGCAGAAATATAAAGGGTCATCGTTTACAGTTATCCCTATACTATCGATGGGTATTTGTCTTCTTATGCATTTATTCTTCGTATACTATTTAGCATCTGAGATCATTTCGAACAAATTTCGTTGATTCTTAGGACAATCAATTGGTGCGGGGGAAACTCTGAAGATACTATAACTAAAAGTTGTTTTCGGTGGTCAATGGTCAAGTCAACAAAGCCGTGGTTTAACGACAAATGAATCTACTGATTATAGATGTACAAGTTATAGTGGGTGATCAAAGGTCAATCTTATCTATTAAGGTATAGCCAGAATTGACTTTGATCACTCACTATAACTTGTAGATCTATAATATACGTATTCTCCCTGTATACGCCCAAAATTTTACCGTTATCATATGCCTATAGCGACAACAAAGCCTACATTTTATTTAATAATTAAGAACACCAGGAATTAGTCCGTTATAATATACATTTAACGACCTGATAAATCAAATAATAATCATTATTCATCTAGAATTTTCTTGACCTCGCTGGTTGGTCCTAATCGGAACATCGCCCGAGTCTCTAGAAGAATAGACTCGGTTTCCTGTCTGGATGTGTGCGCGTAGTCCCCGAAAAGTCATGCTTTCGAGATAGCAACCTTTAATGTGACGGATTTCAAATGCGATACAATTTTGCAAAGAAAATATCGATACTTCCTAAATTCTCCAAATATATTAGCGCTAACCGCTTTCCAATTTTTGATGGACACCGTAGGCGTCCACCAGTGTTACCCAGTTTGGAGAATCCAGTGGAATGTTACTATGTTAGAAGAGAAGTAGTGCCCAGTTAGGTTCGATTTATTATTTTTCAAAATATGTCTCCCGAAAACAATTATACTTTTTGAAAATGGCGTAATACGAGGATTCTATATAATCCGTAGAACGCGTCAAGACTAAGATTAAATACGAAAACACCTACCAATAACCCGCTTAGCGTATATGCGGTCACGGCTTCATAAAACGCAGAGTCTTTCATTTACATAGTGAGTAATTTGCCTTCTACTTTGAGAACTCAGCATACCAGCTGTATACCGCGGGATTGGTAAGCTATAGAGTTACATATATTTAAAGAGTTTTTTAATATGATTTTGAATTAGCCTTTTCAATTTAATAGCAAACGACAAAATTTTGGACTAGTTGCAGACGACAATTCAAATCGCTTTGAGATTGAAAACTAAGGCCCAGGTAGGGTAGAAAACATTTTAAAACAAGCGATTTCTCCTTCTCTCACAATGTTTTCTTTAATGCAATTCTTCGGGGCTTCCTGTCAATTTTCACACCAGTTACATGTACAACTGCAACAATAAATTTGGGTCATTACATGTGTAGCTACTCAACCAACTTTACAGGCAAATTTCCTAACATATTCCTTCGGGGAATGACAAATGACACATGTGGCAATGGCATTTAGAGTCGAACTTGTGATCTTGCTCAGGACTCTAGAATAGAAACATCATATTACATGTACCTATCAAACAAACCAGGCTAGGCGAGAGGTTTTGCTTAAAAATATTATCTATATGAAAATTGCCATTTTGTACACCAAAACGGGCATATCACTCTACTATGCCACTACTGACGTCCATCACCAGTACTTTCAGTGTTTTGAATTTAGTTCTATGAAGATAATCGATGGTAGCAGTTTCGGAAAGTTTTTTCAGTGGAAAGTGCGAAAATACATGACGAAGTATGAAGGATGGTCACCTTGTTCTTTTATCCACTCGGTGTGCAACGTTGTTACAAGAAATCTCGGCTTGAAATCTACATCGGAAGCCAGTTGTAAAGCGGATGAACCAGAAGATCGAACTCACGACCTCCAGATTTTAAGTCGAAAGCTCCACAAACTGGGTTGATCAGGCTGGCATCTTATCTGAGGTCAGGAGAGTAAGTGATTGCCTTCACTTTGTAAATGACGGATGCCAATCAAAAATCGATTGGTCAATAAAAATTATTAATTTCGAGCGGAAGTGAGGGTTTATGTGACACGTTTTTGTTAGGAAAGAATGTGAAATTAAAAGCAGAATCGTGCAATATAAAGCCATGAAGCGTTTTCTAACACAGGTTTAATTATGTTTTTCCTTTACTTTATACCTATAGTTGAAAACAAAATTACGCTGGTGTGCGAGCCAAATGTCGTAACTACAGCTTTAATAAAGCTGTAGTTATGACATTTGGCTCTCGCACCGACGATTCACGTAATGTCTTATCAACACCATCACATCTACCTTAGAAAATGTCAAAAAAGATTCTTTTACAAGTTTTAGACAGCGTTTATTGAACTTCAAACAAGAAGAGTGATAGTTCTCCGCACCATTTGGTCAGTGTATAGATCTCTCGACTTTAGGGCTCTGGATTACGGGTTCGAATCGTGGGCTGACCTTCAAGCAAGCTAAATGTCTTCCGGATGAAACATTGAAATGGTGCCCCTTGTGAGGGTGCTATGCATTAACAACGTTTAAGAACCAGGCGGGGCTCCCGGTACTTTCTTCCTGTATCCTTGCACTATCCCCCGTCTTCTGAGGGCGTACATGACTAGGTAGAGACCGTAGAGACGGTAGCGACGATAACCAATGGTGACCCGATACTATCCTTTGCTTCGCATCATGGAAGCCTTGCAGAATCGTATTTTATGGGACATGTCATTTGATTTTCTTCTAAGGTATTTTTTTCTCTCTTTTATTACATTTTATGCAGCCAAATTCTTATGAATTTTTAACAGTATGACAGTTTTTTGTTATATTGCACAAAGCGTTTCTCTGAACTTTTCCAGTGCAATGATAGGCCGGACATGGGTTGTTTACGAATCCATATTTTTTTTTTTTTTTGTTTGTTTGTTTTTGCTCAATAATTAACAATAAAACAATGTCTTTTTTCTTTAATTAAATTTAGCGATCAATGTGGACTATGTGATCATTCAATAATTTAGAATTTTATTCTAATGTACGTTAACCAAAAATCTTCCTATCTAACAACCTTCCTGTAGGCTGTAAGCTGCGAACTAGAACACTCTTCCCTTCCTCAAGAACTAGAGTGCTATTGAGTTGTAATTAATACCAATCAAAATTAAAAATAAAGCGGAAATCTGTCTTGTTCGCTTCTTCGTACTTAATTCAACGAAGATTCTAGTTATCCATACTCTATACGGATCGCTAATTTCATGTTATTTATCATACACCATAAAACTATAGGGTATATAGGAGTCAATTTGTCGGTCGGTTGGACTGTCCGTCAGTCGGTCTGTAGCTTTTTCATTTCCGCTCCTGAACTTCTGGTTCGATTTAATTCAAATTTCACACTCAGTCTCAAACAAACATATGCACATACTTTTTTGAATACATTTGATTTTCTCGGAGTTATGGCCCTTTGTTTCAAATTCTTGTCCGCCTATTTTCTCTACTAAATAGATTTTAGTCATATTCCAGCAGTGCACCCAGTGTTAACCAAAGATGTTGGTAACGGTATAAAGGGTTATGTCCTTTTATTAGAACAATGCTGTTAACCCTTGGCATGCTGAACCCGGAATATTCCGGTTTTGGCAGGAGGTGAAGACTAAGATCAGACTGCACTTATGTGCAGGCTGATCTTAGTCTACACCTCCTGCTTGTAACTTTCCTGCCAGAGTTGTTTATGAAGTTGATTTCTTAAAGAAATATTGATTTTTGAACAACAAGTTCTATCAGTGCTTTCAGCCCTTTGATTTGGAGCATTTCAGAAAGGTAATTTATACAGCATGACAAAGGTTAATATTCCAGTGACACAACGCTTTTCATGAAATAGATCCGTTGGTCAGTTTTGTCAAAAGCCCGTATTCAGACGAATAGCAATATGATCTGTGTGTGAGAGAGACAGAGAAAGAAAGAGAGAGAGAGAGAGGGGGGGGAGAGAGAGAAAGAGAGAGAGAGAGAGAGAGAGAGAGAGAGAGAGAGAGAGAGGGGGGGGAATGTTTTTTTGGAGCTCGATATCTCGAAAACATATTTCTGAGCCTTTTTTTGTGATGAAAGCGTTTAGATGAAGACATAAGCAAAGTTTAAAAGACAAAAATTCTGACGACTTGCTTACTTCCGAGCGTATTTCCTCCATATTGGTTACCCGGGGGTCACGGAGTCAAGGAGGCCAAGCTTGGTTCTTGGACAAAAAGCTTACTAGTTACCCCAAAACGAATAGAATAAAGGTACGGTTAGGTTCTTACTTGTGACCTATCAGACAAAAAGGGACCTCCTTAACCCATTCCCATTCACTGTAACAAAATGTTACACTCGTCCAAATTGAAGATGCTACAGACGACAATTTCAAGTTAAGTGATTTTCCGTCTTTTTGAATAGAAAACACTGTGGATTGATTGACAGTCGCGGTTGGTCTTTTGCCAGTGTCCAAATGTACAGTTTTTCATGACAAGTCACGTATTGTTTTATAAAACGTTATTAATGAAGTTATGCCACGGGGATATTAGTCGACTCAGAGCATTTCAATACATTAATATGCCATTATTGCTCAATACCAGTCGTAAAAGCGACCTTATTTCCCCAGAGTAAGACAACTCATACAGTCCATTTACAAAACTGCTCACGGGTCTTGGTAATGTGACCCGCCATCGGGAAATGGACCAGTTGGGAGTATCCAGTTACATTAATTGAACATGATCGGACTCGTCATAAGCTGATTCAGTCGAACCCCCTTTGCGTTAAGCATAGTCTATTTTGTCTGACCATACCTACACGTTTTCTTTAAATAAAACAACTTAAACATGCTTTTAATTGATCGATTCCTTTAATTGGGTTTAAAACCTCTTTTAGCATTATTTCAGTCAAAATGCGGCGGCTAGAACACCTAACCGTGGGTACCTGGTATTTCCAACACCAGTACTACCCACTACATCCCTTTCGAGCCTCAAGCTGCTCATCCCACTTAGGTTTACGATTATCCCCGTATTGGTGGGATAATAATGTCGGAAAGGGTATTCGACGTGGCCGAGGATCAAACCCGAAGCTATAAGTCGTCACTATATAGTCGAAAGGGATTTTGTCTATTCTAAGCCTGTTTCAAGTTTGCAGTAAAATAGGCAGTACGTAATCTGCTCTCTGTGAGAAGGAGTTCAATATAAAGCTTTTTTACAGCGTACATAGTCCGATGTACTACATTACCTCGTTAATTTAATGTCGACAGTGCTATACAAGTTGTACGAGTAATGTACAACAATGCTATACAAGTTGTACGTGTAATATAGTTACATGTAATATAGCCCATGACAATGCTATATAAGTTGTAGGTGTAATGTTCAACAGTGCCATACAAGATGTACGTGTTATATAGCCTGTGACAATGCCACATAACGTTAGTTATGTGTAATATAGCCTATGATAATGCTAAATTAGTTGTAGGTGTAATTCACAACAATGCTATATGAGTTGTAGGTGTGATGTACAGCAATGCTATATAAGTCGTTCGTGCAATGTACAACAATGTTTTACAAGCTGTACGTGTAATATAGTTACGTGTTATAAAGCCTATGACAATGCTATATAAGTTGCACGTGTAATGTACGACAATGCTATATAAGTTGTAGGTGTAATGTACAACAATGCTATATAAGTTGTAGATGTGATATACAACAATGCTATATAAGTTGTAGGTGTAATGTACAACAATGCTATATAAGTCGTACGTGCAATGTATGACAATGCTATATAAGTTGTAGATTTTATATACAACAATGCCAAACAAGTTGAACTTTTTCAATACGATAATACTATACAATTTTTTCTGTTGCATACCCATTTGTTAACCCATTCCAACACATTGTCGACTTTGGACGCTTCCCAAGAAAACAACTTGGAAAACATTGTCTTATATGAAGAAATTGCAATTTCTTCATCTTTCACAATGTTTCTACCAAGAAAGTTGAAAATTTAAAAAATTTATAAACTTTAAAATGTCGTCAGCAACTCATTTCAGTATGGACCAGTCTAAAATTTTGCCATCTGGCAATTGGTTAAAAAATGTCCATCATAAGATCCGTCGTTTATCAATGTGCACACGTTCATAACATATTTGTGCATGCTTTTGGCGATGTAGAGCCTATACCTCGTGTACAAATGATGGATAGAGTTTTGGTTTTGCATATTTTGTATACCATTTTTTCTATTAATTAAAAACTTTAAATTAACAGCTATTGTATAAGGGAATAGTAACTTCGTGACATTTTGTCAATTGATTATTGTCACAAATTATCGCAATGCCATTTGTAATACATCTACTTGATCGAATTAATTGATTGCCATGAGTATTAAATTACATGGAAAAGTTAAGCATGAAAACAGGAAATTATATCTGTTCAAATTGGCTTAAACGCGAGAGTTGTAAGCGTATTCTGGTCCTGCTTTAAGCAATTCTGAGCACTTAGATTCACGTTGTGAGTATAATGATCGCCAATTAATCCTTGTTAATCATCCATCGCTCGTCCAATTTTACATACAAACAACTATCTACTTCTATGAAATCAGGCAGGGAAAAGTTAATTCGAAAAAGACCTTTTCTCATAGAGCTTTAGCAGATCTAGTTACGCCCGTCTGATTTTTAAGCATAATTTTAGTTCCCCATTATTCGTATAGATAATAAAGCGTTAGGTTTAAGTTAAAGAAATGAGGTTACAGTCTCTATTCAAATCAAAATAAACTCACAATATGAACCGCGATCAACGACTTGCACAATTTGATACCTAAAACATGTATATGGACATCTACTGAACATGATTAACAATTGACCAATAAAATATCAATTCATCTCGGAGTAGCAATATTTATCTCCGACATAAATGTAACCAAAGCACTGAAATTACTGAAAAGTCACCAAGCTGTTTGATTGATTGTTCTACGAAGATATTAGTTTATCGAATTAATTGATGCTAAAACATGGGAGCACATCGTTTGAATAGTGTTGAAAGTGGTATTAAAGCTGTCGTAATTTGGTATATTTTACACTACTTAAGTTAAAGCGCAGCATTGCTTTGTAAGGCTTTGGCCATACCTTGCCTAAAATAAACTATTTGGTCTATGATGACCATAGATCGCTAACCTAACTAACAATGGCAGACAATGACTTCGTGAGCCAAATGAAAGTAGGGGGTGAATTTGCAGAGCCACAACACTTAAGGGACATTATCTTATCAACTTTTGTAGAGCTCCATCAGGTGATGCATCATGCAAATTATCAAATCGTCATGTCCCTTATGGTTTATCAGCAGATTCGTAAAAAATCCGATTTTGTTTCTAGGTGGAGCAAATATGACACTGAAGAGGCATCATTTTAACAACTTTTGTAGTGGTCCAGCAGGTGAGGCGAAATGCAAAATGTCAGACTTCATGGTTTGTCTTGAGATTTCTAGAGCTTCCCTTCTTTTGGTCGATCTATGCAGACCCCAAACGAAACCCTAAGGGCTTAAAAACCTTAGTAAAGGAACCTGGGGTGAAACCAGCAACTTTTAGCCTTGCGGTTTGTGAGTAAAAAAATCTAAATAATTTCTTCTTTGTTTATTAGTAAAAAAAAAGCATCCAGGTGGAGCCATTGTGACAATCAAAGAACATTATTTTTTTCATTTTTTTAGACGGCAGCCAGGTAATGCCACGTGCAAAGTATCAAACTGGGCAATGTCTGTCAGGAGAAGTTTGCTGAAGATTCACCTGAAGATTCGCCTTCTTTATTTCTAAGTAAAATCGGATGAGCTAAAACAGGGGGCGTTATTTAAGTAGCTCTAATAGGGCCATCAGGTGATGTAGTCAGCCCGATTAGCTCAGTTGGTAGAGCACTTGACTTCAAACCTCAAGATCACGGGTTCGAGCCCTGGGCTGACCATATCAACTAACAAAACTAATTGTCTTTCGGATGAGACGTTAAACCGAGGCCCCGTGTGACGATGCTATCCATCGAGCACGTTAAAGAACCAGGCGGGGCTCTCAGCAGTTTCGTCCTGTATCCTTGCACTATCCCCCGTAACAACTAACCGTCTTCTGGGGGCGTCGCTCATATGGGCATGTGCTACGGTAGCGACGATAAATAAACGGAAATAATCAAATCAGGTGATGTAACATGATAAACATCTAATATCTAGGCCTTTTGGTCTGACAGGAGACGATTCAATTTAAAAAAGATTTCTTTCTTTGGTGCTATATAAAACGGTGTCACTATTTCTGTTACCATGGCAGCGAGAGTTTTTATCGGACAACTTTAGTGGACACCAAGCAAGTTTCGTTTAATTGGCTAACTGGCATTGAAGGAGAAGATTTTTTAAAGATTATAGACGGACGGACGACGGAAAATGGCCGATAGTTTGAGCTAACATCGCACTTCGATCTAAAGTTAGCGGAAAGAAAATTAAAACGTTCACCCAAAAACGTTTTTGTGAATTTCTGGATACCTCTTTTCTTCTTTTTTTAAGAAATGCATAACTTGTTAAAAAGAGAGTATACAATGTTATTATTATTGAATGTGTTGCCTAAATCTCTATCACTGTGCGTTCAATTAGTCGATAAAACTTTTGACAGGACCACGTGTGAGGTTGCGAGATAACGCGAGATTACCCGACATTTCTCGGATAGTTTGAATATCGCTTGTGTTTATTGAATTAAGATTCCATCATAAACCACCATCATGAATGGAAATACAATAATTATTTTTTGATCGACCACTTCTTAGACAACCTACATATGTTCTCTCTACTATACCAAAAGTCTATTCTAACACGAAGGCCGGGTAGTACGTGTTTTAATACATTACCACACAACAAAAAATGAGCTGATCCAAGTTCAAATTTTGACAAAGAAGCATTTACTCCTCTCTTCCCAGATTCTGTTTTCGTATCAAATGTATGGTGTTGTTATCATATGTCCCAGAGGCGGTGGATTTAAAGATCCAATAACTAAGTAACTTATTTTGGCATGTGGGTAGTTGTTAGGTTAATCCTTTCCTGTACAAACCCGGGCTTTTACGACGCTTTGATGTTATACTTGAAAAAACATCGTGGCAAAAGGAGAAATTGCTTGTAGCAAGTGATATCTCCTTTTCCCAGAGCATTTTCTGCCATATAGGATTATTTCATTTCCAATTTTCAGTGTAGTCTACAACCACTTTCAATTTGGACCTGTCTAAAATTTCAAAAATCGGGAAATGGTTAATGCTTTTAACGAATAGTTCGAAGTGTTTATACTTTAGGCTGTTGTTATTTCGTTTAGTATTATAGTTATTTTTGTATTCCCTTGTGATCTTTTACGGTTTATTTGAAATCATACAGGTGTCAGGTTGATAACGGGAGCAGGAAAAAACATCAACCTGTGTAACAACTAGAAACTTCAAAATTAATCAACTGATTTAAGATCAAGATTGATGGCTTTATGGAGGTGTAACGCAATTCCAACAGTATTACTGTAATATTGTAGCGACTGACGCACCGTTACCATTACTCTGTGTCATATCTTACACCAGCGGCATGTCGCGATTACAATGTTTGCCGAGGCGTGGCACGAGCCTAGAACCCCTGGATTGAGAGCACATAGTGTCGCAGACTAAGCTTATTAACATGGTATAACTGCAAGCCTTCTCGCCCTTCCCACGAGATCCTTTTTTTGTTTTACGACTGTCAAAATTTATAACAATGATAATGATATAATGGTCGCCATCATAGCGCAGTCGGTAGCGCATCAGAATCCCAAACTTCAATCATGGGATGTCATGGGTTCGATCCCCGGCGGCGGCACATATCCTTTCCGATGGGTGGGTGGATGGATAATCGTAAACCTAAGTGGGATAGCAGCTGGGGCTTAGAAAAGGGTGATGTGGTAGTGTTTATGTGAGAAATACCAGGAATCCATTGTTAGGTGCTCCAGTCTCCGCGATATGACTAAAATACTGTTAAAAGTCGCGTTATACGCCAATCAATCAATCAATCAATCAATCAATAGATAATATGATATCACCAGCAATAATGACTACGAAAACAATAACAATAAAAATCTACTTCAGTGACGGATCGCCGGCCAAAACTACTGAGCTCCAACAGGAAGTTGGACTTAGATATCAACCAAAGTTTTAGATTAGTCCAAATTGAAAGCAGTTGCAAACGACAATTCATTGTTTATGAAATTTTAGATTTTTCAAATTTCTGGGTAGAAAGCATCGAGGAAAATGAAGAAATTGCTTGTTTCAAGCAATTTCTTCATTTAACACAATGCTTTCCCCAATGTATCTATTAAGGAGCGATAAACAATGTCATTGAGTGGGAATGTTTTTAACAGTGTTATTTTGCAAAGTATATGGTAACTTATTTCTAAGAAAAAGGCAAAATAATTAATCGAATTTTCAACTAGGTTAACCCATTCCCACACAATAGAATTTTAGACTAGTCCAAATTCAAAGAAGTTGCTGACGACAATTTCAAGTTGATGAAATCTTTCAAATCTTTGTCTTTTGGGGTGAAAACATTGTTACAAGCAATTTCTTCATTTTCCCCCAAAGCTTTCATATTGCTTTCATAGGGCGTTTAAAAGCGTAATTGTGTGGGGTCCGCCTTAAACCTAATTCAAACAATATTTTACAGTTATACGGGAGCAGCGAGTAGATAATTGAGGGTGATTTTGATAGGTGGTCGAACTGTCGCAAATACAGTTTGAGATAAGTCGCAGGTACGACATTTTTTTCCCATTGATAATATATTACCTCTTTTCCCGTTTTTTGAAATTTCAGACTGGCACAAATTGAAGACGACAATGAAATTTGGATGCAATTTGAAATGAAATGATCCTACGTGGTAGAAAGTATTGTAGGAAAAGTAGAAATATTTTGTTACAAGCAATTTTTTCTTTTTCCACAATGTTTTCTCCATCATAAAATCAGAGAAACCTAAAATCACAGGTTTGTAAAGGAAAGGGTTAAATACATGTACAAAGGAAAGCAGATTTAGATTACCACCACTCAAGTGATGCCATTTCTTTTACAATTATAATATTTCCGAGACGAACGTTAGACCTACGATTTCATGACTGTATCAAAAAATTTCAAAGTATACCCAAGGCGTTTCCATTCTGCTAATGTCTGTAAGAATAGATGATACAAAATGTAGACAATATAGACCATCCCACGACTGTATCGAACGTGTTTGAGACAAAAAAACTAGTTTCCGTAAGTCGATCCTATAATAAGCGAAACCTGAAGAGAATAAACCGCAATAGCCATGTTTGATATATATCAAATCAACGTAAAATCTTATTATTTTACAGGAAAAGCCTGTATAAACCTATTACCAAACTAAATCAAAGTACTAAATTACCGTAAGCTATCAAAGTTGAATTTAGAAAAAAAATCCCTTGTTGGGTAGAAAACATTGTGGACATTGAAAAATTTGCTTGTAACAAGAAATTTCTTCATTGTCCACAATGTTTTCCAAAGCTTTTTTTCTTTAACCCTTTCCTGGTTAATCCCTGGTTTTTACGTCCCTGTGATTTTGTAATTGAGAAAACATTGTTGAAAAAGAAGAAATTGCTTGTGACAAGCAATTTCATCTTTTTCAACAATGCTTTCTACCCTACTAAATGGTTTTTATTCAAATAAAATCAACTTTAAATTTTCGTCTGCAAAACCTTTGGATTTGGACGGGTCTAAAATTTTGCAAAACAGGAAAGGGTTAAATGCTTAAAAAGCGGAAGAAGTGGGAATGGGTTAAATAGCTTGCCTTTGACAGAGTTCTTTACATTTTTTTAAGAGTTTCCAATATTCCTGAAAAGCATAAGAACTATTCTTTATTGCGTAGGTATTCCATGGATTTTGTTGTTAAGCCTCCAGAGGCAGTTTGCACTCGTTGAACTTTGAGAAGACCTCAAAATTTGTTTGTTAACTTAACCTATCAAAGCTGTCGCTTTGCTAGCTAAAAAGATGTCAGGCTCTTTCAAATTGAATGAAGTTGCATACAACTATTCTTAGTTGATGAAATTTTAAAAAATCATTGTTTTTCAAGTAGAAAACATTGTGGGAAAAGAAGAAATTGCTAGCAGAAGAAAGTGATTCACAACCTCTTGTCAGCCCCATCAGCTCAGTTGCTAGGGCACTCGACTTCAAACTCGAGATCACGGGTTGGATCCCCGAGATGACCAAACTAAAAGCATTCCGTTACTAAAGCATGCATTTCGTATATGGGCGAACAAAATAACGTCAAAACAGCTTCAGTAAAGCTGCATTTACGACATTTTACTTGTCCACAATCGATATGCTATTTCTAAGGAATTTTAAAATCGCATATCGACGACTTATTTTTTCTAATAAGATGGCTTTCGAATGAAAAAGAGAAAGGTATAGAAATAATAATCAATTTTAAATAAAGATTTGTATATCGTCACCTCTATCAAAAACATTCATTTTGATTACTTCAAAGCTATCAAAAGTTTATGTAGATTTTTCAACGTCCTGGGTAAAAAATATTGTGGAAAATGAATTTTGCTTGTTATTCCAAATTTCTTTCTAGAGCGCCGTCAGAAAACGTCATTGTGTGGAAATAGGTTTTAACTCATGCCGTGTTAAAACAGGGTTTTCAAGTATAGTCTAACATATTTTGGATACCTGGAATACATTCGTGTTTAATAAATCAAAATTCTTTTCGATATCAAAGTCTCTAACCAATTCTGTAACTCTAAGTACATTCTTATTAATAAATCATCACTTTACTAAAAATATCTTTTATCGCCGGTTTCCCCTCGGCGACAGAGTAAGTGGGGTAAACCAAAAAACCGAATTCTCTAAGAATAATGCTCTTGTCAATTGTAGATATATAAAACGAAATAACGACGCTTTTGAACCTGGCCTTTCTGCATGCATATAAACGAGTTGACGAGTTGCGGCTGCAAATTAAAATCCTACAGACCAATCAAATCACACATTAAGACTAAAAGGGAACTTTGAACTCCCACATTTGCCGACTCTTTTTGTTGGTTTTGAGACTTGACCCATTCCCACACAAAGACTCCTTTAGACGCCCCTATAAAAAAACCTTTGGAAAACATTGTGGTAAATGAAGAAATTGCTTGTTACAAGCAATTTCTTCCTTTTCCACAATGTTTTCTACCCCAAAAGATAAAGATGTTAAAACTTCATGAACTTTCAATTGTCGTCTGCAAATCCTTTCAATTTGGACAAGTCTAAATTCTTGTCATGTGGGAATGGGTTAAACGACGTAACTACAGCTTATATATGCCGTATTTACCTCCCATAAGACGCTAACCAACCATTTTATTTTTGTAACATGGTTGTTGATAGAATAGGGCGGTCTTTTTAATCCATCACCAGACGACGAAATTTTAAACAGGTCCAAATTAAAAGAAGTTGCAGCGGAAAATTTTTAAGTGATAGAATTTTGAATTTAGTTTTGGAAAAAATGTTGGAAATGAAGAATTTCTTTCTTTTTTCATAATGCTTTTCAAAGCATTTTTTTTTCGAGGAGCGCCCAAAAGGGTCACCGTTTGAAAGGTTAATATTTTTTTTATCCAATTCCTTCGACATATCCTCCTTCTACAGCGCTTTACCCATTTCCGGGACGCTGCTCGGTATTCCAGTAATTATTATTGCAAAAAATGCCGTTTATTATTTGAGTCTAACTTTCTGTCGGAGTTCAGACATCGTTGCCAGCAAGCCCCGTCAATTGACCAATCGCTTACCCCGCCCACTTACCCCCTTTGCCCCCGCCCAAGGACTCCGAAAGGAAGTCCCGCTTCGATATTTCACGGCGTTATTTTGCAAAATCATTGCAATCAGCATGTAACAAAAAAGAAAAGAATTGCTTGGCGACTTATACGTCGTAACTACAGCTTAAATAAGCTGTAGTTCCGATGTTTAAGTCGCCAAACAAATAAAAATGTTCAACAAAATTGGCGACCAATATCGGAGTTGTAAGTTCAGGTTCGGGCTGAATAAATGATTTGATTGGTCGGTAGATTCCTCGATTTGCATTCGCGATTGGTCAATTCCGAAAAGAGTCAGTGGGATTTAATGCCTTCGATTTATTTGCCGATCTGCCAGAAAAAGGTGGTCGAGTTGAAACAATGTTTTGCTGTCATTCTTAAAAAAAATCTTTATTTTTCTCTCGGGGTCATATATCTGCGAGTTTCCGGTCGCCTTAATCTAAGCGGAAACTACAACATTTTGTTACTTTCATATTCTTTATTCAAGGCTTAATTTCAGAACCCCAACTTTTGATATGGTTAGATAAAATGCCTGTGATATTTTAAAGACATACATGTATATCTTTTTAGACGAGCTATTTTCGTATCAGAATAATCAATTAATGTTAAAATATTTAAATAAAAGAAGACGGTAGTTCTAAATGTGCTACCGTCTCTGAAGAAGGCAAAACCCGAAATCAAATTATAAGAGTTCAAATGAAAATTATTTACTTCAATTGCATAATCGCAGCTATCAATGAAATAATCAGTCGATGAATGAAATAATCTATTCAGACCAGAAGTTAGTTTTGAACTGCGAGCTTTTTCTTCAGACCTTTTGTCGGTCTAGCGACTTATAACATGTAACTATAGCATAACATATACTCTTCTACAAGAATTTCTTAAATAATGACATTCGGGTCACCACGAAGAGACACTGTTTACAAAGGGGTTTGTCCAGTTCGAAATCAAGAAGCATTTTTTATCAGCATCCTCAAACCAGTAGGCCAATTTCAACCAAATTAGGCATGAATACTAGTTTTAGGGTCCTCACACAAAAAGGTTAAACAAAATAAATTTGTGAACGAAATAGTTCCTATGGCAACGAAAGTTAGAAATTAAAAAGAAATTCTTAGAATTATTTTCTACTGAACCAGAAGGCCTTAGTCTTGAAATATGGCACGGGGAAAGAGGTCATGTATCTCTATAACAACTACATATGTAGTTTTATCATAATCCTTGGGTATCCAGTGGCTGAGCATGGGTCGAGATTTGCCAAATTTGGCATAGAACATCAGATCATCCATCTCTTTATTAATTACCCAAATCATGAGCCTTGGGTCTCCAGGGGTAGAGCAGGGGTCAAGATTTGCCATATTTGGCATGGAACATCAGATCATGCATCTCTGTAACAATTACTTAAATCATGATCCTTTAGATCAGAGCAGCGGTCGAGGATTTCCCCAATATCAGGCATGGAACATCAGTTCAAGGACCTCTACAAGAATTACTAAGATTGTGAATAAACATCTTCTCTTCGGCTAGATTTTCTTCAACCTTGATGTTTGGCTTGGAGCAAATGTTCATAGAGATCTATATATATATATAAAAAAAAGATAGATAAATACATAAAGATAAAAATATAATACCTAGGAGTCATCAGGGGGAGCCGGAAGGGGGTTGGGTTGTAAGGCCAATAAAGGAACTAAGAAAAGTTACTTTAAATGACATGTCTTCCCAAACAATACCGAGCTATTTTCAACCAGATTTGGCAGGAGTGTTTGTTTGTTGTTCTTCTATAAAATAGAGAAAAAAAGAGAAAAAAATGGTTAAAAGACTCTTGTTGCAATTGTAATAACGTAAGAACTTGAATGAACATTAACGCACAGAGTTTTATCTCAGATGAACGACACAGGGCCAAAAGCCACCATGCTGTTTACCGGAGGTCCTTTGAGGTCCTCCATTTCGCTGAACCGTTCACATTCGGATTTGAATTTCGTATATCGTCTGTGCTCGAGCAAAATTTCGTAAGTACAGCTTTGATAAAGCGGTAGTTACGGTATTTTGCTAGAGCACCGACCATATATATATCCTGGATTTGTTTATAAAAGAATGGCAACACATTCTTCGGGTATCAGCCGCATCACCACCATTTCAAGTTCAAAGTTAAAATGTTAATACCACGAAGAGTAAAACTGCATATTGAGAATTGACGGAACGAGGATGTCTTTCAAAAGATCAATAGACCAATCAAATTATACATTTAAACCGGAAATGATCTTTGCACTCCTACATAAATGGTGAGCATGTTAGTTGGTTATCGACTTAAACGTCAAAACTACAGCTTAATCAAGCTGTAGTTTCATTGATTTTTTGGGAATCAAACATTTTGCTTTTTTGTTACATGTATTTTTCTGACCATAAATTTTGCAAAATAACGACGTTTGATATTTAAGTCGAACTCATAGGGTATGTCTGGTAACTACATTGATATTTCACGTCTATAGATACTGGTCGGCTCTGAAAAAGCATAGCAAAGTTAGAATACTATTATTTGAATTTGAAAAAATGTAATGAATGTAAAGTGTAAAAGTAAACAATTACATCGGCAAAATCTGGCAGAACCTCGCATGTCTCAAATCTTGCTAATAAATAATTAACAGTTGCAAAGGATTAACCCACCTATCGCTAACTGTGATAATTATATTAACAGTTCCATTTGAAAGGATGGCTATACATAATGTGACTTCGAAGAAGCATGCAAGACTCATTTAAACAATCTGCATTTAAACAATCTGCATAAATCATTTAATCAATCTTCGTAACTCACGTTAACAACCTGCATAGCCAATTTAAACAATCTGCATAGCTCATTTAAACAATCTTCATAACTCATTTAAACAATCTTCATAACTCATTTAAACAATCTTCTTAACTCATTTAAACAATCTTCATAACTCATTTAAACAATCTGACTAACTCATTTGAACAACCTGCACAACTCATTTGAACAATCTGCATACCTCATTCAAACAATCTGCATAACTCATTTAAACAATCTTCATTAATCATTCAAACAATCTGCCTAATTCATTTGAACAACCTGCACAAATCATTTGAACAATCTGTATAACTCTTTTAAACAATCTCTATAACTCATTTAAACAATCTGACCAACTCATTTGAACAACCTGCATAACTCATTTGAAGAACCTGCATAACTCATTTGAACAATCTGCATAACTCTTTTAAACAATCTCCATAACTCTTTTCAACAATCTCCATAGCTCATTTAATCAACCTTCATAACTTTATAAATCAATCTGCGTAGCTCGTTGAACAATCTGCATGACTTATTTGAATAATAATTATCTTCTACAAAACCGATTATTCATGAAAAATCGGGAAAAGACAACGTTACATTTTATAGCTTTTATCACGATTTTTTGCCATAAATTACAATGTCAAACTCTATCAATCAATTCGCTTTCATTTTCCTTCAATTTTTCGTACGAATGAGTTATAAATGTGTTTACAAATTGACCAATCGCGGCTTTAATCAAGGAATCAACCGACCAACCAAATCATTTATTCAGCCCGGACCTGAGTTTTAACTCCGAAATTGGCCGCCATTTTTATTAACTTTTTTTTTGTTGGTAAGTCGACTTAAACGTCGCAACTACAGCTTATTCAAGCTGTAGTTACGACGTTTAGGTCGCCAACCAACCATTTTACTTTTTGATACATGCTACTGGCCATTAATTTTGAAAAATAACGTCGTTAAAAATCGAAGCGGAGTTAATGTGCCGAGCATAGGGAGTCAGTGAGCGGGGCAAGCTATTTGTCAATGAGTGAAGCGGGACAGAGCGACGGATATTTCTTGGGCATTTAGTAGTTCATCCCGTTTAGGTTGTTTTCTCTGGCGTTTTACTCCAATATGAGTTTTGCGTGGTTGAATTTGAGGCATGCGAAAGAAACGATTTCGACCACCAAGATCTTACTATGTTACACGTCAGTCAGGTTTTGAATTGAGCCAATTTTTATCCAAAGCTTTTTTTCGCCCTTCAAGAATAAAATTGGGTAAAATATTTCGGAAAATGTCAAAATGGCTAGTAACAAACAATAGCGAAAAATGTCAAGACATTTCAAATTTCACCAACATGAAATCGTCGTCTGCAACATCTTTCGATTTAAACCAGTCTAAAAATGTGCCGTATGGTATTTGGTTAAATCAGAAAGTGATCTAGAAACTTATGAGGTAGTTAGAAGCTTGTTAATTTCCTTAATTTATTTCACCTTTCTCTCAAAGGAGTTGGCCTAACTAAATGGCATCTGCGGTTACGGTAAAACTCTAATTGGTGACATTTCCGAAAAACAGACACAATCGTAAATAAGATAGTTATCACACACACGTGTAAGCTACTCGCCTCAATTAGGTATATTGATGGAATCATGTTTATTAACGATCCTAATCAAATATAGTGACATTTTGAAAACAACGTCACTTTTTGACATTTAGTGACTTATCCGGTTGTGGAGGGCCAGTTCTAAAGATTTGTATGAAAGTAAAGAAAATCTTTAAATACCGATATCTCATTCAGCCCACAGAGGACTATTTGTCCAAGCCTCACGGGCACTCTCTGGTTGTAACATGATATCGTTCGGACGCATTCAGACGCATTCACTCACTGTGAGATGGTAACGTTCGAACTCACTTTCTCACTACAACATAGCATCGTTCAGTCACACTCTCTCAATGTTACATGGTACCGTTCGGGCGCACTCTCTCTCAATGATACATGTTACCGTTCGAATGCGTTCTCTAACTGTAACATGGTACCTTTCGGAAGTACTCCCTCACTATAACATGTTGTCGTTCGGATGTATTCACTCATTGTAAAACGCTACCATTCAGACGCATTCTCTAAATGTTGCATGATTTCGTTCGGACGCACTCTCTCCAATTGTTACATGGTACCGTTCGAACGCGTTCTCTAACTGTAACATGGCACCTTTCGGAAGTACTCCCTCACTATAACATGTTGTCGTTCGGATGCATCACTCATTGTAAAACGCTACCATTCAGACGCATTCTCTAACTGTAACATGGTACCGTTCGGACACAATCTCTCACTGTAACATGTTATCGTTCGGAAGCATTATAGTACAGTTTGGACGCGTTCACTCCCTGTAAAAAGGTGCCGTTGAGACGCATTTACTCACTGAAAGATGGTGTCGTCCAGATACATTCACTCATTGTAACAAGGTACTCTTCAGACGCATTTTCTAACTGTAAAATGTAAAATGTTATCCTTCGGATGCGTTCGCTCACTGTAACATATTACGTTCGGATGCATTCATACATTGTAGTATAGTACCGTTCAGATGCATTCACTCAATGTAACATGGTGTCGTTTGCATGCATTCACTCATTGTAAAAGAAGCATCGTTCGAACGCATTCAGCCACTTTAACACGGAATCGTTCGGTTGTATTCTCTCACTGTAACATGGTACCGTTCTTTGCTTTCTCCCACTGTATCATGGAAGCGTTCAGACTTATTTACTAATTTTCACATGGTACTGTTGTGACGCATTCTATTATTCTTACAAGGTACCGTTCGGTTGCATTCTTCACCTGTAACATAGAACAGTTCAGACGCATTCATTCACTGTAATATGGTATGTTGATAAGCATTCTCTCACTGTTATATCGGACCGTCAGGACGCATTTACTCACTGTAATAGTATAACGTTGAGACGCATTCTCCTTCTATAAAATGCTACTGTTCAGACGCAGGCAACAGTGTTTCGTTCACACACACTATCCAACTGTAACAGGATATTGTTTAGACTATAGTAAGGCAGAGGCTATAAGAAGCGAATGGAACTGACGAATTAAGATGGTACAAAATTATATTTCTGTCATTATTATTGCTAGTGTTATCATTGACGGATCCGTGGTCACTCCCAATGCCTCCGACAGGAAGTTTGCCGTGGATATCAAACGACGTTCTTTTGAAAATTAATAGCAAGGAAAATGTATAAAAAAGATAAATCGTTGGTTGGCGCCTAATCGGAGAAACGTAAGCTGTAGTTAAGTCACCAAACCAACAAAAATGCTTCACATAAATTTCAGAGTGTAGGAGTTCAAAGTTTATTTCCCATCTAAATGAATGACCGTTTTGATTGACAACGAAGATCAGTCAATTATCATCATAATTATCATTATAATCATTGTTGTTATTATTTAGTTTATCATCGTTATTATAATAGTTATTTTTAGTATCATTATTTTGCCTATTTTCGTAGAATCAAAGTACTGAAAAGTACTGTAAGCCTTTATTCAGTAATCTTCTTCTCCAAAGTTTATCATGATAAAGAATCGAGGTTTAAAGTGACCCAGAAGTTAACCCATTAACATGACAAAATCTTACACATTGACAGAAGCTGCACACGATTATTTCACGTATAGGTTGAATTCAGAAATTCTTTCCCTTAATGGGTAGAAAACATTGTAGACAATGAAGAAATTGCTTTTTACAAGCAATTTCTTCATGGTCCACAATGTTTTCCAAATATTTTTTCTTGAGATGCTTAAAAAACAGAATTGAGTGGGAATGGGTTGAATAGCATGCTTTTGAATTGGTTCTCTAAAATCTAAATAGAGTTTGCAATATTCCTGAAATACATAAGAACCACTTTTTGAGGGCGTAGGCATTCAATAGATTTAGTCGTTAAACCTCCAGTGGCAGTTTGCGCTCGTTGAAAGTTGAGAAGACCTCAAAATTTTGTCTATTAACTTAAGCTATCAAAGCTAACGCTTTGCTAGCTAAAAGGCGGAACATTTAATGCCTTGGTCTCGTCCTCATCAGACCCCATAATATCCCTGAACTTGAAATTCCAATACATTTTTTGCATTTTCCCATTGCACTTTTACAAGAAAATGTGCCTTTGTGTTTATTTATTTGTTTGTTTGTTGACTTGTTGTATTTTGCGTTTTGTTGTTGTTGTTGTTATTGGTTTTTACTTTCAACCACTCAAAAGCGGAGTGTCCGTCATCCCCAAGTGGAGCCCTTATCATTATATTGTTGATGTCACTATATTAACCCTTTCCTGTTCATTCCCTGGTTTTTGCATCCCTGTGATTTTTCAATTCAGAAAACATTGTAGAAAAAGAAGAAATTACTTGTAACAAGCACTTTCTTCTTTTTCCACAATATTTTCTATCATACTGAATTTCTCAAATGAAACCCACTTTAAATTTTCGTCTGCAAAACCTTTGAATTTGGACAGGTCTGTTATTATGTAAAACAGGAAAGGGTTAACCTTTATTCTATTTTGTATGGTACAGCCATCTAAAACCGCGACTTAATTGCCTATTCCCTTATCGATTTTGTCCAAATTTGATATTTCCGTATTTCACAAGAGTGCCACTTGAAAATGCATTGACGCGGACACATTTTATGTTTTGGGATATCTTCGTCATCTATAATATTGAAGCATTTACCTAATATTTCTGTTCAATTCATTTGATAACAAAGACTATGTCGAAATTTAAACCATTAACAATCGCTGAAATCTTAGGCCGAACCGAATTGATGGATCGCGTCCGTCAATCAAAGAATCAGTAGACCAATTACATAATTCTTTTGTTTCGAAAATGTCCTTTGAACTTCGACTTTGTCATTGTCTGGGAAAGGGGTAACCCATTCCCAAACAAATAAAATTGTAGACCAGTCCAAATTCATAGAAGTTGCAGATGACAATTTTAATTTGATGAAATCTTTTAATGTTTAGCCTTTTTGGGATAGAAAACATTGTGGATAATGAAGAAATGGCTTGTGACAAGCAATTTCTTCATTTTCCACAATGTTTTCCAAAGTTCTATATTGAGGGAGGCGTTTAAAACGTCACTGAATGGGAATGGGTTAACATCTTAGTGGAACTTTTTGACGGAGCACGGTAGGCGTCACCAGCGATCCGTTGATTGATAAACGGTAACGTCCACTGTATAAGACACGTGACCATAATTTGAAAAGCGATATCTATTTGAAGAGAAGGAAAAAACAACAACATTTTCCTAAGTAATAACATCAAAAACCACCGATTGCACCTCTTTTATGGCCCCCACTTCTATTAACATCTAAAGACTAAAATTATTAAACATACAAATGCAAAAAAAATATGATTACGTTAACGTTAGTTTGCTCCTGTTGATAGTATAAACCGAACAAGAAGTATAGAATAATTTTGTAAAGAAACACAAAATTAGATTATAGAATAGAACATTTCATCTGAAGCAAGTTAAGTTAAGTCAACCGTCTCTTTTATCTAAGAGTCTTAACCCATTACCACACAATCCCTATTTGGACTCCCCTCTAGAAAATACTTTAGAAAACATTTCGAATAATAAAGACATTGCTTGCTACAAGCATTTTTTTCATAATCCGCAATGTTTTCTACAAAAATTTCAGAAATTGCCCTCAATTGAAAAATGTCGTCTGTGTCATCTTGTAACTGGGATCAGTCAAAAAATTTTATCGCCTGGTGATTGCTCAAGAAAACATAGTCGATATTACAATGAATGTATCGTCATTGTCGTTCTAAAACGTCGTAAATTCAGCTTGAATCAAGCTTTAGCTACGACGTTTTAGAACGACTACGACGGTATGTTTCTATATGATAGATATCCACTGTAACTTAATTTGCACAATAACACGATGTGCTCCTCAGAAAATGCTCCTGAATGTGTTAACCTTTTCCTGCTTTTTGAAATTTCAGACTGGTACAACTTGAAAGCAGACGACAATGAAAATTGGATGAAATTTGAAATGAATTAATCTTGTGTGGTAGAAAACATTGTGGGAAAAGGGGAAATTACTTGTTACAAGCAATTTCTCCTCTTCCCACAATCTTTTCTCAAGTATAAATTCACATCAACGTAAATTCCGAGTCTGTACAGAAAGGGGTAAATATTGTATATTTTGCTGTAAGAATATTATTCTTAATGCAACAAAGGAATAATATATACATACATTTGTATATATATAACGTTACATATATAAAGTCGATGAGCGTTTAGGCATAATGAAATCATAATGTCGTAATGAGTTTCAACAATTAACATGGTTTCTAAAAACAAAACACCAAACACAAAATTTGTATGTTTTACCTGGGAAGTTAGGCTTTCTTTAATCATGTTAAGATCAACTTGTCTGAATCCCTCTGGGCCGGTCCTATATTGTCTCAAAAAGCTCTAATAAATAAAAGATTCTAGATATAGTTGTCCTATTGCAGGATCATGAAGGTTTGAATGGGTAATGCTTTAACACTTGACTGTTCGATCAAATTTTAGAGCTGTACAAATTCAAAGAATTCGACATTCTTCAGTAACTGTAATTTGAAAACTAGATATCTTGTATGGTTTGAAATATTGTGGAAAAAGAAACAATAGCTTGTTTCAAGTAATTTCTTTTTTTTTTTTTTTTCCGTGATTTTTTTTCGGTTTTTAATATCACAGGGACGTGAAAATCAGGAATTGCACAGGTAAGGGTTAACTTTAAATTCGATGGCCTCGGACCACTTTTTTAATCAACATGTTCTTCGTCCGAGAAACCGTGAATAAACAACAATATATATATATACATACATTTATATTGTCCCCTCCTATGACAAAAAATGACCTACGGACTCTTTTCGTCCCCCCATGTGTTGTTAGTTCTAAGATAAACTTTGCAATACAGATTTGAAAATCATTACTTAAACAATACTTTTTCTTGTATGAAATATCATTGAAAACATTGATAGTATGATTTTCTCTTTCTCTGAATATAAATATAAATTCCTCAAGACAATCTATTGCATACATAAATTGATTTATATTACATGTTTTGACGATGTACCTGATGTTCAAGAGTGTAATAAATTTGCCGTTCTCTACATATAAGCATGGATGTCTTCCAGTTCAGGTAACGATGTTCTTTTACATAAAATGTCAACTCGTCATTATTTGTGACAAAAGCGATAATAAGATATTTTAAAATATTAATTGTATAATCGAGATTGTTGGAACCTGCACTCAATCACCAGCACTGTGGGTCTTAGACTAGTTAGCTGCCACCTATGAGAACCTACCACGGACATGAAATAAGACGAATCATGTCACACAAAAAAACATTTATTTTTTTACATCATCTAGTGTCTTTTTGTGTGTGTTTTGTTGTTGGTGGTGGTGGTGGTGAGGGTGGTGGTGGTGTTGTTGTTGCTGCTTTATAAAGTGGTGACAAATGTCTGCTCTGAGCTCGGCGGTTGTAGAGACAAATTAAGGGAAATGTTAGAAATCTTCATAACTGTCTTTCATTTTCCATTGAGTGAACAGCGTGTGGACGCTTTAGTTTCGATAGTGGCAAAATCAGGCTTTTAGAGATAAAGGGAATATTATGTTACGATAGCGATACAACATCTTGTATTTGCCTCTCGCTGCGGAGGAAAATTTAATATTCCACTCGATAGAACGGAATAACAAATTTTCCTCCACAGCGAGACGCAATTACAAGATGTTATGTGGCTATCCTAAATATAACAGTCCGTTTATCTAACTCTATTTTCCTTATTAAATAAATTAGATGAAGAAACAAAATCTGTATTTCTGAAAGTATTTCTCCTCTCTTTTACCGTTTTATTACGTGTATTTGCATTATGTCGTTATCTGCATAAATTGTAAGAATAATCTGTTTCATCAATGCTCTACATACTTTTCGGTGTGTAATCACTCTATAATTTCGTCTAAAACTCACTTTTTTAGTTAATAAAGCCTCGCTTTCGTTCTTTTCGCGCCGCTGAATGACCAAAAGTGCTACTGACGTACTATGGTTGCCACGTATAGTCACGCGCGAAACGACGTGCTTTAAAATATTTTCTTAAAACAACAACAACAAAACCTCCGTAAAACAGGGATTGAACAGGAAAGAGTTAATATCGCATTCGAACTTCCTTTTGGAGGCAGTGGGCGAGGCCAGTGGTTTGTTAATTGACATTCATGTCGTATATATTGGTCCTCGGAAAATGTTTCCTTTAGACAAATTCCAAAACAACAGAAAACCGTACTCAACAAAATTTAGACAGGTCTAATTTTATTTTTACGTCCTTTTGGATAGAAAAAATCATGGATAACTAAGAAAATTAATTGTTTCAAGCAATTTCTTCTTTTTCCACAATTTTTTTAAATGTTTTCTTCATGGGCGTAAAAGGGGGACTTATGTAGGAGCGGGTTAATCACAAGTGCTTAACTGTGATGGATGCTGTCTTTGTTCTGTCGGGTTTTCAACCTTTTCCTCCCTTCAAACACCATCCTGTTTTCACCTTTTCGTGTGAAGTCTTTTAACTTTTGAAAATCCTTTTATATGTGCACACCTTAAAACTTTTATGCAGTTCAAACAATTTCTGTATGATTACAATTACTAATATTTTAATTCATAGTTTCGTCTATCAAAAACGAGCGTTTTGATTGGTCGAAAAGTATTATTCATAACTCCATGAACAAAATTTTGATCACGCAGTGATTTTGTATGCTTCCACACAAAATAGTCCCATACAAAAAGGTATCAAAAATTGTAAAGCATTTGTTTTCTTTTTCGCTCGATGCTATTAAATTTTAAGAAATGAAGAGAATGTTTTTTGTTTTCATGGAGGTATAACCGAAAACCTAATCACACAATGTATGAATCCGCTTCGCGTATTCATACAGTGTGATTAGTTTTTTCGGTTCATACCTCCATGAAAACAAAACGGATTCATACTTTGTGTGATTAGGTTTTTTTGTTCAAACCTCCACGAAAACAAAAATATTCTCTTCATCTCTTAAATGTAATTTTTCAAGATGTATGTTTATGTATTTTTAAGTGATATATGTAACCTGGCCAGATAACTTTTATATCGGATTATCGGCGGTGTCACTTTCTACTCAGATCTAAGGTCGATTATGGGCTTATTTGCCCGCTTGTGCACTAACAAACAAATTCATTCCGCAAAAAGTCGAATTTCTTCCTGCTTTTCATATATTGTACACACTTATACAAACTATAGGCAGAGCGCTGACGGACACAACCTGCCCACTTTCAGTGGATTTTCTTACAGTTTTACGTGTACTCTCTATTGTCACTATGCCGAGCCGATTTTGTAGCATTTAAGCTAACAGTGAGACAAAAGAAGTATACAATTTTCATATATCACCGCTTGACAGATTACTGACGACTCAACTCCAAAAATTCAGTTTTGTCTGAGATTTAAAAATAAGAGCAATTGACCATAACAACTTTTTGTCACTCTCCGACGAAAGTGTAACATGCAAATCAACGTGAACTTCATGTCGACTGTGCACAGATAAGGGTCAGGTGATAATCAAAATTTTCTCGCTATGAGGTAAAAACTTTGAAAGAAGTGCTAACTGGTATAACAAATCTCGATAAGCCGATAGACTTTCGAGATATGTGAACCTTTTCGGGTCATCAACAGGTCAATATATAATATATGAGCCTCTGCACGACATTTCTGGTCCTCCGTTGGCAGTACACAGGGTCAAGGTCACATTTACTGATGAGCCAGGGGAGGGTAGTGGAGTTGCAAGATCATTCTATACTGCAATAGCTAATGTAAGCACTGGTCGTCAGCCCGATTAGCTCAGTTGGTAGAGCACTTGACTTAAAACCTCAAGATCACGGGTTCGAGCCCTGGGCTGACCATATCTACTAACAAACTAATTGTCTTTCGGATGAGACGTTAAACCGAGGCCCCGTGTGACGGTGCTATCCACCGAGCACGTTAAAGAACCAGGCGGAGCTCTCAGTAGTTTCGTCCTGTATCCTCGCACTATCCCCCGTAACAACTAACCGTCTTCTTGGGGCGTCGCTCATATGGGCATGTGCTACGGTAGCGACGATAAATAAACGGAAATAATCAAATCAAACGACATTTCCAGTCGTCATCATTGGCTCAGTTGGTAGAGCACTAGACTTCAAACTTCGCGATCCCCGGATTGACAAAACTAACACACTCCTTGCCGGAATTGTCTTCCGGATAAGATGTTAACCCTTTCCCGTTTTTTTTTTTTTTTTTTTTTTTATATATGAGCCTTTGTGTGACATTTCCAACCATTTCGCATGTGCGCGACTCGCACACATTGAGCACCATGGACAGCCATTCGAACTAATGAGAACATTCGCTGATTGTTTAAAGAAGCTTTGGGTCAGTATCTATCTACAGAGCGCAGAGTGAAGACTCTGATCAGCCTGTGCGGACGCACAGGCTGATCTGAGTCTTTATTTGGCGCACATGTGTAATGGTTGGAAATGTCACGCATGCGCTCATATATTTCAGACCAGTCTAAATTGCAAGAGGTTGCAGACAACAATGAAAATTAGATGCAATTTGAATATGAAACCATCGTATATTGAAAAAAAATATTGTTGGAAAAGGAGAAATTGCTTGTTACAAGCAATTATTTCTTTTTCCACAATGTTTTCTCAAGTATAAAATCACGGTGACGTAAACTCCCGGGTTTCTACAGGAAAGGGTTAATCCAAGGCCCCGTTTGATGGTGTTATCAATCGAGCGTGTTAAAGAATCAGGCGGGGCTCTCAGTATCCATGCACTATCTCCCGTAACAACTAAACGTATTATAGAAGTTGGACTTAAATATGAACGGGTATTTTTTGCAAAATAATGGTCAGTAATTTAGAAATAGTAGAATGATTTATTGGCGACCATATCTAAACGTAGTCTTTAAACATTAAAAAATGGTTCACATAGACTTCGTCGGCCAATGTTGGAGTCAAAAACTTCACTTCCGGTGTAAGTCGCGTAAATGATTTGGTCCCTTTTCGCCTGACTCATGAAACAAACTCAATAATAACCTTTTTTATTCAGTCAACTTCTAAACATCAAAGGAAAATCTTTTTTTAGAAACAAAACCAACATTTTATGTTATTATAAGTGTAAATCACTTAAACCGGTTGTTACGAATCGTCGGTGCGCGAATAAAATGTCGTACTTACAGCTCTATTTAAGCCGTAGTTACAACATTGTACTCGCGCACCGAGGGAAAAATGTTAACAATCTGAGTGAAATGCGACTGATTTAGCTCGGCCTACCTTTCGAACGTATCCACATGGATTGCTTATTCTTTAAAATCTTTTTGATTCGGTTTTTTTTAAGCATTGTTTTTCATCAATAAAAATCCTTTTAGGCCTGCACCTTTACTTCTTCTTTCTTTTCTTAAAAATCTCACAAATTTTCCCAATTCTTCCCCTTTTTCGATAGGGTGTCACATTGGAGTATTAGTTTCCTTATTTGGAAATAAACGCAGCTGTAAAGATTGACGAATCAAATGATGTTCATTTATGATGATGTAACGCAAATCCAAATTCTTTTTAATCAAGCTCAACATATATCCGTGTTGCCGTATTTCCGTATTACCATGACATTCTACAGCTTCCCTACTGCAGTACTTTAATATGTCCTTATTTAGTATGTTATTTGATACCCCAAAACTTACCGAATAAAAAAAAAATATATATAAGAAAGAATTCTAAAATCAACTCATACTCACTTACTAAACCCATCCCCAAAAAACAAAAATTTGAGACTATTCCATTTTGAATGAGGTTACAGATGCAAAAAAAAAATGTTTTTCAGAAATTGTAAAAATTAGGGCTGTGTGAGGAAGAAAAAAATCTGAGAAAAAAAGAAATTGTTTGTCACTAACAATTTCTTCTTTTCTCACAATGTTTCAGACAGTTATATTTCTTCGGCGCGTGAAATGCGGGATTGTGTGGTAAAGCGTTAAAAGAAAATGTAGGTTACTGCTTCCGGAATAATCTGTAGCGGTAAATGGTTTCACTTCACTTGCTGCGGCCCGTGATGATCGTCCGTTACATTTCACGAACGGTGGGTAGGAATTAACTATAAAGTTTCACACATAAAAGTAACATCTGAAAAGTAGACTGACCCACGAAAGTGACGGATCGCGTTTTTCAATCAAATTATCCACTTGGACCGGAAGTGAAATTTGAAATCCAATATGTTTTTGTTTTGTTTTTGTGTCCTCTAATGCTTATCCAAGCTGTAGATACGACGTGTCAGTCCACAAGCAACGAGTTGCCTTTTAACTCTTTCCTGTTTTTCAAAAGTTTAGACTTGTCCGAATTCAAAGAAGTTGCATACGACAATTAAAAGTGAGTGCAATTAGAAAAGTAACCAACCTACAGGGTAGAAAATATTGTGGGAAAAGAAGAAATTGCTTGTTACAAACAATTTCTTCTTTTCCCACAATATTTTCTTAAGTATAAAAACCCAGGGACGTAAAAAACGAGGATTAACCAGAAAAGGAATCCATTGTTAGGTGCTCCAGCCTCCGCGATATGGCTGAAATACTGTTAAAAGTGGCGTTATACCCCATTCAATCATTTTTATTGTATATCCCTGACCACATATTTGACAAAATATTGTCGTCTATTACATCTGTCGAACTACCCTGTCAGAGAATAGTGGGGTTGGCAATCGATCGATGGGCTGTCTCGTGCAAAAGGGGGAGTGGTCCTAAACTGGCGCTATCTAGAAAGGAAATGGCAAGTACGGACGTGCTATTTACCAATCGCTGACTCCGCTCGTGTATTCCGTTTGCTTCTCTAATTGATTCCGACAGGATAGTTGCTTTTATCGACCAGAGGCTTTTCACCTTGAAGACCTTCTGCTGAATTAAATTTTAAACGGCGTTATCCTGCAAAATTCATAGCCATTAGTATGTAATTAAAAGTAAAATGGTTGGTTGACGACATAAACATCGTAACTACAGCTTGAAGGCCGTAGTTACGACGTTTAAGTCGCCAAACCAACAAAAATAGCTTAAACGAAAGTGGCGGCCAATATTTGAGTTCAAATCTCAATACCGGGCTGAATGAATGATTTATTTGTCAATTGATTCCTTGATTGACATATCGGTCAATTGGCCGATCTCAGTTGTTAACCCTTGTCATGCTGAACCCGGAATATTCCGGTTTTGACAGGAGGTGTAGACTAAGATCAGACTGCACTTATGTGCAGGCTGATCTTAGTCTATACCTCCTGCTTGTAATTTTCCTGCCAGAGTTGTTTAAGAAGTTGATTTCTAAAAGAAATAATTATTTTTGAACAAAAAATTCTATCAGTGCTTTCAGCCCTTTGATTTGACAGCAATTCAGTAAGGTAATTTATACAGCATGACAAGGGTTAATCAAAGAAACAATTAAATCACATTTGGATCGGAAGTAAACCCCAACTTTGGCCAACATTTAGGTGCAGTATTTTTGGTTGGTTTTTAGCTAAAAACCAATGTCGGTGCTCTAAGTTCATGTCCGATCTAACTGAATGCTGTAGTTGGTTGATCTGGCGAATCGTTGATTAGAGTAAGAAAGGTAATTTGGGTCAGTAAATAAATTGGCTTACTCCAAGAATGCCAAGCTTAACCCACAAAATTGCCTGCACAGTTTATGTCATAGCGTATTAAGCTCGCTGAATAAACTATTATCTTAGCAATTCTATTTATAGGATATTTAATTCTCTCAACTACGGCAGTGACTCTTGTCTTTTCAGCCCTGGTGGAGAACATACATTATATTTGACTCTTACTGGATTCGAATCTACGCGGATTCGACAACGCCACCTAGATCTGCAATGTCCGACGACATCCCCAAAAATCTTGGTAGCACAGAGGTTAAAGACGTCGGACATTACAGCGGATTGTGTGGGAATGGGTTTTGTCGAACTAGTTCAAGAGGACGCTCGTTAAGCTGAGTGCTCGAGCCATATAAGATCATTCATCTAAAACAACATGAAAATACACAGACAACTACCAACCTGTTTTGTCAGTTGACATCCTTGACCATTCCGGTAACCGTTGGAGCCAATCATCAAGAAACATTTTACAATAAACTGACATGATTGATTGATTAAATGGGGTTTAACGCCGCTTTTGATAGTATTTCAGTCATATCGCGGTTGTCAGAGCAATATACTGACATGATCCCAGGGACAAGGTAAAAATCGCTTGAGCGTTGATGCTGTTTCTTCAAATCCGTCATTTTTTTCATATATGTCTGTGTTTGCGGTTTTCAAATATTTATTGCTTTATTAGGTATTCGCCAGAAAATAAAGATAATATCACATTTTTTATGATCGCTAATAGAAAGACATGGTAACTATCTCACTAATTTAATTTCATCAAAACTGTTGTAATAATGCTGTCGAGAATCTTGATTTTAACGCCTTTTCAGTATTTGAACCCACTGCCCACATAGATAATTAGAATTGAAAAAATCTAGAAGTGCCATCTAAAACCATGGTATTTTGAACATTAATCTGAGCCATTATCGCAAAATTGACTATCTGGAAACAACTTCTAACATCTACCCTGCTCTAGCTGCCCCAGGTCGTTAAGACGTGTAACGTATTCAAAGTTTACCCTTTGTCACAATTTCCACGTAAAGGTCAATTTTCCTGTAACACCGAACTCATTTTTTTTAAATGATCCAATATTCATAAATTAACTTATCAATGATCGCGCCTATTCACCCCCAACAGGAAGTTTTGCGTAGATATTTACCCTTTCCCACACAGTGACGCTTTTTGACGCATCTCAAGCGAAGCAATTGTGAAAACGTTGTGTAAAATGGAAGAAATTGCTTGTAACAAGCAATTTCTTCATTTTACACAATGTTTTTATTCAGAAAGTTGGAAAAACCTAAAAATTCATCAACTTTAAGTGGTCGTCTGCAGCTCTTTCAATTTGGACCAGTATAAAATGTTGCCATCTGGTAATGGGTTAAACGGCATTTTTTTTTTTTTTTTTCAAATAACTATGGCCATCTCTTCATTACCCAAACATAATATCAATCCAAAAATACGTATTGAAAAAAATAATACATATAAGAAACAAATGTCGTCTGCTACTTCTTTGATTTAGACATTGCAGTCTGCAATCTTGTCGTCTAGAAATGTGTTAATGTACAAAAACAGATATAACTTAGTCAGTTTTTTTCAGATATAGACATTTCTTTTTCCATTTTTCTGAATCACAATTTTTTTTTTTTTTAGATTTGAAACAAAAAAAAAATCCCTTTTTCATTAAGGCAGGTTTTCCTGGATCACGGACCAAATATGGCCACAGTTACACAGTTTTTACGTCGTTTCAATTTGTCAAGATTCGTTTTATATATTATATATTAGTCTCCACAAAACTATAAAATGTCATACATCTTTTTGTCAAATTTGGACGTAAAAGCAATTTACGAATTTAGTGTTAACGAAATATGATGCTAGGTATAGATGTACAAGTTATAGTGAGTGATCAAAGGTCAATCTAATTTATACCCGTATTGAGAAAATTGACCTTTGATCATACACTTTTACGTGTACATCTACATGTATATGTCTTTTCTTATATCGGGTGATAGTGCTGTAAGGAAATGATTACCCCACCCACTTACTTTACAATTGCCAGGAATAGTATTCATTCCTGCCCTTAGTTACCATATTGACTGCAACCCATTTTACCCTATTATGTGTTTGTAAGGCTTAATCAAGTGTTTAAGTACAATTTATGTGTAGGGACTGGTCTGTTTAAAGTAGTAAGCACAAGGAATTTACTCATTTTCCTATTTGTAGATTTATTGTTTACAAAGCTGAAGTGGTTATCTCCCTTGACTACAAACTACTAATTCCTGTATTATCTATTCTAGTTATCTATAGAGATCCTAATATGGTCACTAAAGCTGTATTTTGTCATCTGCCAAACCTTACAGTACTAGGTTTTGAGACTTATTTGTGTTTAACAAGTTATTGGTTTCCTGGCACTGACCTTCAAGTTTGGAAGGAGGGAATATTTGAATTCCTGGCCACCTCATATTTTCAAAGATCAATTTTTAACTACTAAGAGTAATTTGATGAATATGTAGGGTATCATGTTTAGGTCTTGTTGTATTCTACCCATCTATCATCATCATTGATTGATATTGTTCTCATATTTTTAGTAATTGCACATGAAAGGATTTGCTCCTGGCAATATGGCTGTAGTTGCCAGGAATTGTTCTTTTACCTGCCAGGAATCCTGGAACGCTTTGATTGGCTAGGTGAGACCTTCCACGGCCTCTGATTGGTCTGTAAGGTTGTCACCATGGTGATCAAAAGGTTATAAATTCTTGCAGACAGGAGTTTTAGTGTCAGATTCACCCATGTCAGATGTCTTTATTACTATGTAATAGGAGTTTAAATTACTTATAGAAATAAACTATCATCCTGATTATGAAGCTGAAATGCCCTTCTCCAAAATCCTTTAGTTAATTAAGCAGAGTAACCCTTTTTATAGGAAATATAGAGCAGAATTTGAAGGCCATCAGCACATTGTTTACAGTGCGTTCTTGGAAAATGCTTGATAGTTTAGTGACGTCGTATTTTTGTTCCGAAATGGTCGATGCACTGTCCGATATATTTCTTTTTATTATATACCTATAAAAGATATGGAGTAAAACCTGGCTGTCAAATACAACTCGACAGAAAAAAAAATCAATATTCGGCGTGTAGCAAAAACCGTATTCGTCGAGTGACTACTATTTTGTGTCTTGACGTTCCGGGTTTTTTCGGAAAGTTGGTTATTTCTTGGCCATTCAAGAGAATTTTCTTAATGGCGTTTCCTAAAAGGTATATAATAAAAGGAATATTACAACAGTGTGTTTTCTATTTGTTGTTATCGTGTTCTTGAATTGTGTGTAGGTATTTTCATTGGATTCGACCTTCGGTCTCATCCAATAAAATATACCTACACACGATTCTCGAACACAATAACAACGCATAGAAAAAGACACTGTGGTAATATTCCCTATGTATATATGGCGTTTTAATTCTATGACGGCGAATTTGGTTTCATCATTCACTTTCCATGCAACACCTAGGATCTTCTGTGATGACATGTGCATAAATCTAAAGTTTAATGCAATAGGTTTTCTTTAAGAAATGAAGAGAATAGTTTTTGTTTTCATTTAGGTATGAACCTAACATATTTATCGCACTTAAGAGATGAAGAGAATATTTTTTGTTTTCATGGAGGTATGAACCGAAAAAACTATTCACACTGTATGAATACGCGAAGCGGATTTATACATTGTGTGATTAGGTTTTTTGGTTCATACCTCCATGAAAACTAAAAATATTCTCTTCATTTCTTATAATTTAATATTATCGAGCGAAAAAAACAAAAAACCTTCATCTTTTGATACCTTTTTGTATGAGACTATTTTGTGTGGAAGCATACAAAATCACTGCGTGCTCAAAATTTTGTTCATGGACGTATGAATTGAATTTTTCGACCAATCAGAACGCTTGTTTTTGATAGACGAAACTAACAATTAAATTATAAATGTATGAATCAAACAAAGCTAATATTTAGTTGTTTGAGTAGAATCCTGTGGATCTACTCTCTTCGTAGGCACACAAAATAATTGCGTGCGTAATATTTTGTTCATGAAAGTAAAACAATAAATAAAAAAATCCAAACTCTTAAAATTTGATAGTCGAAACTAAAATCAAATTATCAAAATGTACACATTTGCAGTAACTTCGGGGGACATTTTAAAAAGTTACCGTAAATGCAATAGAAACTCAAGCTAACTGGAACAAGAAAGTCCGACAGGAAAAGCCGTCAGTTACCAGTTTTATCAGCCATTTGAAATGTAACTATAATCTATTAAAGCTGTAGCTACGACCTTTTGCCCGCGCACCGACGATATGCATCTCAGTTTTCGACAGAGTCTTGAAATTTTACTTTACTGTTAATCAATTTTCAAACGACAATAATTTAGACTAGTCCAAAATTCAAGGAAGTTACAAACGACAATATTCAGCTGATAGAATTACAAAATAATAATAATAATAATAATAAACCTCTATCTTTCGGGATATAAACATTGTGGATAATGTAACAATCAATTTACTATAATTTCCCTAAATGTTTGCCAAAGTATTTTTTTTTTTTCAATACTGGGCGTAAAAGTGCTGGACGGTATTGAAATGGGTTAAAGATCAACTTGATATGGACATACGCTCTTATTGCCTGGGACGAATATCTGTTTGTCAGTCTCTCTGTCCATGTTAATTACACCTTGTCCCACGTCCCTCTATTAAGTAATTTATATGGAATCACATTGATAACTAGAGACAAATATGCTTCTCTTTTTCGCAAGTAAAGGCTATTCCTATTACTAGACGAAGAAAAAATTCAAAACATTTTCGGAAATGAAGAATTCTTTATTTTCCACAATGTTTTCAGAATCTTTCTTCTTCGGGGCGAAAATCATCGGGTTCCTGTGGGAAAGAGTTGATTTACTTATCACATTGGTATGATGTAACAGTTTTTTCGCTTTGTATATAATTATGAATTTATGTATCGTATTTGTATTCATTCGTAATGTCTCTTGAAATTTATGAAAAAACTAAAGTTCACTTACTCAAGTTTCTATTATCATACATATGAAAAAAGTATTTTCTCCATTTATATTAACCATTTATTAATGTATAGGAGTGCACTGAGAACAGTATATAATAAGATATGAAGAAGCGATTCAAATCTTATAGTTAACGTTTAGTCAATGACTAGTCCTGCGTTAACGCTCTCTAACGTTTAAAAATGTACCCTTTTTTCCACCCGCATCTTTCTAGAAAGCGGATTTCAAGGGAAAAAAACCTAGAAACCTAGTTAGTGTTTTGTTATCTTGATTTCTTTTGCGTACGTGTGTTGTTGTTGTTTTTCATGAGTCTTATTTTGTGATGCAAAAAAACAACAACAACAAAAACATCAAACCAACATTCAACTACGGTAAATATTGTTGGTCAACAATTAGAAAGTCTATAGACTGTTTGTATATAATAACGTCATTCTATTTTGACCTTGTCATATCGGTTTTATCTCGTCTCCACGACATTTTCTATATATGGCCAGCTTTTCATTGGGCCATATTTCAGATTGTTAGTTATTTTCAAAGTCTTACCGAAAATAGCAGGTCGCATTGTTGTACAGGTCTGAAGGTGGTAACTGTGCCCACACACAGTACACGTGGAATATTCGCTAAATGTCTAAACAACATATAGAGTGAATATCTTTTTACAGTGCGCATAGTGAAGCCTTTTGTCGAACTGGTCGGAAGCAAAGGCTGATCCGAGTATTTACTTGGCGTGACTATGGAATTGTCAGAGATGTACAGGCTGAAACAAAAAATCATACAAAAGACAAAGGAATTGTCGTAGGGATAGTTTACTTTGTATATAGGTCAATTTATCATTTCATGGAGTAGGGCTCTATAAGCTTTGCTTTCGTTCTGATCCAATATGCTGTAATTTCAGATAATTTGTATAGTACTATGTATATCTCAGTCGCAGATAAAATATGTTTAAACTAAGTTATCATTCACATTTAGTCACCATTGCCGCAACTTATCTTTCTTTTAAATTAAGATTTTTTTAAAAATGGCTGAAGTTTCTATAACCCATTCCCAAAATTTCAGACTGGTCCGATTTGAAAGATGATGTATAAAACAAATTAAAGTTGGTTAAAACTGAAATATAAGAGCCATATTGTGTAGAAAACATTATGGCAAAAGTTGAAATTGCTTGTTAGAAGTAATTTCTCCCTTTCTCACAATGTTTCCCAAAAGTTTTTTTTTTTTTTTGTCTTCTTTTCTATACAAAATGCCGGGATTGAGTAAGGATGTTTTAAAGTGGCTAACGAGTCAATTAGATGATAACCTCAAGAGAAATAACAAATCTCTCCGAACTCAAAAACTCAAAAAGTTTTTCAAATGAAGTCTGATGTCATTAACATAAGTTAGCATTCTTGAAAGGCCCGTCACGCGGTATTTCATTTCCGTTTTTCATATAAGATGCATTACACTGTAATTTCTTGCCGTCATGCCATGGGAAATATCACGTTAAACGGTGTATATTTCCATCTCAATATTTCACAACTCTGACATAAATAAAGGCGCATGTAATTCGGTGACGGAAAGGAAATATGGCGTAACTGCATATCAACCACGAAGTAGATAGCCTCCGGATTTTTTCGTATAACTGAACGAATAATTCCGGTTGCAGAGGAATGTGAATGGACTAAATGTAGTTAACAAAATATATTGGCGGACGCTATCATGGCGCAGTCGTACCCTCAATCATGAGGTCCAGGGTTTCGATCCCCGATCGTGGCAAATATCATTTCGCACACTTGTCTCCCACCAATGGGTGGATAATCGAAAACCTAAGTGTGATGAGCAGCTGGAAGCTCGGGAAGGATGTAGTGGTAGTACTAATGTGAGTAATACTAGGAATCCATGGTTAGCTGCTCAAGCCGCCGCGATATGACTAGAATACTGATAAAAGTGGCGTTAAACCCCATTCAAATAAACGAAGAAAAGAAAAAACAAATTGAGAATGTTCGTGATATTTCCAACATTTCTAAATGTGCGCCAAGTAAAGACTAAGATGAGCCTCTGTATCCACACAGCCTGATCACAATCTTCACTTTTTATTGTAGATAGATATAGGAAGTTTCTCTAGGTTCGAAATGCACTATGTGTTTGTCCTGATTACTAAATGTTTGCGTTTAACACGAGAGATTGTAAGAAATACCCAGCACAGGCTCATTTCTTGATGTTCCTTATAATGTACCTTCCGCATTGGACGTAAGTGTTGGGACAGTAATCCGGATCTGGGTTTTACGTTGGTTCTTTCCACCAACACGAACAAGCCATAAGTCGGTATATCACGTCATGACCAAACAATAGCAGATCCGCATTTTGGTCCAAAAGGGTGGTCTTAAAATTAAAAGTATGTTGGCTTAGATATGTGTGTGTGTCTGTTTGTCTGTCTGTGTCTCTGTCTGTCTCTTCCTATAACACCTAGTTTGTTCAGAGACAATACAGTTTAAAGCAATTAAAACAAATCAAAACTTCTCTATATATTTCTCGATATTCTGAAACGTTGAAATGCAACCACTTAACCCATTCCCAGACAACCAAATTTTTGACTGGCCAAATTAAAAGAAGTTGCAGACGATACATTTTTTAGTAAATGGAACGCAAAAAAATATTTCTCTTTTTGGGTTGAAATTGTTGTGAATAATTAAAAAGTCGATTATGTAAAGCAATTTCTTCATGTTCAACAATATTTTCCAAAGGTTTTGTTTTTCTTAAGGTGCGTCAAGGCAATCCCACTTTTTACGCTCCCCAAGAAAAATGCTTTGAAAAACATTATGGACAATGAAGAAATTGCTTGTTACAAGCAATTGCTTCATTGTCCACAATGTTTTCTACCCTAAAGATAAATAATCTTTAAGTTTCATCAACTTAAAATTGTCATCTGCAAATTCTTTGGATTTGGCCAAGTCTAGAATTTTGTCAAGTGGGAATGGGTTAATCACAAAATCAGTCGGAAGTTTGGAAAATACGCGAGCAACTTGTATAAGAGAGACGTTAAGTGTCAGAGTGACTCCTGTGTGTAAATTCATTGCGTGAAGTGAGGTACTCTGGGATGGAAGAATTGGTATAAATAGTGAGCAATCGTAGAAGTTATCGATAAGGAATTTCATGAATGACTTTATCAGCATTGTTCCCTCACACTTACTGGATAGCTTGACAGGTGATTTTATAACTTCGTATCACATTAAACTTCTAAATATACGAATTAATGGGATATTTATTTATTGCAATTAATTAATACATTCAGTAAACAGGAAAATTGATAGTATAAGTAGATAGACTTCAATGGAGAACCATCTGTGAGTTTAGGAATTATAAAACTATTACTTGGTTATTAACACAGAAATACCATTAGTTAATTGAAGGCAACACTAATGATAATTCTTACCTAGAAAGCACGTAACTGATAGGCCTGACGCTAGCCTGGAAATTGTTTGGAATATTTACAAGTATATATTGTGTATTTTAGCATGTCAAAATGATTATAAGATGGGGGACTTTTCGACACCGGTGATTTGTATGATATTCTTGAGCGTGTTGATCGTCTGTGAAAGCCTGCCATTGCAAGCAGACGAACAGCAGAACTTAAATCGTATCCACTCGAAAAATAAAGGAAATCACAAAACTACAGAAATTTATGAAGAATTATCGAGTCCAACATTAACAATGGAAAGCGTAAAGAATTATTCTAATGAATCCGTATATTCGTATTTTGTTCCAAAACTGATAAAAGATATAGAACACTTCACGAAGAGATTATTTAGATCTTTGTTGCAATTTGAAGTTAGTGGAAAAAACAATGCAAACGCAGAAAATGTGATAGAAATTGATGCGGAAAACTTATATATGGGTGAAACCGAGGAGCATGGGATTTCTTTTCAAAACAGACAGAGAACTAAAAGACACAATAAAAGTTATAAATCTGACACAAAAAATTTTAAAAGTGAATCTACAAACATGCCTAGTGATAATTCCCCAAAGGACGTTGATAGAATAGTTCCAAAGCACAGGAAGCACCGTGAACGCCGATCATATCTGCATGATTTCGGCCTCGCCCTGTCCTATTCGGACCCGGAGGGCGACGTAATATTTGGTGCTCATACGTCACCGTGTGCCTATCGGGACAGACATTATTGTTTAAATGGTGGGACCTGTGTCTTTGTTGGTGCTCTGGAAATTAAAACTTGTCAGTAAGTACACTTTGTAATTTCATCATCATTGCATCTGCAATCATGTCTTTTAATCCTGCAAAATTTGAGACCTGTCCACATTCAAAGGTTTTGAAGACGAACATTTTTAAAGTCGAATTAATTTGAAAAAAAAATCGTTAAATAGGTTAGAAAATATTTTATGTGTAAAAAGAAGAAAGTGTTTGTCACAAGCAATTTCTTCTTTTTGCACAATGTTTTCTCAAGTATAAAACATGAGGACGTTAAAACCAGGAATTAAACAGGAAAGGGTTAAGAAGGTATTGTTCGACATTCCTAGAGTAGATCGTTAACCTATTACCAAACGACAAAATTTTGGACTGATCCAAATGGACAGAAATTGCCGACGACAATTTTAAGTGGATGGAACTTTTTGTCTTGTGGGGCAGAAACATTGTGGACATTGAAGAAATTGCTTGTAACAAGCAATTTTTTCCTTTCCCACAGTGGTTTACAAATTATTTCAAGCTGTAGTTAGAGCCTAATCTTTGTCTATTCCTTCTGTCCAAACAGGAATATTCCGGGTTCAGTATGACAAGGGTTAAAATGCAATATTTAAAATAAACATCTTTTATTACATCATATATTATCCCGGGCCCCGAAGAAATACACTATCTACAAAAAGGACGGAAAATATCTAAGATGAACGCATAGAAAAAATGGAATAATCTGGTTCGAACTTTTACACTCTTCCTGGTTCGAACTTTTGCACTTACTATATGACTGGTTATTCATAGTGGTGGACATTCAGGGAAAAGTCTAAGGCGTTCGTACAAAAAAAGGGATATGCATTCTTTCTCGTTCGAACATTTGCACTTATCATATGACTGGTTATATGGTGATAGACATTTTTGCGGTAAAATTAAAAAAAAAAAAAAAAAAAGAATGCACATTTTGCAAATTGTTGATCATTTGTAGTGTTCTATAAGAAAACCATTGTCGTGGTATTCGTGCATTTATAAGGTTCTGTGAGACCCGGTCTCACATAAAACAGCTTTATAGAAAAAAAAGTAATAAAAAAAAAAGATTGTTTACCAAATGTACAACTACTTTCTCTTCTTCCTTTGATAATTTCTTTGACACCTTTTATGTCAAAGAATCTTTTTGTACTTGTGAAATACCTACTATGCGCGTGAGAGATAACCCTTTAACCCTTTCCTGTTTTGCCAAATTTTAGGCTCGACCCAATTTAAACGTTTTGCTGTCAAAAATTTGAAATGGATTTAGTTTGTAAAATAACCATTCAGTGAGGGAGAAAATATTGTGGAAAAAAAGAAGAAATTGCTTGTTACAAGCAATTTCTTCTTTTTACAAGCAATGTCTTCTTTTTTCCACAATGTTTTCTCAAATATAAAATCACGGGGACGTAAAAACCAGGGGGTGAACGGGAAAGGGTTAAAACCTATTGTTTGTCATTCAAAAATCGATTGAACAATCAAATCATTTATTTAGACCAGAATTTTGTTTGTTTGTTTGAATGGAGTTTTACGCCGCCAGTACCGCCATCACATCCTTTCCTAGCCTCCAGCTGCTATCCCACATAGGTCTACGATTATCGACCCATTGGTGGGAGACAAGTAGTCGGAAAGGATGAGTTCCGCCGTCGGGGATCGAACCCGGGACCTCTAGAATGACAGTCCGACGTGCTACCAACTACGCTACAATGGCGGCTAGAACAGAATTAACCTTAGCACTAAGACATTTATGATAAGCATTTTTGCTATTCAAGCTGTAGTTAAGAAGTTTACGTTGCAAACTAATGATTGGATTTTTGTTAATGTCAATGACCATTATATATTTTAATACAAATGTTTTGATATCTCAGCCGAAACATTTAAATCCAACATCCGACATTCTTATGAGGCATTTTAGTACGTTTGGCGACTTAAGTTACGACGTTTAGGTCTTCAACCAATCATTTTATTTTTTGTTGAATGCTACAGCCCATAAATTTTGCAAAATAACGCCGGTAACAATCGAAGCGGAACTTCCTGTTGGAGTTAATGGGTTGGGCCTAGGGAGTCAGTGGGCGGGGCCAGCGATTGGTCAATTAAAATACCGGTAAATGTTTTGATGCGCTCAAACAAAGATACCTCACACAAAGAATTAACACACGTTTGTTGATAGAGGTGTGATCCAGGGGTCGGAAGTTCAAACTGAGGCTTGGCTTATATGAAGCTTAAAAAATTCCTATTATTGTAAGATGATAAGTACCGAGTCCGACCAAACACGAAAATTTTCGGAAGCGTAACACACACACACCACTCACACACACACGGACGCACAAAGATAAGGATTGAAATTCTCTTATACTGGTGTACAGCTAAACAATGATTCGAAAGCATGTGGGACGAGATAACCAAGGAATTGGCACGGTTTTGAAATTATTTAAGATATGTACGAAATTATCCATGGACATCTTGCTTACTTTCAAGCAAACAACAGCCGAGCATTGGACCTCCACAAGCAGTGATCGTACTCTGGTATGTAAATCGCCACCAGATAAACATGTTTCCTCTTTTCCTATATCGATGGTACAGCGCGAAATAGTTGCTGATTGATTGATTGATTGGGGTTTAACGCAGCTTTTAACAGTATTTCAGTCAAATCGCGGCGACTGGAACACCTGGCAATGTATTCCTGGCATTTCTCACACAAGTACTACCACTACATCCTTTCCTAGCCTCCAGCTGCTATCCCACTTAGGTTTACGATTATCCACCCAGTGGTGAGAGACAAATGTCGGAAAGAATATGTGCCACCGCCGAGGATCGAACCCAGCGAAACAGTTGTAACTGCCTATATGGTTATAGGCAGTACAACTGTTCCGCGTTGAACCATCGATATGTTACTTTTCACACAATGGACGGATAGCTGATCCCGCCTACTAAGCTCCGATAGGAAATTCCACTTCGATATTAAACGACATAATTTTGCAAAATTCATGGCCAGTAGCACGCAACAAAAAGTGAAATGGTTGGTTGGCTACGTAAACGTCGTTACAACAGCTTGAATAAAATTGAGCCTATGCGTGACATTTACAACCATTTCGCATGTGCGTTACTCTAACACATTGAGCACGCTGGACAATCATTCGGGGCAATTAGATCATTCGTTGATTGTTTAAAGAAGCTTTGGGTCAGTATCTATCTGCAGGATGCACCGGCTGATCTGAGTCTTTACTTGGCGCACATGTGTAATGGTTTGAAATGTCACGCATGCGCTCAATTGTAGTTAGGACGTTAAAGTCGCCAAACCAACAAAGATTCGTCACATTTACAAATGTCCGCCGATGAAGATTTCGAAGCTCACTTCCAGTCCAAATGAATAATTTGATTGATTGAATAATTCTTTGATTGACTGTGGCGAAACGGGTGAAAACTACAATTCTGGTCGAATTCAAACCTCTAATATATGTCCAGTGGAATGGTCACAAATTTACAAGCCGCATGAAGCGGAAAATTATCGTTCCTGGTAAGCCTGTGGTTTTCTCGCCGTACGACCAGGAGAGAAACTTATGGAAGTTATGAAATGTTCTTTATACAGTGGAGAGTCACATTTAAACGCCGATTTCAACACCGTATAGGTCCACGATGAACGCTCTTAAGCTTAGATTTTCAATTGTAATTTTCACGTTTTATTTTTAACCATTATGTCGAACTAATATTCTTCTTGAACGCAAGTTAGACAGCTGTTTATCACGGGCAAATTGGTACGGGATTTGCGTTCTAGTTCCTGGCTTTATCAGCCAGCAGTTCTCAATTTAAAAACAGAAATACATATTTATTAATTAACCCATTACCACACAGCCCGCCTTTTTTACATCCGAAAGGGAAAAAAAAGCTTCTGAAAAGAGAAAATGAAAAGAAATTGCTTGTATCAAGTAATTTCTTCATTTTTACACAATGTTTTCTTTCAAAAAGACAATAAATGAATAAATAAAGATTTCATCAACTTAAGATCGTCATCAGCTGCTTCTTTCAACGAGTGCCAGAGGAAAAAACAACAACATGTATCAAACATTAATCCCCGTCGGCGGCACATATCCTTACCGACATTTGTCTCTCACCAATGGGTGGATAATCGTAAACCTAAGTGGGACAGCAGCTTGAGGAAAGGATGTAGTGGTAGTACTGATGTGAGAAATATCAGGAATCCATTGCTAAGAGCTCTAGACGCCGCGATATGACTGAAATACAGTTAAAAGTGGCGTTAAACCTCATTCAATCATTCAATATCATACATTAATTTTGTTCGGCATCAAGGCCAAACTGCTTCACAATTCCTGCAGGGTACCCTTTACACAAGCCAACAACATTCGCAAAATCAGTGGGCGCACAAGTTACATGGTATCCCTTTTCAAACAAACAAACAAAAACAATCTTACAAACTCGTTGCACAGGGGCTGATGTCGGCATTTTTGAACTTTGATCAACATAAGACTTTTATAAACCTAGAAGTTGAAACATTGAAAAAATATATTTATTTTTGTTCATAATTTGTTTTTTACCAAGTGTCCTTTAATGACTTACGACTTTTAAACCATGGAGTAACGAGTCGCTTGTTAACGGATGGCACAGGTACGGCCACAGCACGTGGGCTAATAACTCTCACGTGCACCTGTGGAAGGTCGAAGAGTATGGTGGATCTGATGTTTGCTATTCCATTTACACGGGCGTTGTAACGAACCAGAACCCGTCGATCAAGGAATCTTTTACTAAACTACGGATTCAAAGGGCTAATAGTTAACCCATTTTCATGGAATCCCGCTTTTTTTACCTCTCGAGCAAAAGGCTTATTTTCAGGAATTTGAATAATTGTTTTGTAATAAACAATTTCTTAACAATCTACATTGTTGTCTGCTTGACAAAGACAAGACTTTCAAAATTTAATCGACAAGAATTTTCGTCTGTAACTTCGTCGTATTCGACACTGTCTAAAATTCTATCATCAAGTAATGGGTAAACCCTTCCTTGTACAAACCCTTAATTTTGCGTCACTGTTTTTGTACATTGTGGAAAAAGAAGAAATTGCTAGTGCCAAGCAATTTCTCTTTTTTCAACAATAATTTCTACCACACCAGATGGTTTCATTTCGAATCGAATCGTGTTATCATTGTCAGTTTAAACCAGTCAAATTAAAAAAAGAAACAGAAAAGGGTTAAACAATAGTACGATTTTTGCACGTAGACAGAGGTCGGAGATAGTTACAACAATACGAGTAGAACATAATACACATACCAGACCTAACCGCAAAGTAACCACAAAACGTAATTTGTGTAATAAGTGATCGGAGCTGCCAATCGAAACAACAACAAACCCTTGACTTTAATCCGTCCTTCGTTAAGTGGTTCAGCCGTCCGGCACGTTACCAGCGACGCGTAACTTACGAATAGTTCGAATTCCATTGGTGGTCTTAGGAAACGCATTTCACAAAGTGAACTTCTTTCTGATAAACCTTAACCCATTCCAACTTAACCCCTCCTTTTTACGCCCCTCGAGAAAAAAGCTTTGAAAAACATTGTGGAAAATGAAGAAATTGCTTGTATCAAGCAATTTCTTCATTATCCACAATGTTTTCTATTTAAAAAGATGAAAAAATTCGAAATTCCATCAACTTGAAATTGTCGTCTGCAGCTTCTTTCAATTTGGACCAGTCTAAAATTTTGCTGTGTTGGAATGGGTTAACTCATTCCCACGAAATGATGACTTTTTGCGCTCCTGAAGAAAATATCTATGGAAAACATTGTGGATAATGAAGAAAGTGCTTGCAACAAGCAATTTCTTAAATGTCCACAATGTTGTTTACCCTTAAAGACCACGATTTTCTTAAGTCCACTAATTTTAATTGCCGTCTTCAACTCCTTTAAAATTGGACACGTCTAAAATTTTGTCGTCTGGTAATTGGTTAATTCGTGCTTCTTGGAGTGGTTCAGACGTCTGTCATGTAACCAGCGACGCGTGACTTGCATAGGGTCGAATTCTACTGGTGGTCGTAAGAAACACATTTCACTAAGTGAACTTCTTTGTGACATACTTTAATCGATTATAAGACGGTGAAATTTTGAAAAGAGGTTGCAGACGAAAGTCAGTGTGGCTGTAATTTCAAATAACCACTCTTATGATTGAAAACGTCGTGAGAAAAGAGGAAATTGTTCCTGACAGTCAATTCCTTCTTTTCCCAATATGTTTTAATGAATATATCTTGGGTTTCAGGTTTTTTTTACTGCTTGTTGTGGCAGGCATGGATTCATAGAATTAATGCCATATTAACCTCTTTGTCAGCGAAAGCTCGGTTTATCTTACTTATAATAATTTCCTCAAATACTTTATTTTCATTGTCTTAACCCATTCCAACTCAATCCCTCCTTTTTAGGCCCCTCAAGAAAAAAACTTTGGAAAATATTGTGGAAAATGAAGAAATTGCTTGTATCAAGCAATTTCTTCTTTATTCACAATGTTTTCTATCCATAAAGACGAAAAAATTCAAAATTCCATCAACTTGAAATTGTCGTCTGCAGCTTTTTTCAATTTGGACCAGTCTAAAATTTCGCTGTGTTGGAATGGGTTAAAAAAAGGATTGACTGGGAACACGTTAATTCCAATCCACTACCAGTCGACAGAATTTCAACTGTTCTTAATTCAAAGATATTGCAGTCGACAAATTTTAGTTTGTGAAATTTTAAAATCTTCCGTCTTTTGTGGGCAAATTCAGGAACTACAAGCAAGTTCTTCATTTTCCACAATATTTTCCAAAACTTTTTTCTTGGGGGCGCCAAAAAGCGTCATTGTTAGGAAATGGGTTAAACCCCTATACATGTCATATATTCTTGATATATTAATACCATACGACTATTGGTCTGGTGCGATAATTTGTTTGAAATCGACCTTGTCAAAACCTTACTCAATCTCCAAAACCACATGTAGTCTTAGCATTCCTGTCGAAAACTTCAAGATAACTTCAGAAAGAACTTACCGAAGAATAAACTTAAGAAAAAAAAGAGCCAAGGAGAAATTGATGCACAAGTGATCTATCTTTATTCCCCCTTTTCTCAAAGCAATCATTGGTTTTCGCGACCGTCTAGTGATTTATTGTATTTTCGATTAATTTATTGTTTTAAGAAGATTCTCTTCACAAGATAGGTCCAATTTGACATTTATGTATATTTTCAATAAATGAAAATATCAAATAAAATGAAAAGATGAAAAAATAAGGAACAAATATTTCAAATCACACTTTGAAGGCTTGATTAGCATAATCATGACATTGTGCAAAAACTTACGTAAAGGTCAAACTTGTTTTTTAAAAGTTCTAAATTAAGGAATGTCTGTTTAAGAAAATCGTTTTCAAAAAGAGCCTTAATTGACGGTTTTTAAAATGTTGGCTAATATCCTTAAAGCACATTTGAAGCATTTTGTTAGTTGGTCGACTTAAATGTTAACCCTCGTCATGCTGAATATAAACCTCTGCAGAAATCAAAGCACCGAAATCTCCAGAGACACTAGTTACAGGTCAATATTTCTTTAAAAAAAAACACGATTTTATAAACAATGCTAGCTGGGTAGGGACAAGCAGGTGGTGACTGCATACATGTGTAGTTTGATCTTTGTCTATACCTCCTGGTCAAACAGTAATACTTCGGGTCAGCGTGTCATGGGTTAATAAAGCTATAGCTACGACATTACGGTCGTCAACGAACCATTTCACCCTTTGTTACATGTTAACTGACCATCGGATTTTAAAAAATAACCCCGTTTGATTTCAAAGTCGAACTTTCTGTCGAAGTTTATGGGCGTGGCCAGTGGTCCGTACATTCAGACAGTCCATAGAATGAGCGATCGGATGCGAAAAGATATCTAAAATTGCAGATTTCTGTGTAGTCTGGTTTAGGCTAGCTCATTTGGCGCTTTCGAGTTGGACATTCTCGTAAATTTACGTAACGTCGATGAAAGACGATTATACGGTAAACACAGCAGGATTCAGCGATTTGATAAGTTTGAGATCGCAAGTCATTTTGGAAATTAGAGTATACGTCCTGACGTTATTTTGTACTTTTAAGGAATTGTTTTACAACAGAAGCTTTACTTGATAAGATATACAAAACCACGAATCAAGCAACTGTCAGGAGAATGAAATTACTTTGAATTATAGATGTCGATGCTATGTAATATCACCACTTAATGTTCCTAGATTATAATTCACAATGAAAAACTCTCATTTAAATATTGTTTTACAATATTTGGACCAGTTTTTCCTCCCGATAAAGTATTAAATTTGCGTAAATTCTTTATCAAACGTGGTTACAAAGAATTCTATTAGACACTAACCGTTTCCTGGTTAATCCCTGTTTTTTACGTCCCTGTGATTTTATTACTGTGAAAACATTGTGGAAAAATAAGAAATTGCTTGTCACAAGCAATTCCTTCTTTTACCACAATATTTTCTACCCTACTAAATGGCTATTTTTCAAATAAAATCAACTTTAAATTTTCGTCTGCAAAACCTTTGAATTTGGACGGGCCTAGAATTTTATTTTGCAAAACAGGAAAGGGTTAACCATTTTCCAGACGGCAAGTTTGAAGACTGGTCTCAATTGACCGATTGCATTGTCATTCAAAGAACCAATCGACCAATTAAATCTTTCATTGAGATTCGAAGTGAGCTTTTAACTCCGGTATTGGCCAAAGTTTTGGTTAAGCATTTTAGTTGGTTTGGCGTCTAAAACGTCGTAACTACAACTTATTCATATTTGCTACATGTTACTTGTTATAAATTTTGCGAAATAATACCGTTTAATAGCTAAGTAGAACTTCATGTCGGAATCGGTGGGCGTGGCCAGCGGAGTCATTGGGCGGAGCCAGCGATCCATCAATAGAAAAAAAATGCTGGATTTGGCGAGACACCGTCATCGGCTAATAAGATCCCACGTTTAGAAATCCTAAACTAGAAATCTGAAATCTGATTTAGAATTGTTTGTGAATGTGATCCCTCAAAGAGGGCCAGATGACAAGTCGATAAAATGTTAACCCGTGTTACATGGAGAAAACAAATACGCCCAAGAAAAACTGAAAAGCCATGTGCCATGATTGATCGCGGGCGTTGTCAAAATTTCATTAATCATACAGGGCCCGTAATTCACCATGTACTTACATGCTGAGTTCTAGAACTTTGATCTATTAGGTAAATATTAGCCATTTGCCTTCTCATAACCTTGAACGTACGTGTTTTGTTATATGTAAAAACATGCTTTGTAGATCTTGAGGACTAAAAGTGGCACCTTTGTCTGTTTTCTGCTAGTATCACTATGGACCTTTATTGCACGTTTCTAATCATTACACTTGAAATGCACACACTTAATAGCTTGGACAGCCACCCAGGGACTTTCGAAAATTCTCTAATCAATTAAAGAAGCTTCGGGTCAGTATCTATTAACTTAGCGCACATATATCCCCAAAATTATCTGAGTCTTAACTTAGTGTACATGTATCCCCAGTCTGATAGAGTCTTAACTTAGCGCACATCTATCTACAGTCTGATCTGAGTCTTATTATAGCAGACATATATCCCTAGTCTAATCTGAGTCTTAACTTAGCGTACATGTATCCTAAGTCTGATCAGAGTCTTAACTTATAATTAGCGCATATGTATAAGGTTTGGAACTGTCACCCTCTTAGATATACGGATTGAAATTGTCACGTTCTCATAATCATCATATCAATTAAGACACTTTTAAATAAATGCCCTAAAATCGCTTGTTTGTAGGTCGCCTTTAAAAATCAATGTTTTCAGATGTACTAACAAATTCAGCACCATACTAACGATTTTCGTCTGAAACAATATACATGTATAACTGAAAATCACCTGTGTTATAGGGTAGATTTCTGAAATGCCTCGTCCGACCGGCAAGATAAGCTTGGTTGGCAGAATACACGGCTTCAAACCTAGGGGTCAAACCTAGGGGTCGTAGGCTCAAGCCAATGGCTGATCCAAATAAATTAAAAAGAAAGACTTTCAGATTAGACCTAAAACATACGAGAAAAATGCTAGGGTAGCAACAGTAAACGAAAATACACTCATGGCTTGTCCTTGAACAATCAAACTCTCGAAATCAACAGGGTGTGGGCGATAGTTGAATTTAAGCAAGCCATACCACGCAGATGACGAGTCGAGCGACCCCCGTTAGCCCTTCATTAGTAAAAAGAAAAACAAATGCTAAAATACCCTTGATTTAACAAATTTGTAGAAAGACTTTAAAAAAATACACATAATAAAAACACTCTCCAAGGGTAGCAAAACCACTGAAAAGTCGGAATATCTTTCTGAAAGACAAGGGCGTTACTGTTTTGAGTTTTTTGGGTTTATTTTGTTAAATTCAGGGATCTGGTGTGTTTTTCTAATTTCTATTTAATTTATTTAGTGTTCACGGAAACTTTTTTCCCGTTATCTCCTGTGCTTTACAAGCGATAAATTAGGTGTTGATAAGTGGCGAGCCCTCCCATATTGTAACTGATACCTCCTTGAACACAAGAATTATTTATTCTTGCGAGTGTTGTGAAGTTGAAATAGATTATAACCCAAATTATAAATCTGTATTCGTCAAGCTATCTTGTGTTCAGTTTTATAGAAAATATTAATATACAGGGTTTTATGATTGTTACCCGTTTGGACGAAAAGAAGCCCTCTAGGTATTCTGTAAAGCAAATGCGCGAAAAAGTGATTTGCTCCAGCAGATGTCAACTAAAATGAAATCAACGAAATGTCCCACCCTAGCCAGCCCACCCAGTCCGTGCAGTTTGCCAAATTGTCGTCTGTAACTTCTTTTGTTTTGGACCAATTTTTGTCGTCTGGTGGTAATGGGTAAAATCGGCCATTACTTTAGAGCTGTGCTAACCCCCTGTGCATGGTAATTTGCTTTCGTTCAAGGTACAGAAATGATGGACTTTGTCTTTTGGATAGCTTAAATTGGTAAAAACGAACTGTGAAAAAATGGCAGCTCATAATGCAACAAGTCTTCTCCAAACACGTAGGTGTTATTCATATTTATTTTCATAACAACGAATATATCGATATAGGTAACAACCATGATTGTTTTTTCCTTTGAATCCGATTCGAGCCTAGATTAATAATTTCTAAACGCTAGCGAGCGCTTTTGACAAGAGTGCATGTGCAAAGCGGGGTACCATTTTAGAAACGTTAGAAAGCGTATTGTCAGCCTGAAGGCATGGTTTATTATACCAACATTTAACCCGTTACCAGACGACAACATTTCAGACTGGTCCAAATTGAAAGGAATTGCAGACGTTATGAAATATTAGATTTTTGCAATAGAAATCATTTTGTAAAATGCAGTAATTGCTTGTTACAAGCAATTTCTTCATTTTACACAATGTTTTCTCAATTGTTTTTCTTGAGGGGCGTCAAAAGGCACCACTGTGTGGGAATGGGTTATATCATTTGTATTTCAATTTGGCTGTATATTTTGCGTAGAGATTATCAGCACGTGAATGAATAGTTTCTGACCCCATATCAGTTCGAACAACTTAAAATAACTTGTATTGTGAACTCCTTTTAGATCGGTTTACAGTGGGCTTTTTATAGAGCATGAAGTGTTTATTGTTCGCCCTATTTTTTCTATAAAACACGCCGTAACATTTGTATATATACAATGAGATCTGTGTCAGTTTATAAACAATGGTTCCAGACTAGGCTTTCTTCGGCTTCACTGGAAAAAATATATATATAGACGGATTAAAATTGAAATTCAAATGTCAAAAAATACCCTTGAAAATATAGAATCGCTGCTAATTTAAATGTCTTTAAGGGTTAGTCTAAACGGGGCTATTCTTTCTTACAGGAAAATTCTTTACAACGTTTTTTTTTTCAAATATCATTTAACCTGATACCAGACAACAAAATTTAAGACTTGTAAGGAATTGCAGACGACAATTTAAAATTTATGAAATTTTGAATATTTCTTATTTTCTAGATAGGAAACATTGTCTAAAATGTAGAAATTGCTTGTTACAAGCAATTTCTTCATTTTACACAATGTTTTCTCTCTTTTTTTCTAAAAGGGCGTCCAAAAAAGTCATTGTGTTGGGATGGGTTAAATGAAACGAAAGAGTGGGCTATATGCCTAGTTCAAGAATAGGTCATATGCGTTCAAGATCTTACAAGAATCTAAGAGGGGCAACATATATAGAACCTAACGACTCGGTGGATGTTCAAATCAACTGCTTACTGATCCGTTCTTCATTTGCAAGGTAGTCAAACGCATGTTGTAACCAACTGTACTGAGTGACACCGTGAACATAATCGCAGATGACGGATCGCTGGCTCCACTGTTCTCCGACAGGAAGTTCCACTTCTATACGTGTTTCTATTTTCCCCAAAACTTATGGTCAATACCATTTATCAGAAAACACAAAATGGGGTTAGGTGGCAACTTAAACGTCGTAACTAAAGCTTGAATGAGCTTAAGTTACGCCGTTTAAGTTGCCAAACCGACTAAAATGCTTCACATAAATATTAGAATTTCAAAGTTTACTTCCTGTCTAAATGAATGATTCGATAGGTCAATTGAGTCTTTCATTGATGGTCATTGGTCATTTAGAAGATGGTCTAGAATCCTTGTAAAAATTGAGGGTACAAAGACTTCATGAATCAACGGATATTTTTATCAGATCAAATTATCTTCATTACTAGTCAAAAAAGGCCTGATTTATATAAACAAATCACACACAAAACAAACTAGAAGAAAAAATTTTTTTAAATTGTTAGAGGGTGTATCTTTTTAATGGTCTCTGAATCATATAATGTTAATATTTCCAGTGGAAATCAAACAAATGAGCTTTTCTTCTCATTGAAGTACAGTAAAACCCCTCTAATACGACCACTTGCGGTACTTTCTGAAAGTGGTCGTAATAGAGGGGTGGTCATAATACTGAGGTTTGGTCGTTTGTTGTCAAGTTGTATTTTGAGCTTCCCATCGCTGTAATCGACTTTTTAAATGGTGATTATTTCAACCCATTACCAGACAGCCAAATTTTAGACTGGTCCAAATCGAAAGGAGTTGCAGACGACAATTACAAACTTACAAAATTTAAGATTTTATCATCTTTCTGGGATGTAAGTATTGTGTAAAATGAAGAAAATGCTTGTACAAGCCATTTCTTCATTTTAACCAATGTTTTCCCAATCGTTTTTTTTTTTTTTTTTTTTTTTTTGTTTTGTTTGTTTGTTTGTTTGTTTGTTTGTTTTTTAGGGGCGTCCAAAAGTGTCACTGTGTTGGAATGGGTTAAGCATTACATTAAATTTGAACTTCATTCGGTTGATATTTTGAAATACTGCGGATAAAAAAGCGACTTTTCTAGGTTCACGAATAGTGAGCTTACAATATTACGAGTGTGTAATAAAACTAATATTTGAAAAGGGATATCGGATCTAGCAGAGGTCGATTACATCAAGTATTTGGAGAATGAACATATAGTAAGGTAGAATTAATGTTCTAGATTGAAAAAACTTTTGATCCTGGCCAGGCTGCACGGATACGACCTAAATGACGCTTTTCGGATTACTGGTCTTAAATACTAACTCAGACTTGGTAAGCGATTCAAAAAGTGTACAGACGTGACAAAGCACTTGTCGAAAAGATCTTATTGTAAATCTGAACATTCGTACGAAAGACAGCTAAAAAATATTTATTTCATGTCTTTATTTGCATTTTATTTTATTTTTACACATGAATGCACCGTTAATTACAAGACAGGTTGAACAAGCTGCAGCTACAAATGTTTAGTCTCTGAACGAATATACATTGGTTTGAACTTCATAAAATATATTTCGTGAGACGAAAATGAAATTGTACAGTAGAGCTGCTGCTAAATACGGCAGCAAACAAACGCCAATTAGGCCTATGACATTGGCCTCCCACACCAAGTGTATTTAGTTTGGAATTACAAATTGTTTAAATTGACATGGGAGTTCTCAATTAATTAGGAACCAGGCTTCTAGGGACTTCTATTTAGAGTATAAATTATTTGTCTAATTATTTAGAGGTTTTTACATAAATAATTCGTTTTCTCTTTACTCCAGTCTTCTTAGCCCTTGTCATGCTGATACCAGAATATTACTGTTTTTGCAGGAGGTATAGACAAAGATCAGCCTGCACATAAGTCCAGCCTGATCTTAGTCTACTCCACCTACTTGTATTTTTTACGCAGTATATGTTTGTGAAATAAATTTTAAAAAAAATGCAAGTCCTCTATGAGGGCTTCTAGTGCTAGTGCTTTCAGTGCTTTGATTTAAAAGCAATTATGAGACCATTTTTTTCAGCAGAGAAAGGGTTATAAGAGGGAATAACAGTATAACCTAACAATACTATGGAGACAGGGCAAATTCTTGCGGTTACAAAAAATAGTATTTTTTGCACACACTAAGCGATCACCAAACGAAACATGTGTTTTTCATCAGTCAGCATCGAGAATAAAGAAAACAATCATATCGTAGACGTAATTCAAGGAATAAGTAACTTGAGCTAATTGCCGACTGTAGATAGCATGTTTTGTCTCTTAATGTGCGGTAACTTACCACTATAAGTTCAATTCCTTTTGCTTGAGACATCGACGTAGCCAGACCTAAAGTTTGCATGTCTACTAACCCATTACGTCACAATAAAATTTTAGACTGGTCCAAATTGATAGAAGCTGTAGACGACAATGTTAAGTTGAAAGAATTTTATTTTTTTCATTTTTTTGGATAGAAAATAATGTGGATAATGAAGAAATTGCTTGATACAAGCAATTTCTTCATTTTCCACAATGTTTTTCCAAAGCTTTCTCTTGAAGGGCGTAAAAGGGAGGGCTTGCGTTGGAATGGGTTAAATAAGTTGTAAGTTCACCGATTGCCTTTTTTTTCTAATTATAAATAACACCTACCTTTCAATCACTGGCCCCGCCAACTTACTCCGTTGGTCCCCGTCATAGACTCAGACAGGAAGTTCCACTTCGACTTTTCTGCGGCGTTTTTTCTTTTTTTTTTTTTTTTTTCAGTAGAGTCCAACAAAAAGTAGAAAGGTTGGTTGTCGACCTAAACGTCGTAACTTCAGCTTGAACACGTTTTGGTATGAAATTATTTTGTGCGGTAGTGTATGAAACAGCTGCGTGTTTAAAATTTTGTGCATGGCGGTATGATTTTTCTTTCAATCAGAACTTTCGTTTTTGATAGACAAAACTAAAAAATAAATATTCCACTATCAAAAGAATAGGTTACACGTTGCGAACAATAAACAATGTTCCGTGTTGATCCTGCTCCTTTTCCAATTGACCAATCGCTGGCCCTGTCCACTTACTTCCTTTTGCCACGCCCATCGACACCAACAGGAAGTCCCGCTTCGATTTGAATGCGTTATTTTGCTACATTTATGGCAACTAGCATGTAACAAAAAGGTAGAATAGATGATTAGGGACATAAACGTCGTAACCAAAACTTTGAAAAAAGCTGTAGTTACGACGATTAAGTCGTCAAACAAACATAAAATCTTAAGGAAGATGGCGGCCTGTGTAGGAGTTCAAACCTTAATTCCGGGCTGAATGAAAGGTTTGATTGGTCGACATATTCCTTGGTTTATAGCCGCGGTTGGTCTATTGGCCATTCAGAGATATATTTGTGATTTCCGGGTTCGTTATTTTAAAACTCGCCTTGTTATCTTCCATTCAACAGTTTAGCCATGATGAAAATAAACAAATAAACCAACAAATTAACAGTTTTGAGTCAAATGGTTTAATTTGGTTTTTGCCAAAATTTGCAAATGCTTACTGGTGGGAAAACTTGTTTTATACCTCGATGCGAATTTGGGCAAAAAATATTGACAGTATTTTCAAATAAGTCATAAGTCTTTCTAGATAAAAAAAAAATCTAAAATGCAGAAATTGCTTGTAACAGGCAATTCTATTGATTTTAAAATGTTGTTTTTTATGCAGGTTACTCTGATAATATCAAAATATAAGAAATAAAGGGGTTTTTCATTGTTTTGGGGTTTGTTGTTTCCATAAACTAGATTAAATAAACCCCCAAATCATTTTGTTACAAGCAATTTCTTCATTCTCCACGCTGTTTTCTACAAAGAAAGACATAGATATTTGAAGTTGTATTGATTTGAACATGTCGTCTGCGACTTCTTTGATTTCGGACCAGTCTAATTTTTTGTCGTCTGGTAATGGGTTAAGTTCAGGAAGAGTGATGGGTAGAATAAGGTTAAGCAAATACTATGTGTGGTAATTTATAACACAATCGGCCCGTGCCAAAAACTATCAGCTGATTCCCAGACAAATATAACAGATTTTATCCTTCTGTAAACAAGAACGGGACTCACACTTTACTCAAAACGGGCAAACTGTTTTTTTTTCTAGAAAAGAAAAGATTTGTTTGTTTGTTTGTTTGAATGGTGTTTTACGCCGCTTTCAACAATCTTTCAGTTATATCGCGGCGGCTGGAGCACCTAACAATGGATTCCTGGTATTTCTCACACCAGTACCACCATCACATCCTTTCCTAGCCTCCAGCTGCTATCCCACATAGGTCTTGGATTATCAACGCATTGGTGGGAGACAAATAGTCGGAAAGGATGAGTGCCGCCGTCGGGGATCGAACCCGTGACCTCTAGAATGACAGTCCGACGCGCTACCAACTGCGCTATGACGGCGGCAGAAAAGAAAAGAAGAGAAATAAATCACGAAAGTAATTGAAGGACCGCTAGTCACGCCTACTGACCCTCGACATGTTAGTTCGACAAGGGTAATAAACATTAACCCTTTCCCACACAATGACGCCTTTTGATGCCCCTCAAAAAGAAAAAAAATAAATTGGAAAACATTGTGGAAAATGAAGAAATTGCTTGTTACAAGCAATTTCTTCATTTTCCACAATGTTTTCTAACCAAAGAGGTGCAAAAATCTAAAATTTCATAAACTTTAAAATGTCGTTTGTAACATTTTTGAATTTTGACCGGTCTAAATTTTGTCATCTGGGAATGGGTTAACTTTTTTATAATACGTAGTCATTCGTAACTTTCGCAAAAATGGGCGTATTTTTTAACAATAATGGGGTAAATATTGATTGACGGACGAACGAAAATGGGAGAGAAAGACGCGTGGACGTAGAAACAACGAGCCGTCTTTATTCTCTACCTCGCTTCTTCGAAATTGTCCTTGAATAATTAGATATCTCATTAATGAAAAACTTTCAATTTGCCACCTGGTGGCAAGTTTTCATTTATTATTCATATGAGATGTAAATATGTTCAATGGTATTCTAAATATAGATACTTTGACGTCACAGGGAATAACATCAGTTGCTATTTATTTACTAATCAAATTAATTGCCTCTATTTTTGTGTAATTTATTTTCCCTTTGGTGTAGGGGCTATCCTAAAATAACTCATCGAGGGAAAAAAATCTTCAAAATATGGCTCATTGGACTTTTTATTCCATTCGCTCATTCGTATGTATATATGATACATACGAATGAGCTCTTATGAAAAGTGGAGATAGCGTCACATATGATGTCCAAAAATATGCGGAAAAATGTGTGTCACCATATAGCACTTGCTGCATTATAAGTAAGAGCCATAATACTAAGCTTGAATGAGCACCCTTGTCTCTTAGAAGAGTTAGTCAGAGAGTCGAGCTTGGATTAACCCATTCCAACTCAAGCCCTCCTTTTTACGCCCCACACGGAAAAAGCTTTGGAAATCACTGTGGACAATGAAGAAATTGCTTGTATCAAGCAATTTCTTCATTATCCACAATGTTTTCTATCCAAAAAGACGAAAGAAATCAAAATTCCATCAACTTGAAATTGTCGTCTGCATCTTCTTTCAATTTGGACCAGTCTAAAATTTTCTTGTGTTGGAATGGATTAAAGAGATAAACAAGAGAGCAATCTCATTAAAATCATCTCTACGGAACCACTACGCTATCTCTTCGTTTATAAACGCAGGGACGTATCAACAGGCTATTATCAGTCTAGCGTACAAGCCAGTTCTGATCCTCAAAATCAACCAGCGGTAAATTTGTAGGCTTGACAGGTTATCTGTCTGCTAATCTATTAAGTGGCTATCTATTTCACTGTGTTCCAGTCCTGGAATGCTTGACCTGGGTCCCTTTAGATCTAATGATAAGACATGCAACAATTTTTGATCATGGCTCGCGAGTGTTTTTCAGACTTTTAATCATTTGTGATATTTCTAAGCTCTTGCCATTCCGTCCTAAATTATGCAAAATAATGTTTAACAGTGACAATTTTTTTACTCCTAACCCTTTGATGTAAGCCTTGTGTTAAGTTCATTCTCCGGCATGATCTTATTTAGTTACTTATAAGAAGAATGAAAAGGTACTAACAAAAGAGTTGTAACTTTTTTTTAAAGAAAGAGGAATACAATATTTTACAAATGTACAGGACCTGCAAAAATTGAAAGAAGCTGCAGATGATATTAAAAATTTTAAAATAAGCACCAAAAAGAGAAGAAAAAAAATTATACAATAGGAGATGTTTCTTAAAAAGCAATTCCTTTTCCTTTTCTCACAGTGTATCCACTGTTATTTTTTTCTTTAGTGTGTCAGATTGTGTGGGAACGGGTTAAGTTGAGTTGAAATCAAGAATATGAAAGAACCTATAGTACATATTGATTTGTAAATCACAATAAATTGTTTTGTATGTTATTTCAAACGCCCCTTTGAATAATCTTTCAGTTATGTTACAACAATGTTCACTTATTCATTTGTTTCCTGTGTATCACTTTTACAAGGCTGAGACCTCAGTGCCAATGGTTTTCAAGGACAATCATGTATTCTATTAACCATTACTTTAGTATGAGATATAATCATAAAACATATTAGGTATATAGGTATTTAAACTTTTAAGTAGGACAAGGACATGTGCAAAAGTTAAAGTCTATAACCCGTTGCAGTTCTGTTTAGATGATATATGTTATGTAAAAAGATCAATAAATTGATCAAAGGTTAAGGCCACCGAATTGGATGCAAAGTGAAAACATAGGACAGGAATATCTGTGTTAGATATAATCAAAGGACTGAAAGTCCTGAGAGCGGTTTTACTGGTTTATCAGTAACCGCTCTCAATAATGCGAGCATGTTTCATCAATATGAGTGAGTAAATCGTACACCTAAGTAGGAGGAGCAGCTGGAGGCTCGATAAGGATGTAGTGGTAGTACCGGTTTGTGAACTACCAGGAATCCATTGTTAGGAGCTCCAGCCGCCCCGATATAACTGAAATACTATTAAAAGTTGCGTTAAACCCTATTCAATCAATCATGATCCCTTACTGTTTACCGAAATCGCTATTTTGAATTAATCGCAAAGTTTTCTTCTTAAGTGCGTGAAAATTTGTGGTTGTGTGGTAAACGGTTAAATGATAAAAGGTAAAGAAATCAAAGCTAACATTCAATTCTTTTTTTCGTTGAGCATATTATTATCCCAATTGAAGAACTACATGTCCGTTTCAAAGATTTAGTCGAATTCGAGAGGTAAAAGGTGTTTTATTCGATGGGGTTAATAGGCACTTGAATCGCGTCTAAAACAGGGAGGAAATTATTTCTCTCATTTTGACAATTCATTAGACAATTTAGATATATTAAGTCAAAGTTTTAAACCATTATCTGGATATTCATGACTAAAAGGAGGCTGTTAGCATTCAGCAAGTAAGACACTTTCTTCATCAGCGATGAAACAAGATGGAGGCGATCACATAGATTTTCACTTCAAGTTTATGAGCATGCGTGGAAATGAGCGGAAATGCGTGAGAACTTGTTTCCTGTTGATCGATATGAAATACCGGTTTTTCCTAAAAAAAAAAAACGCTAAAAATTGAATAAATTTGGTATATGAAATATAAGGCCAAGGGAATTTCGTATTCTATATACAGCATAATCACATTATTCTCTACCAAGTTTATAAAAATTATACCCCTGGGGTAAAAAATGACCCCACTCCTGAGGTCCAAAGTTGGGAAAACACTCAATTAGAGCAAGTTCAAAAGTCTTCTCCCTAACTTTATGGCCAAGGGCATTACTATTTGGTAAGTAACATAACTAGATGGTTTGCAGTATGTTATTAAAATTCATGCCCCTGGATGGGATAAAAACAGCCCTGCAGCAGGGGTCTATAGTTGGAAATATCGCCTACTATGAGCAAAACTAAACAAGAGCTACGCCTACAGGTGCCTACGCTCGGCTTTTGGGTGCTGGATAGTGGACAAAATGCATCTAGAATTATCCCCCTTGATAGTATAGGTTGTTCTTTTGATAATGAGCAAGTGTGCCAAGTTTCAAGTGAATACCTTTAGTAGAACCAGAGATATCACAAATTGTCAAACACCCCGGACAACGACGACAACACCAAGGCTATCGCAATACCTCGGATTTCTCCGAAAACAGCCGAGCTAAAAATCTTCCTATCAAGTATGAGGCCTTAAGCATTCAATTTCCGAATGTAGCATAACTTAAATGTTATCTACCATGTTTTTAGGGATTTATACCCCTTGGGTCAAAAACACCATAGCCTCTGGGATCCAAAGTTTGGAAAAAACACATTCAAATATATGATAGTATAATGCATTCGAATTTCATATATAGCATATCCACATGGTCCTCTACCAAGTTCACCAAAGTCATACTCCTGGGGTCATAAATAGCCCCAACCCAGAGTTCTTTTTTTTGTGTGTGTGTGTGTGTTTGTGCTTTTTTTTTTTTGAAAAACGCTCAATTAGAGCAAGTTCAAAAGTCTTGTCCTCCAAAACTATAAGGCCTAAGGCATTAATATGTGATATGTAGAATAACTATATGATTTTTAGCTCCACTGGCTGAAAGCCAGCAAGCTATTGTCATGGCGCTTTGTCCGTCATGCGTCTTTCCGTTCAAGCGCACGTCCGGCCGTATACCTTTACTTTAAAAATCTTCATATAAGAAAGTACTAAACAGAATTCTACCAAATTTCAAAGAAATGATCCTTTGGTCAACCCTTTATCAGATCTCTTCAAAGAATTTTGATCGGATGAAAAACATGGCTTTAATGGACAGGGCTAATCTACGTAGTAGTGAATTCTTTTAAAAAATCTTTTCTCAGAAAGCAGTGGATGTATTTCAACCAAATTTTATAGGAATGATCCTTGGGTGACCCTTTATCAGATTCAATCAAAGAATTTTGATCGTCGGATGATAAACATGACTTAAATGGGCGGGGCTAATTTCCATATATGGTGAAAGCTTGGAAGATGTTCTTCTCAGAAACCTGTAAAATCGGGGTTTCAACCAAATTTCACGGAAACGATTCTCAGTTGATCCTTTTCAAATTCTTCTCAGAAACCAGTTGATGGATTTCAACCAAATTTCACCGGAATGATCCTTTTGTGACTATTTTTCATATTCCACCAATAAATTTTGATTAATTTAAAACATCCTTTTTATGGTCATGGCTTATGTCTGTATATGGAATACAGTGAGCTTTTTTTAAATTTTGTTTTCCAACTGACTCAGTAAATAAATAGCTCTTTGTAAAGTAATGAAAAGTTTGAAATATAAAAAGATTTGATTGACAAGATTTATTTGACACACATAGTGAATATGATTCGGTTTATATTGAATTCCTCAAAACACCATTTGCTTAATCAGTACAATCAGTCGCCTCTAGTTTACTATGTTACGAGAAATTATGCCCATAGCCTAGGTATGAGGTATAAAACATTCAATTTTGGTATATAGTGTATCCTGATGGTTCTCTACCAAGGATGCCAAAATTGTACTCAGTGGATCAAAAATGGCCCTGCCCAAGAAGTCCATTACAAGATACCAAAATCTAAGACCAGTTCAAACTGAAAGAATTTGCGTTGGCAAATCAAATTGGATTGAAATTAAAATATCGTATAAAAATGGTGGGAAATGGAGAAATAATAAGCAAGTTCTCTTTTTCTAACATTTTCCAAAACCATTTTCCTTGAGTGAGTTTAACTGCCAGGTTGTTTGCTAATGGATTAAACTATAAAGACTTAAGCATTCATACTTGGTATGTAGCACTACTTGATGGTTTTGTATAATGCCCGAAAGCTTATATTTGTTACATCTATTTAGCTCCTGTTATGTTATTCTTTTTATATAAAAAGTTCTTTAATTAGCAGATGCCTCAGGAGAGCGATTTAGGACCATCATGGTCCTCTTGTTTAAGTAGATCAAAGATCAGGGTAAATATTCTTGATGTCTGATCTAATAGAGGTTTGTATGTGACTTAATCATTGAAAGAAAAGTAATTTCTTTAAAGTTCGTCTTGGTCAAACACCAATGGTAGAATCCGATGAAACACAATGATCTTATCAAGTTTACGATGCTATTTTATAAAACATTGTCCTATGTTGTTGACAGAATTGAGCCAAATTAGGCTGTGCAAGTTAATAACAGTTGAAATTTCTCCAGGCAATTTTTTTCGCATTACTTGTCTTAATTTCTAAAGGAACAATCCTTATGAGGTGCACTCATCCTGTGCATATTCTCTGCAAGTTTGCAGAAATCTCGTAAAAACTGCTGACATTTTTGCACTAACAGGAAAAAGAGGTCAATGATGATCCTAAATTGCTCACATAAGTCATCTGCAAATTAAAGTACTTTTTGTATTAAAAAGCAACTGAAGTCAAATAGATTTAAAAAATATAAGACTTTGGGCATAGTACAACACCATTGAGTAATGCTACATATCAAGAATGAATGCCCTAGTCTATATTTGATTGCATCTGGTAATGGGTTAAGAGGATAAGGCTTTGAAATTGCGCTAATTGAGCATTTTTCCTAATTTTGAACCACTACAGTAGGATTGATTTTGTTTAGATGGACAAGACTTTTGAGCGTTTTACCAACTTTCGACCTCCAGGGCGGGCCATTTTGACCCCAATGTTATATTTTTGAGGAAATTGTAAATTAATAACTCCTCATTTTCACTGATCTTTAATGAATGCATTATTGAGATATCTGTACAAATTTCTTTAAAAAAAGGCTAGATAAGTGTATTCAGAAATGGCTGAAAGTCTACAATAAACTTAAGCTATGTGAAAACAAATACTATTAAGTTGGTTCTTCAGAATTTCCGTTGACCCAGGACAAATAAACAAAGCTTCTGCTCTTAGATGTTATCAATCAAATACATGCTGGGCTGTTTGATATTATAACTGTACTCTGTTCCTGGTGGATTTAGTAGATTTTCAGAGTTACTGGGCTTGTACGTATGACTGTTATGGTGGATCTGATTTGAATCAGATTGTACAAGAGAGAAAAGTGTTTTATTAAAGGTGAAACAAAAAAGATTTCTTCCTTCTCGTGAATCACTGTTAAAATCCGAACGAAAACATATGTAAATGCACGTGTTTTGCTGCACCCCAAAATTAACATAAGGGATTTTGTGATTTACACTAGAAAACTATTTGTGATTTTTTTAACAAAAACAAAATGCAAGTGCCCGCTACTGTCAGTCTTATTCCATTACCTGGAACCTTAAGCCAACATTTTTCGATATCTACTCGTTCCGAAATCCGTTAGGCATCTATGAAGTGCAATTTTTGCATTTTTTAAAAGAATTATGTCTTTAAATTTAAGGATCGCGAATGGCAATCTAAGAACCAATCGACCAATCAAATCTTTCATATAGACCAGAAGCGAACTATTAACTCCGACTTTAGCAATTTATGCGAAGTATATTTCTTGGTTTAAGCGACTTAAATGTCGTAACTACAGCTTATTCACGCTGTGGTTACGATGTTTAGGTCTCTAATCTACCATATTCCTTATTTTTTACATGACACTTACAATAAATTTTATAAAATAACGCCGTTTGATATCGATTTGGAACTTCCTGTTGGAGTTAGAGAGCGTGGCTATAGTTGAGTCTTGGGCGTGGCCAGCGAAGTCAGTATGCGAGGCCTGTGATCCGTCAGTTCTACAGGAGTTGTGTTGAGATAATAAATATTTTGGACCAAAATGCAACATTGGATTGTATGTCTGGTTGAAACATTACTTTTTATTTTAAAAAAAAGTTTAGGATTTTTTCATGCGCCTTTGCGTAGTATGTCTAGGCATCACACATCTGCGCCAAGTGAAGACTCAGATCAGCCTGCGCATCCGCACATTCTGATCAGAGTCTTCACTATGTGCTCTTTAATAATATCTATAGTTCTAACAATAGATACTGCTCGATCATCGATTATTCAAAATACCTAGAGAGGATGTCGAGGCTGCTCCGGATACTGCGCTTCATACTTTGTGTGTTTGAATTGGGGTTAACACTTTTAAACAGTTTAATACACATATTAAATTATAAGAGATGTAATTCAAATAAAATTCTTATCAAGCGTACTTCATATTATTGGACAGTTTTCGCTGTTTGAAGTCATTTTATCATTCGCTTACTAAGTCTTGAGCAGGTCTTATTGCTCCAGATATTGGAGGAATTCGAGTAAAATTCGAACGAAATATGTAAACAAACAAACAACAAAAACAAATTAAAAAGCAGTCAATGGTACTCCCACTTTTCACCATAGCATCTAACAAATCGATAGCTTAGTGTAAAAACATCATTAGTGTCTATACTTTGTATAGACACTAATGATGTTTTTGAACTAAGCCACCGAAATAGTTTTCAATTTGGCGACCAAAACACTGTATTTCTAGGTTTGTTAATATTTGGTTGCGATGATCTTGTCACTAACCGAGGATATATTCACGCTATTGATTGCGAAAGACGATGCATGCATTCGTAGACAACTGTGCATTAAGTTTATGCAGGATGTCATTAGCAATCAACGAGAGATTCTGTAAAATGATAAGGACATATTTGGATAAAGGTTGACCATTTAAGAACAATTTGTCGATATTTTCTCACTGTTTTGGGTATTATATAGGATTTCTTAAGCAACCACTACAATTGATCTTGCTCGAGCGACCACGTCTATTAAGCGACCACTTTTATTAAGCAACCATAATCGAATTCCCCATTAAGAAAGCAAAATCTCTTAAGAAGGGAAAGCAATATTCTTAAAAAGAATCAATGCTCAATATAACTCTTTTAATTAATTTTCGGCTAATGCCTTCATCAGAATTGACAGTATGTTTTAACACTATGTTACATCTATTTTCATAGACATCAACATTCAAAATGGCTAACTTTAGTTCAAAAATAATAATAACCAAACAACGTACAAACAAAATCAAGACGTTACTTTCATTTCCCGTACTTAAACGACGTCAAAGAGAGACATCTGTACAAATTTCTAAATGTTATCGAATAAATCCTTCATATCTTTCACAATAAAGTGTATTAAGCAACCATTCGTTTTAGCAACCTTTTTGTTGTTGTTGTTGTTGTCCCTTCAGTGGTCGTTTGATACAAGATTTACTGTATTTCTATTGCTTCTACCAAACCTTAGCAAGAACTCACTTGATAACGTCAGTATTCAAAAATATTTTCATATAACACCTCAGGGGCGAAACTTTTGAGAATAAACACTTTCCCACTTTCACAATATTTATGTTCTTCATGCCCCGATCATTTTTTTTTCATTTTTTTTTTTTCGCTCGGCTGTTATCTGTATTCTCAATCGATTTGGACCATTCTAAAATATCTGCCAGGTATTGCTTCAGAAGTGAAAGAAAATGTAACAAAAGACGAAGTACATGTATCTCCATTCCACATTTCACATTTTCTCCCATTTTCCCCTTTTTACATATTTAAGCTGGAGTTGTGTTAATGGAAATATGTCATTATTGGCAATAGTATCTATAGTCGCCAATATAAGACGGCTACATCAGTAACAGAGCTTATACTATTGGTTGAGCTGGACAAGAATTTGGCTAGTCAACCACAAGATCAAACTGAATGTCTCAGATGTACGACAACTTTGAAAATAATTGCTTTAAAAAAGTCAGTTGGTGCTTTAGAAGGTATATCTAGTCTACAGCAACTCAGTTGATCCTTTTCATTAAAAATCAAGTCTAAGCAGTATAAAGACAATTGATCCGATTTGTTTAAGCACGTGTGCGTCAGTTTGTGTATATGGAAAAGGAAAGATTGTGAAATACTTTCATTTGATATAATATGTTGGAGATACGGTGTACATATCGCCGTTGGGCTACCAAAATTGCATTCTATTTTAAATGTTTTTGTCTTTTTAGGTAGAAAACATTGTGGATAATGAAGAAATTGCTTGATACAAGCAAATTTCTTTATTTTCCACAATGTTTCCAAAAACTTTTTTCTTGTGGGGCGTAAAAAGGAGGGCCTGTGCGGGAATGGGTTAAAGATTAACTTTATTAAGAACTCTAGTTTTGAGGGGTCAAACAGGAGGTGTAGACTACGATCAGACTGCACTTGTGTGCAGGCTGATCTTTGTCTTTAACTCTTGCCAAAACAGAAATATTCCGGGTTCAGCATCACAAGGGTTAAAGTTGAATCGAGAGCCTTTCCCATTCTTAGAAGTAGTCTTTTAAATTTTAACAATTTATTCCTATTGATTCAAGATGTACCCGCTTTAATTTTCCAACAGTTAGTTTGATAGATTCCTTTGACGATTACAATGTATTGCTTGATTCTAGATATTTGTTCGGATAAATTTGATTATGACCGGCCACTGGACAAACAAGAAAAACGCCCACACAAATCATCAAGGAAAAACATTCTAATTAAGATAACCTTTCGAATTCTATTTAGGTTTGACGTTTTTTTTTAAGTTTTGGAGTACTTGATCCTTTAGATCTCAGCTTCTAATTAATAAGTCTAGGGTCCCTACATTGAAATACATATATCTCCATTCTACATTTCACATTTTCTCCCATTTTCTCCTTTTTACATATTTAAGCTGGAGTTGTGTTAATGGAAATATGTCATTATTGGCAATAGTATCTATAGTCGCCAATATAAGACGGCTACATCAGTAACAGAGCTTATACTATTGGTTGAGCTGGACAAGAATTTGGCTAGTCAACCACAAGATCAAACTGAATAGCTCAGATGTTCGATAACTTTGAAAATAATTGCTTTAAAAAAGTCAGTTGGTGCTTTAGAAGGTATATCTAGTCTACAGCAACTCAGTTGATCCTTTTCATTAAAAATCAAGTCTAAGCAGTATAAAGACAATTGATCCGATTTGTTTAAGCACGTGTGCGTCAGTTTGTGTATATGGAAAAGGAAAGATTGTGAAATACACGTACTTTCATTTGATATATGTTGGAGATACGGTGTACATATCGCCGTTAGGCTACCAAAATTGCATTCTATTTTAAATGTTTTTGTCTTTTTAGGTAGAGAACATTGTGGATAATGAAGAAATTGCTTGATACAAGCAATTTCTTTATTTTCCACAATGTTTCCAAAAACTTTTTTCTTGAGGGGCGTAAAAAGGAGGGCCTGTGCGGGAATGGGTTAAAGATTAACTTTATTAAGAACTCTAGTTTTGAGGGGTCAAACAGGAGGTGTAGATTACGATCAGACTGCACTTGTGTGCAGGCTGATCTTTGTCTTTAACTCTTGCCAAAACAGAAATATTCCGGGTTCAGCATCACAAGGGTTAAAGTTGAATCGAGAGCCTTTCCCATTCTTAGAAGTAGTCTTTTAAATTTTAACAATTTATTCCTATTGATTCAAGATGTACCCGCTTTAATTTTCCAACAGTTAGTTTGATAGATTCCTTTGACGATTACAATGTATTGCTTGATTCTAGATATTTGTTTGGATAAATTTGATTATGACCGGCCACTGGACAAACAAGAAAAACGCCCACACAAATCATCAAGGAAAAACATTCTAATTAAGATAACCTTTCGAATTCTTTTTAGGTTTGACGTTTTTTTTAAGTTTTGGAGTACTTGATCCTTTAGATCTCAGCTTCTAATTAATAAGTCTAGGGTCTCTACATTGAAATACATATATCTCCATTCCACATTTCACATTTTCTCCCATTTTCTCCTTTTTACATATTTAAGCTGGAGTTGTGTTAATGGAAATATGTCATTATTGGCAATAGTATCTATAGTCGCCAATATAAGACGGCTACATCAGTAACAGAGCTTATACTATTGGTTGAGCTGGACAAGAATTTGGCTAGTCAACCACAAGATCAAACTGAATAGCTCAGATGTTTGATAACTTTGAAAATAATTGCTTTAAAAAAGTCAGTTGGTGCTTTAGAAGGCATATCTAGTCTACAGCAACTCAGTTGATCCTTTTCATTAAAAATCAAGTCTAAGCAGTATAAAGACAATTGATCCGATTTGTTTAAGCACGTGTGCGTCAGTTTGTGTATATGGAAAAGGAAAGATTGTGAAATACACGTACTTTCATTTGATATATGTTGGAGATACGGTGTACATATCGCCGTTAGGCTACCAAAATTGCATTCTATTTTAAATGTTTTTGTCTTTTTAGGTAGAGAACATTGTGGATAATGAAGAAATTGCTTGATACAAGCAATTTCTTTATTTTCCACAATGTTTCCAAAAACTTTTTTCTTGAGGGGCGTAAAAAGGAGGGCCTGTGCGGGAATGGGTTAAAGATTAACTTTATTAAGAACTCTAGTTTTGAGGGGTCAAACAGGAGGTGTAGACTACGATCAGACTGCACTTGTGTGCAGGCTGATCTTTGTCTTTAACTCTTGCCAAAACAGAAATATTCCGGGTTCAGCATCACAAGGGTTAAAGTTGAATCGAGAGCCTTTCCCATTCTTAGAAGTAGTCTTTTAAATTTTAACAATTTATTCCTATTGATTCAAGATGTACCCGCTTTAATTTTCCAACAGTTAGTTTGATAGATTCCTTTGACGATTACAATGTATTGCTTGATTCTAGATATTTGTTTGGATAAATTTGATTATGACCGGCCACTGGACAAACAAGAAAAACGCCCACACAAATCATCAAGGAAAAACATTCTAATTAAGATAACCTTTCGAATTCTATTTAGGTTTGACGTTTTTTTTTAAGTTTTGGAGTACTTGATCCTTTAGATCTCAGCTTCTAATTAATAAGTCTAGGGTCCCTACATTGAAATACATATATCTCCATTCTTCATTTCACATTTTCTCCCATTTTCTCCTTTTTACATATTTAAGCTGGAGTTGTGTTAATGGAAATATGTCATTATTGGCAATAGTATCTATAGTCGCCAATATAAGACGGCTACATCAGTAACAGAGCTTATACTATTGGTTGAGCTGGACAAGAATTTGGCTAGTCAACCACAAGATCAAACTGAATAGCTCAGATGTTCGATAACTTTGAAAATAATTGCTTTAAAAAAGTCAGTTGGTGCTTTAGAAGGTATATCTAGTCTACAGCAACTCAGTTGATCCTTTTCATTAAAAATCAAGTCTAAGCAGTATAAAGACAATTGATCCGATTTGTTTAAGCACTCGTGCGTCAGTTTGTGTATATGGAAAAGGAAAGATTGTGAAATACACGTACTTTCATTTGATATATGTTGGAGATACGGTGTACATATCGCCGTTAGGCTACCAAAATTGCATTCTATTTTAAATGTTTTTGTCTTTTTAGGTAGAGAACATTGTGGATAATGAAGAAATTGCTTGATACAAGCAATTTCTTTATTTTCCACAATGTTTCCAAAAACTTTTTTCTTGAGGGGCGTAAAAAGGAGGGCCTGTGCGGCAAAGGGTTAAAGATTAACTTTATTAAGAACTCTAGTTTTGAGGGGTCAAACAGGAGGTGTAGACTACGATCAGACTGCACTTGTGTGCAGGCTGATCTTTGTCTTTAACTCTTGCCAAAACAGAAATATTCCGGGTTCAGCATCACAAGGGTTAAAGTTGAATCGAGAGCCTTTCCCATTCTTAGAAGTAGTCTTTTAAATTTTAACAATTTATTCCTATTGATTCAAGATGTACCCGCTTTAATTTTCCAACAGTTAGTTTGATAGATTCCTTTGACGATTACAATGTATTGCTTGATTCTAGATATTTGTTCGGATAAATTTGATTATGACCGGCCACTGGACAAACAAGAAAAACGCCCACACAAATCATCAAGGAAAAACATTCTAATTAAGATAACCTTTCGAATTCTTTTTAGGTTTGACGTTTTTTTTAAGTTTTGGAGTACTTGATCCTTTAGATCTCAGCTTCTAATTGATAAGTCTAGGGTCCCTACATTGTAAAATGATGGAAACCTGATTAACAGTTTTTTAGCTAGGTCGAGAAATCCAAGGTGCAATAGCTTTTGTCCCTTCGTCGACAGTAGCGGCAACGTGGCGTCGCCGGGATATAAAATACCGTAGGTACGACGGTACTTGTCTTAAATGTCGTGCGAAAGCTTTGTCTGACATTTTGTTATTCAAGATAGTTTATCCAAACTTGAAATATATGTTTTCTATCAGTAAAACAACGGGGTAATTAATTTGTAAAAACAATACTCCATTTTTTATTAAGATGTTCTCTCCTAGTATATAGCACGTTATATCCTTGCTAGACCTTCAACTGTGTTTGGTACACATGAATACGTGCTAATGCACGTGAATTTCTCAGATCGCAGATATACCATCATTACAAATATCCTGTAGAATTTTCTCACAGCTAAAAGAGAGAGCGGAGGGGATTTAAGCTTTGTGACAAATTCAGCCGAAGAGGGACCTCCCAAATATCCCATAAACAAATATTCAAATCAAATTACTGAAAGTACTGTAAGTAAGCAAAGCAGAGTTTCGTTAAGTAATCATCTTTGCCAAAGGTTATCATAAATAAATAAACAAACGAGGTTATAGTAACCCAGGAGTTAACCCATTACAACTTGAAAAGATCTTCGACTGGTTCAATTTGAAAGTAGCTGTAGACGACAATTTCAAGTTGGTTGAATTTAGAAAATCGTTCCCTTGTTGGGTAGAAAACATCGTGGACAACGAAGACATTACTTGTTGCAAGCAATCTCTTCACTGTTCACAATGTTTTCCAAAGCTTTTTTCTTGAGGTTATTAAAAAGCGGGATTGAGTGGGAATGGGTTAAATAGCTTGCTTTGAAAGAAATGTTTACAACTGAAAAGAGTTTGAAACATACGAACTACTTTTATGGCGTAAACATTCAATAGATTTAGTGGTTAATTCTCCAGTTGCAGTTTGCACTCCTTGAACTTTGAGAAGACCTCAAAATTTTGTCTGTTAACCTAAGCTATCAAAGCTATCGCTTTGCTAGCTAAAAATGATTCAGCGGAGGACAACGAGAAAAAAGTTTAAAGTTAGGCAAAATGTTCATTCTACATTTAGAAAATCGTGAAATAGCGAAAATATTCGACCCTCTTCAGCCGGCGCAACCAGTGTGGTATGGCACGGGTCAATACTTTCGAACTTCACTTAAAGTCGCCTTTTTTCCCATGGTATGTATATGGATGTCAATTGGATAAGAAAAAGAACCTTCAGTTACATTAGGAATTGTGTAGCCTCAATATTTTATGACTTTAGACTTATGTAATTGTTAAAAAAAATGAAATCTATTTTTAGGCCAAGAAGTTCCTTGCTCCTGGCCGAATGAATCATTTATCATTTAATTAATCAATAACAATAAAACAGTGTAACGTTTGTTTATCTACCTATTAGCTCGGAATCATTTTCAGTTTTGCAGCATTTTTTAAAAGTCTAACAAGCACTATTTAACTATAAAAACATGTCATGAGATGGGATATTTGGCTGATGGATGTTGCAAGATGTAGATCTTTGTCGAACGAAATGTACCGAAAGTATCGATCAGGATCGATATCTGCCGACTTCTCCCGATCTCATAAAGAACCTAGAACTTTGAATGGAATACTTTCTCGTGTTGAAAACATACCGCTTGACATGAACCTTTTCCTGTTCATTACCTGATTTTTACATCCCTCTGTTTTTAAAAATGAGAAAACATTGTTGAAAAAGAAGAAATTGTTTGTAACAAGCAATTTCTTCTTTTTCCATAATGTTTTCTATCCAACAGAAAGATTATTTTTCAACTTTGAATTGTCGTTTGCAAATTCTTTGAATTAGGACAGGTCTAAAATTATGAAAAACAGGAAAGAGTTAATTAGAAACCATAACTGTCATTTCCACGTATTTTGCAATGGGTGTATCCGCGTGTTTTGTAGCATTTTTTAAAGTCTAACAAGCACGATTTAACAATAATGTCATGTCACGAGATGGGATATTTGGCTGATGGATGGTGCAAGATGTAGATATCATGCTTTAGGGGAACCTCAGGGAATTTGAAGGAGATTTTGATTGAATGTGTTTGAGGCTACTTTTAACAGTTTATCAATTATATCGCGGCGGCTGGAGCACCTAACAATGGATTCCTGGTATTTCTCAAACCAGTACTACCGCTACATCCTTTCCTAGCCTCCAGATGCTATCCCACTTAGGCTTACGATTATCCTACTTGTTATAAGCAATTTTCTACTTTTTCCACAATGTTTTCTCAAGTATAAATATCACAGTGACTTAAAATCCTGTGTTTATACAGGAAAGGGTTGAGCAGTAGTTCTTGCTACTTGTTTCTTTTGCAAATAAACATTTATTCGAACGGAAAAAACTTAGTTGATTTGAATAACATGGGAGGGGGTGTTGTTGTTTTGATTTGTGTTGTTAATTTTTCCCCTAGATCTCATCAGCTTTATGATATTTTAAGTCTATTTACAGTATTCTGATATCATTAAAATTTTACAAATAATGCTTGGATATTAAAAAGATTAACCATCCATCGAATTTCCATGAGTAACTTAGGTGCATAAACATAATTTAGCTCGCAAAATTAAAATTTACTTTACATTTTTAATGAAATTAACGCTATAAAAAAAAAAATTAAGTATGTCAAAAAGTACAGTGCACGCAGTAAGATTTTAACTGCGCAAAATTGTTATTTTCCTTGTTTTAATTATTATTGGTTAATTGATTGAATGGGATTTAACGACGCTCTTAACAATATTTCAGTCATATCGCGGCGGCTGGAGGACCTAACAATGGATTCTTTGTATTTCTCGCACCAGTGCTACCACTACATCCTTTCCTAAACCCCAGCTGCTATTCCACTTAGGTTAACGATTATCAACCCATTGGTGAGAGACAAATGTCGGAAAGGATATGTTTTTGGACGCACCCAAAGAAAAAAACTTTGGAAATATTGTGGAAAATGAAGAAATTGCTTGTAACAAGCAATTTCTTCATTATCCACTATGTTTTCTACCCCAAAAGATAAAAAAATATACAGATTTCATCAACTTGAAATTTACGTCTGCAACTTCTTTCAAATTGGACCAGTCTAAAAGGTTGTCGTGTGGTAATGGACTAATGTGTTGGTTGTATTATGTCCTGAATGACTTGGATTGAGCTATGTTACGGTCGTGCGACTCGAGTTTTGCTAGGGTTTTGCCTCAATATGTGAACCTGTTGTATTTAACTCTTCCCTTTTCAATCCCTGTTTTTATGTGCCTGTGTTTTTATGCTTTAGAAAACATAGTGGAAAAAGAAGAAATCGCTTGAAACAAGCAATTTCTTCTTTTTCCGCAATATTTTCTACCCGACGGAACGATTATTTTTCAAATAAATTCAACTTTCAATTGCCGCCTACAAAACCTTTGAATTTGGACCTGTCTAAAATTTCAATAAACGGGAAAGGGTTGAAAAAGAAATGAATTAAAACCAGAAACGTTACAAATAAACAAAAACACGGTTAAAACTAGGCCATGTTAGAGGTGCCAGTTAAATGGTTGAAACAACACATAAACTCTTATGACGTCATTAATGTCGGTCTATCACTGCATGATAAGATAGCTTTCAATTGTACTTGTGATATACCAAGTAATACAGTGATATTATCGACCTGTTTAACCCATTTGCTCCACAATGACGCTTTCTTAAGCCATGAAGAAATAATAAACATGGAAAACTTTGTGAGGAAAGGAGAAATTGCTTAAAACAAGCAATTTCTCCTTTTTCACAATGCTTTCAATCCTTTCTGGCATTTATTTCTCTATTTAACCGCAACTTGAAAAGTAATCTACAAGTTCTTTCATAAACCCATTCCCTCTCAATCCCCCTTTTTACGCCCCTCATTAAAAAAGCTTTGGAAAACATTGTGGAAAATGAAGAAATTGCTTGGATCAAGCAATTTCTTCATTATCCACAATGTTTTATATCCAAAAAGACGAGAAATTTAAAATTCCATCAACTTGATATTGTCTCCTTTCAGTGTGGACCGGTCTTAAATTCCACTGTATTGGAATGGGTTAAGGACCAGTCTAAAATGTGTTCGCCTGGTAAATGATTAATACAAATAAGTGGATTACACCTATCCTACAAAGCATTCCCCCCCTTTTTTTTTATAGAAATTGCAGATTTCAAATTTAACGCTTGTCATGCTGAGTTCATGGTATTTCTATTTTGATTGGATGTATAGACAAAGATCAACATGTGCATATGTGCAATCTGATCCTAGACCATATTACCTGTATAGAGTTTTAAGCCAGAGCTTCTCAAAGAAATGCTAATCCACAATCAAAGCCTTTCAGCGCCCTCAGCCCTTTGAGTAAATGTAAATCTGCACAGTATTAAACACAGCAAAATTTTAGACTGGTCCAAATTGAAAGAAGCTGCAGACGACAATTTCAAGTTGATGGAATTTTGATTTTTTTCATATTTTTGAATAGAAAACATTGTGGATAATGAAGAAATTGCTTGATACAAGCAATTTCTTCATTTTCCACAATGTTTTCCAAACTTTTTTTCTCGAGGGGCGTAAAAAGGAGGGATTGAGTTGGAATGGGTTAATTAATCAGCGTGACATGAAGTGAAAACATACAGCGTAAATCTTTTCTTCCCTACAATAATTCCCATCTCGACAAGATGACTTCTTTTCAACTAACACCATTACGAGGGCTTAGAGCAAAAACATAGCATGGCTCTATACAATGTGTTTTTGCTCTAAGCCATCGATTTTTGAATTGTCGCCTTTGTTTGGCTTCAATTTGGATATGTCTGCATTCTATTTGCTTAGGATTTTAGGGTTTGGAAAATGTTAAAATGACTATCCGATTTGTAAGAAATAATTTTAGACGATGATTAAAACGGGATATGATTTGATATTTAACTATATAAGATCATTGTAAGAATGGAGTAAATTTTCTATCTGTTCAAAGTTTTAACACAGCTTGAAAGCTGTATTAATGTGCTGCAGGTGTTTAAATTTTGGAAAGTTTTAACTAAGATAGCTGTTGTCTTGCAGAGATACTAATTACGGTTGATCTTTCGCGATATTATGATACTAGTGAGCTTCGATGGAAGATTTGGTAAAAAATTAATAACAGTGTCAATTGACTGATAGCTAGCAAGACCCACTGACATCCAAGATGTCAGCTCGCCTAAAGTAATAAACGTTGTTTTTTAGCTAGCAAAGCGTCAGCTTTGATAGCTTAAGTTAACAGATAGAATTTTGAAGTCGTCTCAAAGTTCAACAAGTGCAAACTGCCGCTTGAGGCTTAACCACCAAATCCGTTATATGCCTACGCCATAAAAATTAGTTATAATGTAATTCAGAAATATTGCAAACTTCCATGTAAGTTCATGTTCTCGGTATTTTTAGCTCTCTAGAGCACATCGTTTCCAAAATAACTCTGATCAGAGTCTTCATAGAAGTTACAGACGACAATTTCAAATTGTTGAAAAATCTTAAACATTTATCTCTCTAGGTAGAAAACAATGTGGAAAATGGAGACATTGCTTGTAACAAGCAATGTTTTCATTTTCCACATTGTTTTCCACAACTTTTTTCTTGGGGGGCGTAAAAAGGAGGGATTGTGCGGGAATGGTTAACTCATTGGTTACTTTGACCTCATTTTTTATCATGTTAATGTTTGACAGAGAATATTACTCAACAAAACAATGCTTTGCTAGCTTACAGTACTTTTCAGTACTTTGATTTTTTAATGATGTTGCCGACATGGAATAACGGACAAAGCACTTGTTGGGGTCCTCTTGATTAAGCTGTAAGTACGATTTTCATCACCAAACAAAAACACAATTAACAGACGGCAAAATATAGGACTCGTCCAAACTGAAAGCAGTTGCAGACGACAATTCAAATTTGGGAAATTTAAGCTTTTTTCAACTTTTTGAGTAGAACACATTGTGGCAACAATACAAGCAAATCATTCATTTTACACAATATTTTTCCGACCATTTTTCTTGAGTAGCCAGCCAGTTTTGGCTTCTGAGACAGTTTTTCCTTTTGTCCGCAGGGCCCTTCCGAAACCGTTGTATTTGTTACCAAGCGTCTTGAAGATATGCGCTTATGCTAACCGTTCGTACTTTAATGATGAACTCGCGTGACCTCATAATATAGATGTTTTTGGTGAAGCAATAAAAAAAGCCCGTTTTATCATAACATTTGCGTAAATAAAAACATAAAGAATGGACTAGAAACTTAACCACTTGTTTGAAGCCCCAGTGAATTCTGATACATCTTTGCTTTGCGTTCAAACCAATGTCTAGTTAGACCCATTACCACATGGCTAAATTTTAGACTGGTCCAAATTGATAGAAGGTGCAGACAACGATCTAAAGTGTAGGAAAATTTGAATTTTTTCAACTTTCTGGGTAGAAAACGGTGTGGAAAATGAAAAAAAAAATGTTTGTAACAAGCAATATCTTCATTTTCCACAATGTTTTCCCAAGTTTTTTTTCTTTAAGGCGTCTAAAAGCGTCACTGAGTGGTTATGGGTTAAACCCATTTTCTCACAATCCGGCTTTTTCACTCCCATAGTAAAAAAGAAAAAAAAAAAAAAATGGGCAAATGAAGACATTACTTGTAACAAGCAATTTCTACATCACCCACAATGATTTCTACTAAAGAGATCAGAGTTTTTTGTTTTTTTCAAATTTCATCAACTAAAATTCGTCATCTGCAACTTCTTTTAAATTTTACCAGTCTAAAACTTTGTAGTCTGGTAATTGTTTAAAAGATTTCAATTCAACCCGCTGGTACATTTTGAGGCTTTGGAAAAAAAGAGCCTTGAAAATCCTTTTGTTCAGTTAGTCTTGGCTTATAATTGATGTCCTATGATGGTTTTTCAATTAAAGTTAATCTTGTATAAAGCGACCACTCACTGGACAGCCAAAAATGGTCGCTCAAGAGAGTGGTCGCTTAAAACACGTTTTAGTGAACTATTTTAAGGATCCAGTTGGTTGCTTACATGAATTATTATAGAATTCTCCCTAAACCCTATGTTGTTGGGACTCATGAGGATTATAATGAGTTCCAACAACATTGGATTTGGTATGATATGTTATGGCTGATATGACCACTTCTTTATGAGAGCGTTTGATTTTCAACGAGGGTCGCTTAATTGAAGTAGTCGTTTAAAAGAGGTGGTTCCTCGAGCAAGATCAACTGTACTTAAGAGATGAAGAGAATATTTTTTGTTTTCATGGAGGTATGAACCGAAAAACCTAATCACACTGTTTGAATACGCGAAGCGGATTCATACAGTGTGTGACTGGGTTTTCCGGTTCACACCTCCATGAAAACAAAAAATATTATCTTCATTTCTTATAATTTAAATGGCATTTGACACCTTTTTGTATGGGACTATTTTGTGCGGAAGTATACAAAATCGCTGCATGCTCATAATTTTGTTCATGGAGTTATGAATGAATTTTCGTCCAATCAGAACGCTCGTTTTTGATAGATGAAACTAAAATCTGTATGAACTTCAACGGCATCAAAAGTTTTCATTTTTTTGTTTCAAAGATTTGTTTCTTGTCCAGATCAGATTATCTGATACAGCCCTATACCTTGTAAAAAGAACAGGGTAAGAACTTCAAAGACAACTTAATCTGGTCAAATGTGCAGATTAGGTAGCCTCACTGGAACTAACTATTAACTTTAATTGACGAGTCCGCTGGCTACGCCCTATAACTCTGACGGGAAGTATCCCTTCGATTTTTAACATAATTGCAAAACTAGGTGTTTACAAATACAGTTATTTTCATATTGACCCTTGTAGGTTTTCGTACCTGTAAGGCATGGAAACAAACCAAAAAAGTCACTAGGATTATTTTAAGAACATCGGAAGAGGTACTTTAGCTTCTCAGAAATATGAAAAACAGGTCTAGTTACCTGGCGAAGAAATATATTATATTACACATCATATAGTTTGATTGTTTCGCGGAATTAATTACCGATTTACTTTGTTGTAGTTTATGACTTAAGAAAAACCGTTTTGGTAGAGAAACTGCATGTGGTCGGAACTTTCTTTCAGTACAAAGAGAAACATATTACGTGATTCTAGAAACCGTATTTCGATGAATGGGTGCAGTTGAATGGTATAGAGGGGGCGTATTGGATGGCATGGGTGGCGAATTAATGGCACAGAGAGAGGGGCCATATTAAATGGCATAGATTGGGGCGCATTAGATGGTATAGAGGGGCGTATAAGATGGTAAAGAGGGGGGGTTTGGATGGCATAAAGAGGGTGTATTGAATAGCATAAATGGGCGTATTACTTGGCATAAGGGGGGGCGTATTACATGTCATAGGGGGTGTATTAAATGGCAGAGAAGGGGCGTATTAAATGACATAGAGGCGGCGTATTAAATGGCAAAGAGGAGGATATTGGATGGGATAGAGGAGGGCCTACTGAATGGCATAGAGGAGGAGTATTTATTTGGATAGAAGGGGTGTATTGGATGACATTGCGGGGGCCTATTGAATGGAAAACAGTATGATCTTAGTCTACATCACCTGATCAACCCTTTCAAAGCAAAGTTTTTTTCGTGGGCTTAATTTTCAAAAGAAATATAGACACACAGCTAGTGTTCCTCGTACTTTGCAGGCCTTTGATCTTGATGCAGTTTCTAAAATAGGTTTTATTTAACATTACAGGGGTTTGTAGACTTTAGGTTCAATTAAAATTGTGTTAGACAAGAAAAAGATATTTTCTTGAACCAATTCCCACTCAATAACGCTTTTTGACTTCCCCAAGAAAAGCACAATGTTTTAAACCACATAAAAAAGAAAAATCAAGATTTCCTCATCTAGAATTTGTCGTCTGCAACAGTTCTCAATTTGGAAAAGTTTAAATTTTGTAGTCTGGTAACGGGTTAAGAAAGCTGATGTTAGTATAATATTTTGAACAAGATTGTATTTCATAAAAGTACCGCCCTACTCTCCGTCAAAACTTGGCGAGACGGAGTGTTGTAATAAAAATGGCTTTAGTCTACTTTCTTGGCTTACACCTTGATTTATTGGGAAATATAATAAAAACAAAATCTAGTTAGGCATTTCATCACCTTTGATGTGTTCAACAAAATTCGTAATCAAAACCTTTTGACTCAGAAACGGGTGCCAATGCCTATGGCGTATCTAATTTTAGTAGGCCCCATCCACAACGATTGTTTTTGGGTGGAGGAGAAATAGCACAGCAGATCACACAACCCCTTTAATCCATTACTAGTTGAAAAAAATTTAGACTGGTCAAAACCAAAAGGGAGTTGCAGACGCAAGTATGAAGCTTATGAAGTTTTGCTTGTTTGTTTTGTTTGTTTGTTTTTTTGTTTTTTTTTTGTTTTTTTTTGGGGGGGGGGTAGAAATCATTGTGGAAAAAGAAGAAATTGCTTGTAACAAGCAATTTCTTCTTTTTCCACAATAATTTATCAAACGTTTTCTAAGAGGTGTCTAAAAGCGTCATTGAGTGGATATGGGTTAAAAATAGTAGCGCATCAGTCCTCAATTGATTCATAAAACATATAACTGGCTGGATTTTGCCGGGAGTGTATTTAACTGCATGAGGATCGCCGCTGTCAATCAAAATAACTGATTGACCAATCAGACCATTCATATAGAATGGGAGTGAACTTTGAGCTCTGAAATTAATGTGAAACATTTTGTTGGTTTGTGAATTTTAACATCGTAACCACAACTTATTGAAGCTGTGCTCGCCAGCTCACCAATTTACTTTTTTGATAAGTTGTTGCAAACTCATGCCGTTGTGACACCCCCGCACATAATCTCATTAGCTATTGGAACATGAATACATACATCAATATGTGTCATTTACCCTTTCCTTTACAATCCCTGGTTTTTACGTCCTTGTGATTATATACTAGAGAAAACATTGTGGGAAAAGAAGAAATTGCTTGTAGCAAGCAATTTCTTCTTTTTTCACAATGTTTTCTACCCTACTGAATGGCTATATTTCAACTTAAATCCTCTATAAATTTTCCTCTGCAAAACCTTTCAATTTGGGACAGGTCTAAAAATAATTAAAACAGGAAAGGGTTAGTCCATGCCGCGCTTCGACAGCCTCCAAAGAAAATAAATATGAAAACTGTTCAAAAAGTAAAAAGAAAATATTAAAGTAAAACCCCTGCGCTTTAGAAACTCAATGTTTCTTACATTGTTTGAATATAATCCTCTCGCACAAACTTATATATATTTGTATATATATTACCTCTGTCAGATTATTTCCCTTATCAAATATTTGGTATACGGGACCTTCAAAAGGCCCCTTTTCGCATAACATGTCACATTGCCATGAAGTATTTTTTTCTTGTTCTCGTTTCAGATGTAAAATTGGTTATACGGGTCTCAGATGCCAATCCATAAACCAAGAGTTCTTAATGGCTCTTTTGTCAGAGGAATTCTTTGGTTAAACTCGCAGGTTCAACTTGGAATGGAAGAAACGGGTATGTGGATAGAATAACTTAAGCTTCTGGTGAAATATATCAGTCTATACTATAAACTCAAAGAAGGGATTGGCGGACCACACTTGTCAATCAAAGAATCAATCGACCAATCAAAACTTTCATTTCGACCGGAAGTGAACTTTTGTGTGAAGGATTTTAATTGGTTTGTTTGACGACTTAAGCGTTGTAACTACAGCTTATTCAAGCTGAAGTAACCACGTTTAAATCGCCAACCAACCATTTTACTTTTTTTTGAAATGATAGTGGCCGTAATCTTTGCCGTTTGATTTCGAAGTGGAACTTCCTGTTGGAGTAAGTGGGCGTGGCCAGGTGAGTCAGAAGGCGGGGCAGGATATTTGTCAGCTAGTTTCAAAATATTCTCAATATGCGTTTAACCCTGTTTGACACCTTTCCTAATTTTGAATTGTCACTGTAACCATTTTGATAAGTGGCAAGATTGACCCCTTGTTTTGCTGAATTAAATCCTTTAGGAAAAGCTTTGCAATCAAATAATTAAAGTCCTGGGAGTCCAAATTTTGGATAATAATTTATTTTGAAAATAATTTCACACACAAATCTGGATTAAAAGGGACGAGCAGTCTGTGTAGACTACGACCAGACTGCACGTTTGTGCAGATTGATCTTTGTCTATGCCTCTTGCCAAATCAGGAACATTCAAGGTTTAGCATGACAAAGGTTAATAACTGATAAAGGGCCATTTTGTGTGTTGTTTAACATTTTTGAACATTTCGGATCAAGATATAAAATCAGTTTCTCTTGGATAGTTTCTTAAATTGCCCTTCTAAGAGTTGACTTGGCTCATTTTCAATATTGCTCACTTGCGTCTTATATCAGCCAAGCAGTCTGATCTAAATCTTCAATGGGCGCCCTGTAGATAGGTATTGGCTGAAAGTTCATGTGGACCACCGGTTGATATTTCAAATCCACAGTCACGGCTACTTGAACCCTTTGCTTTAGTCCCATGTGAAAGCGCTGGTTACTCACCCGTGCATCTTGCTCACCAGTGTATATGGCTCACTAGTGCATATGACGCACAATCGATTTTAAGGAGTTTTTTCACCTTTTTGTACCTATGACATGTTGCAATACAGCTCTTTTCCTTCTCTATTCTCAGAATTCAATTTTCTGTAATACATTAGCTGAAACATTCTCCAAAATAAACATGCCTTTCCCATGAGAAAAAATGATGACTTTCGAAATCTGTTTACTTTGCACACATTGCAGATAGTTACGAAACATGGTAATTAAAATTATATTTAAAATACAAAAGAACTTTGATGAGCTATTTTAATCAGTGCATCCGTTTTTTCTTATAAACTTCAAATTAAACTGCCAATTAAATCGCTCATCAAAACTCTGGTGTAATGCTTTACTGTTGTAAGCTTTCGTACATATGTATCTAAAATATTTGCACATCTTCTCTACACTTGGTATTCTTCCATTTTGCCAATCACTGGCCCCGCCCACTTACACATTTGGCCGCGCCCACTTACTCCACCAGGAAGTCCCGCTTCGAATCTAAACGTCGATATTTTGTAAAATCTATGCCAAGTAGCATGTCACAAAAATGGAATAGTGGGTTGTCGACCTAAACGTCATAACTACAGCTTGAATAAGCTGTTGTTACGACGTTTAGGTCGCCAAACCAACAAAGATGTTTCACATAAATGGCGTCAATATCGGAGATCAAATCTGAATTCCGGACTGAATGAAAGACTTAATTGGTTGGTTGATAATTGCGATTGGTGAATTGTATAAGCATTTCATTTCTTTCATTAAAGCATTGCAGGTGATGCTTTTGGGTTATGATTACTTTCTCATTCTTTTAATTAGTAAAAGTATGTTTTTAAGTTCAGGTGCATCTGTATGTACAGACATCCAGGCAAACCTGATAATTTATACGCGCAAGTCTAATTGACTTGTAAAAGTTTCAGATATATTAGTTTTGACATGTTATTTCCAACAATTTCATTTTAGCGTAAAGTGAAGACTTTGATCAGTCTGTTTTTCAAACAATCTGATCCGAGTCTTATAAATGCGCCCTACAGATAGCTTTTGACTCGAAGTATCTTTAGCCAATCGAGTAAAATTCTAAGTGTAAAGTTGGGTTCCGCAGGCTTCATAATGTTTATTTAATTATCATAATAAAATAGCTTAATTGGTGAAGGTAACTTTTTAAAACATCATCATACATATTAAAGCAACTCCATAATGGTTAGCTTATTTACAATACGGCCTTCCAATGAAAACCAATCAATTGACCAAACACACATACACAAGCAATTTCTTCATTCTACTCATTGTGTTCCACCCAAAAAGTAAAAAAATCCAAACTTTCATCAGCTAAAAATTATCGTCTGCAACATCGTTGTATTAGGGCCAGTTTAAATTTTGTCGTCTGGTAAGTGGATGAAAAGTTTTTGTGCATTTTTTTTATTCATTTAATGATTTCTTCACTATAATTTCGTACAGCTATTTTAATAGATAAATTCAAAAAGGTCTATTTTTGTTTAGTACAAATGATTTGAATAGATTTCAGAACAAAACTGTCAGATTACTTGCGACAGGTTTATTTCTTTTTCAATAAAAGAGGCGATATTAAACGGTTAGTAAGTAGGTGGTGAAGTAACGAAAAAAACATTTGAATCTCTTTTCGTTTTTTTCTTTAGAATGTCGGTTAGCAGTCACTCTATGGTAGGATGTTTCAATTGGAGAACAATTAATAAACATCACTTTTCAAGATGTAGTAACGACGTTTAGGAACCCTACCAGCGATTTTTGTTTTGTTTCTGTTGTCCCCTTACACGTGTCTGAGATTTGAAGTAATTTATATACCAGACAAACTACCTTGTCGGCGGTCAGTGGGCGTGTCTAGCGATCCGTCAATTGTCCAAAAACAATTAAAATCTAAATGACCAAAGCTTTTCAATGGTTATTTCGTTTTTAATTCCTAAAGCGAAAGTTGTTCCTATAACACAAAACAAAAACACAACCAAAACTAACCTAAGTTTGAAATAGTTATCGAAGTAAGACTGAATCTTTAACTTTCTGCGATATCTGCTGCCAAAGATCAAACGCAACAATGAAAAGAAATCAAGTAGCGGGACTCAAGACAATATCGGCTTATATTGAACTTTTTAAAAGCCCCCCCCCCCTCTTTTGAATCTCGTTTTTTCGGAAACGTGAAACTTGTATAAGTATATAGGTGGTAGTTACTCATTTTTATTTCAAGCAACTTTATTCTGGTCAATTTTCTATTTTCAGGTATAAGATGTGAAAAAAAGAAATCCTTGAAAGTACTGTCTGCATATGCTTAGACCGATCCATCGTCCATGTGGCTGAGCATTTAACAACACAAACGATGTCTTCATGTTCCTTTGATCACATTAAGCGCTATTAAGGGACACTTGTCTTCGCGTCAATTACTGGAGCTCATCGAATTGAAGAATCAGGTCATCAATCAATGAATCAATCGACCAACCAAATCATTCATCTTGACCGGAAGTGAACTTTGGACTCCAACATTGGACGGCATTGGATGACATTTATGTGGAGTATTTTGGCTGGTTTGGAGAGCTAAACGTCCTAACTACAGCAAATTTAAGCTGTAGTTACGACGTTTAGGTCTCCAACCAATAAATTTACTTTTTTATTACGTGTTACTGTGGGAATTTCCTGTCGGAGCTGACCAGCGATCTAGACTTATATCATCATCAGTATTCAAGGTACAGATTTTATAACACCGGGGCGACTCTTCCTCATCTCTAGTGCGATAATAGACTGGAATCGACCTATCGCTGGCCCCGCCCATTGACTCCATTTGTCACGCCCATCGACTCCGACTGGAAGTCCGGCTTCTATTATAAACGGCGTTATTTTGGGAAATGTATAGCAAGTGGCGTGTTAAAGAAATGTAGAATAGTTGATTGGCGATCCAAGCTTTTTCAATCTGTAGTTACGACGGTTAATTCGCCAAACCAACAAAATCTTAACAGAAATGGTAGCCAAGGTCGGATTTCATCACTGAAATCTAGTCTCAATGCATGCTTTCATTGATAGACTGGATATTTGATTGACAGCCGCGATTGGTCATTGTATCAATCGTAGGTTGAATCCTATATCTGCTATTACTAAATATATCAGCTGATATTTGATTCCAAGAAGTGTGAATATATCATTTTCATCAGTTGATATTGATGGCCTTGAACAATCTGAGGACACTATTTGAACGTTTGTATCAGATATTTACACGAACGAATGCATTGCAGTGTTTCCCTCCGTGACAACCATAGATCAATTCATGATTTGTACCGAGCGTACTATGTTTTAGGCCTTTAAAAATTTAAACCCTTGTCCTGATGATTACAATTCTCTACAGTATTGCAATAAAATCAAATGGCACGAAATCAAAATATATAATACGTTAACTACATGTTTTGGGCTAATCAGACCCCGAATCTTCAATTATGAGGTGTTAAGGATTCGATCCCAGGCGGCGGCACATATCCTTTCCGAAATTTGTCTCTCAATAATGGGTTGATAATCATAAACATAATTGGGATAGCAGCGGGTAGCTAGAAAAGGGTGTAATGGTGGTAGTGGTGCAACATAGAAAAGCAATCCATTGTTAAGTGCCGCAGCCGCCGCGATATGACCGAAAAATTGTTAAAAGAGGCATTAAGCCCATTTCAAAACTACATGTAATTAAAATCGAGTAGCCGCGGCCATAGCGTACTAGTAATTGGTGGGCGTCGGACTCTTAACATGAGGTTCGGGGTTCGATCTCCGGTCTCATCAAATATTATTTTCGTCATTTGTCTCCCAGAATACGTGGATAATCGTAAATCTAAGTAGGTTGAGCAGCTAGAGGCTCGGAAAGGATTATGTTGTGGTACTGATTGGATAAATACCAGGAATCGATGGTCGGGTGCTCCAGCCGCCGCGATATGACTAAAATACTGTCAAAAGTGGTATTAAACCCTATTCAAACAAACAGACAAAAAAGATTAAAACATTAACTCCCTTACTATTTCCGTCTAAATTAGCTAAAATCGTGAGATTTTTTCAAAGGGTTTGCACTTTTAGATATTCAGCCTTATCTATAGTGATATAATCGAGTCAATTCCGTAAAGGCCATTGTCAAAGAAAGTCACGAACCTATCCTGAAAAAGTACTAAGCTATAAATTTGTCATTGTAATAACCGTAAGGAATTCGCTTATCTATGAAAAAGGTCATGTATGCTGAAAAATCTGGTTTTACTCTAAAAGGTAACAGAAAATTTAATTGTACTTAACCCATTCCCATGCAGTGACACTTTTTGGCTCCTCCTTTAGCAATTTCTTTATTTTCGAACATGTTTTCTAGTCAGAAAGTTGAAAAAAAAATCTAAAATTTCATAAACTTTAAACTGCTTTCAATTTTGACCAGTCTGAAATATTGCCGTCTGGTAATGGGTTAAAATATATATTCGCAAATAAGGAGATAAAGGAAATAAATATTTGGACAAGACACAGATCTCAGTGATTGAAAATTAAACACTAAATTGACCCAAGGGATCTCCTTGAAACTGCGTAATGTATCGATTCTGGTCAAACTCCGAGAACTATGCATGCTAACAAGGGGCGAAACTTTTCACCTTTTGTCGTTTTTTCCTGAATCTAAAACGGTCATTCTACTTTATTATGTGTCTGTTTAACCAATTCCGACACAATTGCGCTTTTTAAATGTCCCTCAATATGAAAGCTTCAGAAAACATTGTGGAAACTGAAAAAATTGCTTGTTACAAGCAATTTCTTCGTTGTTCACAACGTTTTCTAACCAAAAAGATAGATTTTTTACAGATTTAATCAATTTAAGATTGTCATCCGAGTTTTCTTTGAATTCAGTCTGGTTTAAAATTTCATTGCAAGGGAATTAGTTAAAAAGTCTCCTACACACCTCTGCTGGATCCAATCTCTTTTTCAAATATGTGTTTTACTGAACGACCGAAAGGTCCATTTTCGCAAGACGGTTCAAAAATATATCTTTTAGTAAGAGAAAAAATGTAACAGATTTTTTTTCTCGCTCACGCATACGCGGGTTTTGCTCTAGCATGTTTGTATGCCAATCAACTCAAAACTCTACTCGAAAACTTTAGCAACTTGACACTCCATGCAATCAAAGTCCAAGTCTGACAATACGTGTAGCCGTTTTAGAAAAAAACGACCGATGCCGACTTCTAAGGCAAAGACATTATGATCTCTGTAATCTTCGATAAACGAGCAAAATATAGTTAATAAAGCTGTAGTTACGATATTTTGCACGTCAGCCGAAGTGTTGACAACTAAAGCAACCTTCCTCCGGGCTGAAAATTGTCTAACATAAATTCGAGGATATATTTGCAGCCCGTTTCAGGTATCTATGTTTCAACTCTGACAAGCTATAATTAAACGCCGACTGCGGGGGAGACTAAATTGCGACATGATATGGTAGAAACTGATTTCCTCTTCGAGTGACTTTAATGCCCTGAGGAAGCATTAGTGCACATTTCATTTGCGATGTTTTAAGAAAAGAAAGTAATCTTTTTTGTTAACCCGTTACCACACCATCAAATTTTCGACCGGTCCAAATTGAAAGAAGTTGTAGACGACATTTCAAATTGTAAAATAAAAGCCTAATTAGGATAGAAAACATAGTGAGAAAAGAATAAATACTTGTAACAATATTTTCCATGATTGTATTTCTTTATAGCGTGGTTATTTATTGAATTATGTTTCGAGTTAGTATTTCACCCAAAAGCAGGCCACAAAATATAAGAATATCCCAGATTGAAAGAAGGTGCAGACGATTTTTTAGCTTAATATCTTTTAATATCTTTGTCTTCTGAGGTAGAAAATATGGTGGATAATTGGCTCTTACAAACATTTTTCTTTTCATTTTCCTCATTGTTTTCCTAAACGTTTTTCTTGGTGATCATGAAAAAACGGAACTGTGTGGGAATGGGTTAACTATATATACATGTATCCGAAAAGGTGAAGTGCAATACTAGATATATCTAATGTTGATAATTTTCTCCGATCTTTTTATATTCCTTCTTGAATTTAATTGTCATTAAGATCAATCTATATCAGGACAATCCAAACATCGTAACTACAGCTTATTCAAGCTGTAGTTACAACGTTTAGGTTGCCGACCATCTATATGTCCCTTACCACGCATATAACCAAAAAATGTAGTTTATTAATTCAATCGAACTTTTATGTCGGAGGTCAATTGATGTATCCAGCGATCAGTCATTTACATTGATCCAACACAGTGCGTTTTTAAAATAACTCAAAATCTTTGATTATTTATATGAGATGAAAGTATGTACAATTCATTATTTATATGTGTACAAATTTATATGTGTAGATACTTTGGAGGTACGAAGAATAAAGGGGAAAGTTGAACCTTTACTAGTGTGTTGTTTTATATATACAGTCCGCGGTTCGGTACTTGTGGGCCTTTGGTTCTTTGAACTGGCAGTATTTGCAAATAATAATTATAAATTTGGTTGTGAACCCTAGGACCGCGAAACAGTTATATTGTTGTTAAATTGTTTTTAAAAAATTAAAAATGAGTGTAGCTGGCAAAATATTGTCGTTGGGGGAGCAAAATGTCATACTATCAATTTTAGCTATTCAAGCTGTAGTTACGACGTTTTCCTCGCCAAACGACGATACGTGTTTAATATTATATAAAAAGAAAAAAGACTCGTCGTACGGAAAAAAAAATGTTTTATAAAGTAACATCTCCATTTCATAGTGTGTGTGTGTGTTTTTTTTTTGTTTTTTTTATTTTATTTTCTTTTTACTTATTGTTGCTATTGGTTTTTAGCTAGCAAAGCGTCAGCTTTGATAGCTTATGTTAACAGACAAATTTAAAGGTCGTCTCAGAGTTCAACGAGTACAAACTTCCACTGGAGGCTTAACCATTAAATCCATTGTATGCCTACACCATAAAAAGTAGTTCTTGTGTGTTTTAAGAATATTACAAACTCTATTTAAAATAGTAGTGACAGTTTTCAAAAGCATGCTATCTGACCCATTCCCACTCAATTCCGCTTTTTAAGCATCTTTAGAAAAGCTTTGGAAAACATTGTGGACAATGAAGAAATTGCTTGTAACAAGCAATTTCTTCAATGTCCACAATGTTTTCTATCAAACAAGGGAATATTTTCTAAATGTTACCATGCTTTGCTAGCTTACAGTACTTTCAGTACTTTGATTTAAGATATTGAGTCACATCATTTTAAGTTCAAGAACATGTCTGTAGGATAAATCATCAAAAGTTTTTTTTAATGAACATCTACGGGTTATACCAGGCGTGCAGTAAATCTTTTATTGGTCCCAGTTTGGATCTGGCGAAGCTTGGCTATGTCATACATTGGATATGCTGTGGTGGTATTATTTAGATGGCTGGAGCGAGGACAATCATTTTGGACAGTTAAACCATTCCCACACGAAAAAAAGCTTACAGTAACTTTTATTGCTCCCAACATGACCATAGATGTCGACAGGTCTTAAAACAATATTCCTTCCTTCCTTCCACATGAAAAAAAATAAGACTGGCCCTAATTCAAGGAAGTTAGAGAAAACAATTTTAAGTTGGTTGAATTTTGAAATTCCTTATTTTATGGTAGAAAAAATTGTGGATGATTAAGAAATTGCCTATTACAAGCAATTTCTTCATTGTTTACAATGTCTTCCAAAGCTTTTTTCTCCAGGGGCGTCAAAAGCGGAGTAATGTGGAAAAGGGTTAAGGCAAGCGCCATGAAAAATAACGCGTTAACCGTATTTTTACGTATTAACTCTTGTCATCTTGAATAAAAGTCCTCTACAGCATTAAAGTCGAAGGGCTGATAACTCTGGATGCATTAATTCTTGATAAATGATTATTTTAAAAATCATACTATAAACAGCTTTGGCTTAGTCTATACCTCTTGACAAAGGAGGAAAATTCCGGGATCAACATGACAAGGGTTAGTTTATTTGGTAAGTGGTGCCAGCGATCCATCAATTTTGAAAAACTCTAGAACCAATTCCACATGTTGTTTTTCAAAGCTATCGTGTTGCCTATTATTCGAATCTTGAGTAGAATTCGGTATATCAATCCAAATACCGCTTGTTGGATTCAAGTTAACCCTTATCATGCTGTATAAATTTCCTCAATGAATCGCTGTAAAATCAAAGGGCTGTAGGCACTGATAGAACTTGTTGTTCAAAAATCAATATTTATTTAAGAAATCAACTTCATAAACAACTCTGACAGGAAATTTACAAGCAGGAGGTGTAGACTAAGATCAGCCTGCACATAAGTGCAGTCTGATCTTAGTCTACACCTCCTGCCAAAACCGGAATATTCCGTGTTCAGCATGACAAGGGTTAAGATATAGTAAAACAGAAGATTCAAACTCCGAGTCATAAGGAACACTACTAATTCTCGCAATGAAAAAGTTCTCACTCGAATGCGTTATTGACGGATCGACCTCGTAAATAAAAGAAATCGAATGACGTCTTAATTGGCATTAGCATAGCCTATTAAAACAACTTGTAGTTACGACGTTTAGGTCGCCAACCAACTCTTCCATTTTTTTCATGTAACCGTCTATGAATTCTGCACAATAATGTTGTTATAGTTTATGCTGAACTTCCTGTCGAAGCTCAGTGGGCGGGGCCAGCGATATTCTCAATATGTAAAAAACTCCCAGTGAAAAGTTTCAGTAGAATCCATATATTTCTCAGCAGAACACTCCGTGAAATTTTATAGTACCCTCAAGACTGTGTGACATTTGTTAACCGACACCTTTATTATTCCTTAATGACTTTAATTTGTGGGTTTAGCGTTATCGTTTTACAAAAAATACAAAATATAAAAAAAAACAAAAAACAAATAAAAAACTCAAATGTGCCGTATATCAAATGTTCAACTTGTTGTACTGAGCATACCCAATAATAGAGGAATTAACAGGTTTGAGCTAAAACACACACACATTTTTGGTTTGTGAAAACGGCTGAAAAAATTATGTGAATAATAGATAGTTAATTCTCTTTATTCGTTAAACTGAACAAGCTGTTATTACAACGTTTTAGTCGCCGATCCAACAAAAATGTTTGGCATAGATGTCAGAATTCAAATTTCGCTTCTGTATAAATGAAAGATTTGATTGGTCGATCGAAATTTTAATCGACAGTCGCGATCCACCAATTTAGACCCATTCCAACTCGATCTCTCCCTTTTACCCCATCAAGAAAATAATGTGGGCAGTGGAGAAATTGCTTGTAACAAGCAATTTTTGCATTTTCCACATTGTTTTCTACCCTAGTAGACGAACATTTCAAAATTACAACAATTTAAAATTACCGTCTGAAACTTCTTTCAAGTTGGATCGGCCTTAAATTTCACTGTGTGGGAATGGGTTAATGTACTTTTGACGAGTTACGAGCTACGAGTTACTTCGGATAATCTAAATACAGCACACTACATCAATAAATGTGGATTTGACCGTAGCTTTAATTAAGTACAAGAAGACAAAATTTTACACCGGCTGTAATTGAAAGATGTTGCAGATGACAATTTTAAGATTATTTAAACTTTAGTTATTATCATTATTATCTTTTGTATTGTTTCTTTTAACCCATTCCCACACAGCAAAATTTTAGACTGGTCCAAATTGAAAGAAGCTGCAGACGACAATTTCAAGTTGATGGAATTTTGAATTTTTTTCATCTTTTTGGATAGAAAACATTGTAGATAATGAAGAAATTGCTTGATACAAGCAATTTCTTCATTTTCCACAATGTTTTCCAAGGCTTTTTTCTTCGGATGCGTAAAAAGGAGGGATTGAGTGGGAATGGGTTAAGATAGAAATTATGGAGGACATTGAAAAAATTGCTTGTTTCAAGCAATTTCTTCATAGTCTGCAGTGTTTTCGGAAATATTCTCTCTAGGGGCGTAAACATGCGTAAAATCAATTCCGCTTTTTAACGCCCCTAATGATAAAAGTTTGGAAAACCACTGTGGAAATGAAGGAACAAGCAATTTCTTCATTACTAACATTTTTTCCATCCAAAAAGAAAAAAAGATGATTAAAATTTCATCAACTAAAAGATGTCGTCTACAACTTCTTTGCATTTGACCATTCTACAATTTTGTCGTCTAATAATGGGTTAAACAGAAAAAAGACCAGTAAATGACAGGTGCGCATATTCTAGGTATGAGCCAGATGTCGGTTAATAGAACCCCTCATATGCTGTACTTTGCCACGAGACGAATCATAAATAACTGGGGTGTTATATAAATTGTAAATAATTAATGAATGAATTTCTTTATATACCTCAAAGCATGCAGATAGTTCTTAAAATAGATCGTTCTTGGACTTTAATGTATTAATGATCATGAAGCAAAAATCTCCGTTCTCCGTCAAATTGCAAATTAAGACATTGAATCTCAACAAATCAACCAGTTCAAACACATGCCATATAAGATAATTTTGCTGTAAAAAAAAATCGGGATCCAGCGTTTCCCTGTGATATTTTTATTTAACTGAAGTATTTATATATACGTCATATTTGATTGATTTGATTATTTAACTGAAGTATCTTTAGATATATTCTTTTCAGTTGAATATTTCTTAAAGCTGAAAACATTTTATCATAACGTCGGTGTGAGAGCAAAATGTCGTAACTACAACTTTAGTACAGCTTATAACGGATCATTTTTTTGTCGTTCGGCGTGCAAAATGTCGTAATTGCAGCTTTATTCAAGCTCCTGTTACGACATTTTGAACCCCCAACGACGATATGTTTGAAGGTAACATTTGCAATATTACGGAAATTGCAGGAATCAAAGATATATTGCTTCATTAAGCTAGTTGACTAACGAAATACGTGTAATGCCAATTAAACTTTGATCAGTGAGCCATTTATATTATCTCATGAATGCCCTTAAAGAAAACATAAAATCAAATGTGCTAAACTTATTCAACATGTAGCTTGAATATTGAAATAATGGAGAACGAAGTTCGCTTAAACACTTATCATAAATGTGAACTCCCGTGCAGAAATACGTTACAGAACCACAGATGCTTAGATTTAACAAAACTGCAAAATGTCATTTTCGGGTTTTTTGACACATATCACGTGATCTCTTAGATATGAATACACCTCGGGTACTTCTCATCTCAACTTGCCACGGACAATCAGTTAGTTGTAAACGAAGACAAAAATATGCATGGCACATGTAAAGGATGATATAAACATTCGTTTAGAGACCTCTAAACATGCTTTAGTTTGCTTTAAATTATTGAAAAATAAGGTAATAATCAGCGCAGTAATTTTTTTTTTTTTTTTTTTGTGATTCGCCGTCCCGTGTTTGGTAATCACGTGATCTCAAGTGACATGTGGTAGTCATGTGACCATACATAGGCAATGTTTACAAATATGGTTTAGGTCGCAAATGCATGTTTTCAATACGCCGCCCATTGCGTTAAAACATTCTAGAGTGATTAAGGATCGTAAGCATCAAGTAAACGCGATTATTGTGGGATTTACAGCTTTCACTTAATAAAAATCAAAAAGATGCACAACGAAAGAAGAAGAATTTGAAAATTAGAATGTTAACATATCAACTTCCGGTTTCTACTTATTTACTAAATAATTACGCTTTATTATGTCGTTATTTACAAGTTCAAATAAATAATAACACATCAAACCTTTGACAAGTGTCATCTAGCTTTCAGCTTGGCCCTTTTTACTTAAGATTTTTTACGGTTCTAAAGCCGAATTACGAATAAGGAAATCGCGTGACTACAGGGCGCCGAAATTTTGATACTATCTTCATCATATTATAGGAATTTTTAGGAAAAGGGCAAAACTACCATGTGCGAACAATAACGTTACAATAACGTTAACGTCTTTTTTCTTTTGAATTTTACTCACAACGCTTTAAATATTCTTTTTTCACGTATACTCATAAACTTGAAGTGAAAATCTACGTAATTTAGTAAGATCGTTACAGAATTGGCCGAGTTGAGGGTCAAATAATCATCGAGGTCATTGATTTCTTACTGTAGAAGCTGTTATTCTCTGTTTTCAAGATTCTAAAAGGATTTTACGTATTACAGTTGATCAAAAAGATAATGTTATGCTTGAAAATTCTAATTTTGCTGTGCGTGACACGAGCTTATAACCCATTCCAACACGATAAAATTTTAGACCAGACAAAATTCAAAGAAGTAGCAGACGACAATTGTAAGTCGATGAAATCTTTAAAATCTTGGTCTTTTAGAACAGAAAACATTGTGGATAATGAAGAAATTGCTTCATTTTACCCAATGTTTTACAAAGCTTTCATAATGAGGGTCATTTAAAAGCGCCACTGTCTGGGAATGGGTTACGACAATGCTAGTTTTTGATTTCTGTATGTGGATTTATGTTTTTGTGCGTTATTTACGCACATATGTACACGAATGGGAATGCTGGTTTAAATTTTAAGGGGGGAGGCTTACTCGGAAAACAATAAATGAATTTGAATCGAATTCCACAGTTATGACCCTTTCAGCGCATTCCAATTTCTCAGTACTTTCAGTCCTTTGATTCTTTTTCCGAAGCATATTTTTCTGATGTCATGTCGTTCTATCATATATTTTTTTTCTAAATAAAGTACATTTGCCTCTTTGATAGAAAAGAAATAGATTTTTTGTTTTGTGTGTGTCTTTTCATAAACAATAAAAGCTTTACTGCCACTAGGAAAAATATAGATTTTTTTTAGCCATTCCAACACAGTGATATTCTAGACCAGTCCAAATTGGATGAAGTTGCAGACGATAATTTTAAGTTGAAGAAATACTTTAAATCTTTGTCTTTGGGTAGAACACATTGTGGACATTGAAGAAAATGCCCGTAACAAGCGATTTCTTCATTTCCAGTACTATTTTCTTGAGGGGCGTAAAAGGGAAGGATTGCGTGGGAATGGATTAATCACCTAATGAAAGATAAATCGGCCTCACGCTGAAACAAACAAATGACCAATCGCTGGCCCTACCCATTTACTCCTTTGACCACGCCCACTGAATCGTACAGGAAGTCCCGCTTTGAATTTGAACGGCGACATTTTATCAAATTTAAGTGTATAGTTGGTTGGCGACCTACATGTTGTTACAACAGTTTGTATAGCTGTAGTTAAGACGTTTAAGTCGCCAACCAAAAAAATAATATTAACAAAAATGGCAACCAACATTGATTAGTTGGTAGAATCCTTGATTGGCGGTCACGATTGGTTTAGGCGTACTTTATGTCCGCTTACCCGGAATATGTGAGAGTTTATGAGCGATACTTATGGGCCGTCATAGCACAGTAGGTAGCGCATCAGACTCGATTCGATCTCCGGCGTCGGAACATATCCTTTCCGACTTTTGACTCTAACCAATGGGTGGATAATCATAAACCTAAGTGGGATAGCAGCTAGAGGCTAGGAAAGAATGTAATGGTGATACTGGTGCAAGATATGTCAGGAATCCATTGTTAGGTGCTCCAGCCGCCGCGATATGACTTTTAAAAGCGTCGTTTAACCCCATTTAATCAAGCAAACAACTTATTGACTCGAACTGAAATTATTTGGTTCAATATAAGTGTAAGGAAATGTAAAAATATTAAGTGGTTAAAACAGGCTAACCATTTTTTCAGTTTATCATGTTTCATCCCCTTTTCCGCTTTATTGAAATCGACAAATTTTTATCACTTGTAAAGAATTTCTCTATCAAAGAATATAAATTCAAAAACTTGCTGGTTTGATTATAAATTTAGTGCCAAATGGGATGTTCCGCTTTTTTGTTTTTTATCGACAGAATTATTCAGAGGAATTTTGATCTAATAATAGTTTCTGTTGTCTAACAGCATTCTTATTGATTTCATTAAAATCACCTGTTCATTCCTTCCAATTAACCCATTCCCACTCAATAACGCTTTTAGACGCCCTAAGAAACAAAACTTTGGAAAAAAATGTGGAAAATGTAGAAATTGCTTGTGACAAGCAATTTCTCCATTATTCACAATGTTTTCTAACATAAAGGTAAAAAAAATCCCAAATTTCATGAGCTTTAAATTGTTGTCTGCAACTCCTTTCAATTTGGACCAGTCTAAAATTCTGCCGTCATGCCGTCTTTTCCGTTCGTTTGTCGATTTAAACGTCTTACTTACAGCTTATTCAAATTGTAGTTAAGACGTTTAAATCGCCAACCAACTATACTCCTTTTTTCTTACATATACTACTGGCCATGAATTCTTCAAAATATCGCCGTTTAAAAAATGCGGGACTTCCTGTCGGCTTCAATTGGCGGGGTTAACGAAGTTAGTGGGCGGGGCAAGCGATTGGTCAATTCCACGCTAGCGTTTTAAGTTCCTGACTAGTTCGGCTCATGGCACCCTTTTATTCGTGTGCCCGATACACAAACCTTATTTTAGTTGTGTCCATTAATGTTGCAGAATTGTGGAGAGGTTAATCGACAAGGGAGCTTAACTGAACTATAATTAACAACGTGCCTGCGTGAGACGTCAGTGGATAAAACGTGCGTCCGTTAACCCCTTTTCAGGAAAAAAAAAAAAAACAAAAAAAAACCGAGGTATTGTGGTGGTGTGGTCACCGTCTTCGTCAGCGACGGCATCCGAAAACTTTGACATTGTGTAATATCCCTGATATTATTGAAAACATTTTCCTAAAACTTAACCCTTGTCATGCTGTATAAATTACCTTACTGAATTGCAGTCAAATCAAAGGGCTGAAAGCACTGAAAGAACTTGTTGTTCAAAAATCAATATTTATTTGTTAGAAATCAACTTCATAAACAACTGTGGCAGGAAAAGTACAAGCAGGAGGTATAGACTAAGATCAGCCTGCACATAAGTGCAGTCTGATCTTAGTCTACACCTCCTGCAAAACCGGAATATTCCGGGTTCAGCATAACAAGGGTTAAAATATATGTTCGCTGTCAAAGGGGCAATCTATATTAACAGGGGGGGGGGTTTACTGTAAATGAAGTTCTGAAATGAAGTTCTAAAATGAATTTATGACCTTTTTTCGCCTTATTCACCGTCAATCACTTGAACATCCGAGCTTTGGCATCCGTATTAGGTGCCCTTTACTTTTTAAGGATATCAGTCATTGCCTCGATAATCATACGGAATCGTGCTTAACATACAAGTTAAGGATCGTGTGACGGTAGCTGCACGAGCCGTTAGCGGGCTATTGGGGCCTTAAATAATTACTAATTCGGTAAAAATACCGTTTGTATTTGTGTAATATAGAGTGAGAGAATGGTCGCTCAAAGCACATTTTGTGAAATGGAGGATTGATTCGATTGTATACATAAATTATTATAGAATTCTCGCTAAATCCTAAGTTGGTTTGCGACTTAGGAATCTCCCTGAGACGGTTAAAATGAGTTTCAACAAAATTGGTTTTAGGTAGGATACGTGTGTAACAAATAAAACCTTTTCTTTATGAAGGCTTTTGATTTTGAAAAACGGATTTCGATTTCAGTCGCTTAATGCATGTGGTCGTATGATAGAGATGTTTGCGCGAGCAGGTTCGACTGTAGAAATATCATCTTAATACAAATCAAACAGTGGTTACTTAGTTGGTTTTTTTTAAATATATTTACTCAAGTGCTTTTAATGAAAGTCAGTATATGAAATAGCGCTTACTTTCACACTTACGCTCTCTTCTTCTTTTTAACTTAACTCAACATAACATGCAAAGGGGCTATTACTATCGGCCATTGTGCATCATCATTCCGTCTTTTCGCTAATATTTTCCTCATTATTGTTATTTTTCTTTACTCTTCTATAAAGATAAGCCAGTGAAGCTGAAACTTGGAAGGAAACTCCATAGGCGAAGCTCTGCCAAGATTGCAAAAAAAAAAAAAATGTTTTGGTGAAAGCTCTGGTTTCTATGGCCAAACAAATGCAGTATAGAGAAAAATCTATAAAATCTTTGGACAATCCATAAAGCCTCGAGTTTTCATATTTTGAATGTGACAATCACCTTGAGATCCTCTAAAAAATTGTTGAAGTATTGCCCATAGTTTCAAACCATAAATATTATCCGTTTACCGGGTTTATTATTTTGCACATGAAATTGATTAGTGATCCTGTAGAGGGTCAAAGGCTGTTTTGGTCATTTTCGTCTTTTTCTTACAATATTCACCTTAATATTTTCTTCCAGGGGCTAGAAATCAAGGTTCTATCTAATGGATTAATGGTTTATTTTTTAATGTATTATTTTATTTATAGCACTGTGTATGCATTTACAAAGTGTACAATTGTCCAAACGTCTGATAATGATTTAATGTACAAAAACGTTGATATATATGTACAAGTTTTAATGAGTGATTAAAAGTTAATCGTATAGACAAAATTGACAAAATTGACCGATGACTACTCACTATAACGTGTACATCTATAGCCTGTCAATTTTAAGATATTGCCCTTTTTTAAGAATGACAAATCATTCGTTAACTTTAACCCTTTCCTGTTTTTTTTTTTTTTATTAGACCTATCCAATTTGAAAGGTTTTGCAGACGACAAATTATAGTGGATTTAATTTGGAAAATAACCATTCAGTAGGGTAGAAAATATTGTGGAAAAAGAAGAAATTGCTTGTTACAAGCAATTTCTTCTTTTCCCACAATGTTTTCTCAAGTACAAAATCACAAGGACGTAAAAAACAGTGATTGTACAGTAAAGGGTTAAAATACATGTATAGTACCGCGCTTTTACACGTACGGGTGTATCAAATGCTGATTCCACGAGAGAAGCTCACTAATATTTCGTAGTCCTGAACTCCTGGCATCCGTAACCTGTCTTGCAGCTTCGTTTTGAACTTATTATGAATTTTATTTTCTAGAACAGTAGATGTTTTTTTCAAAACTATGTACATCATGTTGAAAAATGCAACGATAAGATATTGAAAACGAATCAAACTTAGTTAACCCTTTTTCTGTCCAATCCCTGGTTTTTACGTCTCCATGATTTTATAATTGAGGAAACCTTGACACAAGCAATTTCTTATTTTTCCACAATTGTTTCAACCTAACTGAATGGTTATTTCTCAAAGTAAATACACTTTAAATTTTCGTCTCCAAAACCTTTCAATTTGGACAGGTCTAAAGTTTTGCGAAACAAGAAAGGGTATGGACATTCAAATTTTTAGTACATATTTCTTTATTACATAGAAGGTAGTTTTTCCATCCATTTTAACACAATTTAAAATTTGCAGCTCCGTCTTAATCTTTTAAGGATTTAATTTTCAAGAACGGTAGAGTTATTTCAAAACTATGAAAGAATTTTCAATAATGCATCAATTAGATATCAAAAACAAATCAAACTCAGTTAAGAAATCCGTTTCTTAAGTAAATATTTCTTTATTACATGGAATAAGTTTTCCATCTATTTTAACACAATTCAAATCTTTCTAGCATTCTGCCAATAAGCAATGATCTCATCCATGATCCAGGTTGGTAGAAGATTGTACAGTTTTGCCACAATCTGAAAATTAATGTCAATATACACATGAACAAATATTAAATTTTATGGCAGCCGAAAGTTGAACAATCGCGTTTGTCACTATAGGAATCAATCAAGTAATCAATTCATTCATTCACTCCGCTATTTTTAGCTATTTGTTTGAAACAGTTTTGTTGGCTTGGCAACCTAAACGTCGCCTCTACAGGTTATTCAAGCTGTAATAATGACTTTTAGGTCTACAACTAATCATTTTACTTTTTTTATTACATGCTACTGCTTATCAATTTTGCAAAAAATATCGCCGAAAAGCGAAAAATTTCGACTCTGATCATCCTTGGTAGGAGGTTGCTTTTCGTTTGAAGTGTCATTGTCTGATGTATCTAATTTTTCTGGATTAACTGTAGGCCAAATCAAATCTCCGTCAAATTGCAAATTAAGACATTGAATCTCAACAAATCAACCAGTTCAAACACATGCCATATAAGATAATTTTGCTGTAAAAAAAATCGGGATCCAGCGTTTCCCTGTGATATTTTTCTTTAACTGTATATATACGTTATATTTGATTGATTTGATTATTTAACTGAAGTATCTTTAGATATGTTCTTTTCAGTTGAATATTTCTTAAAGCTGAAAACATTTTATCATAACGTCGGTGTGAGAGCAAAATGTCGTAACTACAACTTTAGTACAGCTTATAACGGATCATTTTTTGTCGTTCGGCATGCAAAATGTCGTAATTGCAGCTTTATTCAAGCTCCTGTTACGACATTTTGAACCCCTAACGACGATATGTTTGAAGGTAACATTTGCAATATTACGGAAATTGCAGGAATCAAAGATATATTGCTTCATTAAGCTAGTTGACTAACGAAATACGTGTTATGCCAATAAAACTTTGATCAGTGAGCCATTTATATTATCTCATGAATGCCCTTAAAGAAAACATTAAATCAAATGTGCTAAACTTATTCAACATGTAGCTTGAATATTGAAATAATGGAGAACGAAGTTCGCTTAAACACTAATCATAAATGTGAACTCCCGTGAAGAAATACGTTACAGAACCACAGATGTTTAGATTTAACAAAACTGCAAAATGTCATTTTCGGGTTTTTTGACACATATCACGTGATCTCTTAGATATGAATACACCTCGGGTACTTCTCATCTCAACTTGCCACGGACAATCAGTTAGTTGTAAACGAAGACAAAAATATGCATGGCACATGTAAAGGATGATATAAACATTCGTTTAGAGACCTCTAAACATGCTTTAGTTTGCTTTAAATTATTGAAAAATAAGGTAATAATCAGCGCAGTAATTTGTTTTTTTGTGATTCGCCGTCCCGTGTTTGGTAATCACGTGATCTCAAGTGACATCTGGTAGTCATGTGACCATACATAGGCAATGTTTACAAATATGGTTTAGGTTGCAAATGCATGTTTTCAATACGCCGCCAATTGCGTTAAAACATTCTAGAGTGATTAAGGATCGTAAGCATCAAGTAAACGCGATTATTGTGGGATTTACAGCTTTCACTCAATAAAAATCAAAAAGATGCAAAACGAAAGAAGAAGAATTTGAAAATTAGAATGTTAACATATCAACTTCCGGTTTCTACTTAATTACTAAATAATTATGCTTTATTATGTCGTTATTTACAAGTTTAAATAAATAATAACACATCAAACCTTTAACAAGTGTTACTAGCTTTCAGCTTGGCCCTTTTTACTTAAGATTTTTGTACGGTTCTAAAGCCGAATTACGAATAAGGAAATCGCGTGACTACAGGGCGCCGATAATTTGATACTATCTTCATCATATTATAGGAATTTTTAGGAAAAGGGCAAAACTACCATGTGCGAACAATAACGTTACAATAACGTTAACGTCTTTTTTTCTTTTGAATTTTACTCACAACGCTTTAAATATTCTTTTTTCACGTATACTCATAAACTTGAAGTGAAAATCTACGTGAGTTTAGTAAGATCGTTACAGAATTGGCCGAGTTGAGGGTCAAATAATCATCGAGGTCATTGATTTCTTACTGTAGAAGCTGTTTTTCTCTGTTTTCAAGATTCTAAAAGGATTTTACGTATTACAGTTGATCAAAAAGATAATGTTATGCTTGAAAATTCTAATTTTGCTGTGCGTGACACGAGCTTATAACCCATTCCAACACGATAAAATTTTAGACCAGACCAAATTCAAAGAAGTAGCAGACGACAATTGTAAGTTGATGAAATCTTTAAAATCTTGGTCTTTTAGAACAGAAAACATTGTGGATAATGAAGAAATTGCTTCATTTTACCCAATGTTTTACAAAGCTTTCATAATGAGGGTCATTTAAAAGCGCCACTGTCTGGGAATGGGTTACGACAATGCTAGTTTTTGATTTCTGTATGTGGATTTATGTTTTTGTGCGTTATTCACGCACATATGTACACGACTGGGAATGCCGGTTTAAATTCTAAGGGGGGAGGCTTACTCAGAAAACAATAAATGAATTTGAATCGAATTCCACAGTTATGACCCTTTCAGCGCATTCCAATTTCTCAGTACTTTCAGTCCTTTGATTCTTTTTCCGAAGCATATTTTTCTGATGTCATGTCGTTCTATCATATATTTTTTTCCTAAATAAAGTACATTTGCCTCTTTGATAGAAAAGAAATAGATTTTTTGTTTTGTGTGTGTCTTTTCATAAAAAATAAAAGCTTTACTGCCACTAGGAAAAATATAGATTTTTTTAGCCATTCCAACACAGTGATATTCTAGACCAGTCCAAATTGGATGAAGTTGCAGACGATAATTTTAAGTTGAAGAAATACTTTAAATCTTTGTCTTTGGGTAGAACACATTGTGGACATTGAAGAAAATGCCCGTAACAAGCGATTTCTTCATTTTCCAGTACTATTTTCTTGAGGGGCGTAAAAGGGAAGGATTGCGTGGGAATGGATTAATCACCTAATGAAAGATAAATCGGCCTCACGCTGAAACAAACAAATGACCAATCGCTGGCCCTACCCATTTACTCCTTTGACCACGCCCACCGAATCGTACAGGAAGTCCCGCTTTGAATTTGAACGGCGACATTTTATCAAAATGTGTATAATTGGTTGGCGACCTACACGTTGTTACAACAGTTTGTATAGCTGTAGTTAAGACGTTTAAGTCGCCAACCAAAAAAATAATATTAACAAAAATGGTAACCAATATTAATTAGTTGGTAGAATCCTTGATTGGCGGTCACGATTGGTTTAGGCGTACTTTATGTCCGCTTACCCGGAATATGTGAGAGTTTATGAGCGATACTTATGGGCCGTCATAGCACAGTAGGTAGCGCATCAGACTCGATTCGATCTCCGGCGTCGGAACATATCCTTTCCGACTTTTGACTCTAACCAATGGGTGGATAATCATAAACCTAAGTGGGATAGCAGCTAGAGGCTAGGAAAGAATGTAATGGTGATACTGGTGCAAGATATGTCAGGAATCCATTGTTAGGTGCTCCAGCCGCCGCGATATGACTTTTAAAAGCGTCGTTTAACCCCATTTAATCAAACAAACAACTTATTGACTCGAACTGAAATTATTTGGTTCAATATAAGTGTAAGGAAATGTAAAAATATTAAGTGGTTAAAACAGGCTAACCATTTTTTCAGTTTATCATGTTTCATCCCCTTTTCCGCTTTATTGAAATCGACAAATTTTTATCACTTGTAAAGAATTTCTCTATCAAAGAATATAAATTCAAAAACTTGCTGGTTTGATTATAAATTTAGTGCCAAATGGGATGTTCCGCTTTTTTGTTTTTTATCGACAGAATTATTCAGAGGAATTTTGATCTAATAATAGTTTCTGTTGTCTAACAGCATTCTTATTGATTTCATTAAAATCACCTGTTCTTTCCTTCTTATTAACCCATTCCCACTCAATAACGCTTTTAGACGCCCTAAGAAACAAAACTTTGGAAAGAAATGTGGAAAATGTAGAAATTGCTTGTGACAAGCAATTTTTCCATTATCCACAATGTTTTCTAACATAAAGGTAAAAAAAATCCCAAATTTCATGAGCTTTAAATTGTTGTCTGCAACTCCTTTCAATTTGGACCAGTCTAAAATTCTTCCGTCACGCCGTCTTTTCCGTTCGTTTGTCGATTTAAACGTCTTACTTACAGCTTATTCAAATTGTAGTTAAGACGTTTAAGTCGCCAACCAACTATACTCCTTTTTTCTTACATATACTACTGGCCATAAATTCTTCAAAATAACGCCGTTTAAAAAATGCGGGACTTCCTGTCGGCTTCAATTGGCGGGGTTAACGAAGTTAGTGGGCGGGGCAAGCGATTGGTCAATTCCACGCCAGCATTTTAAGTTCCTGACTAGTTCGGCTCGTGGCACCCTTTTATTCGTGTGCCCGATACACAAACCTTATTATAGTTGTGTCCATTAATTTAACCCATTCCAACTCAAGCCCTCCTTTTTACGCGCCTCAATTATAGAGCTTTGGAAAACATTGTGGAAAATGAAGAAATTGCTTGTATCAAGCAATTTCTTCATTATCCACAATGTTTTCTACCTTAAAAGACGAAAAAATTAAAATTCCATCAACTTGAAATTGTCGTCTGCAGCATCTTTGAATTTGGATTAGTCAAAAATTTTGCTGTGTTGGAATGGGTTAATGTTGCAGAATTGTGGAGAGGTTAATCGACAAGGGAGCTTAACTGAACTATAATTAACAACGTGCCCGCGTGAGACGTCAGTGGATAACAACGTGCGTCCGTTAACCCCTTTTCAGGAAAAAAACCCCGAAGTATTGTGGTGGTCTGGTCATCGTCTTCGTCAGCGACGGCATCCGAAAACTTTGACATTTGTAATATCTCTGATATTATTGAAAACATTTTCTTAAAACTTCAAAAATATGTGTTCGCTATCAAAGGGGCAATCTATATCAACAGGGGGGGGGGGGGTACTGTAAATGCAGTTCTGAACGATTTATGACCCTTTTCACGACTTATTCACCGTCAATCATTTGAACATCCGAGCTTTGGCATCCGCATTAGGTGCTCTTTACTTTTTAAGGACATCAGTCATTGCATCGATAATCATACGGAATCGTGCTTAATCGTGTGACGGTAGCTGCACGAGCCGTTAGCGGGCTATTGGGGCCTTAAATAATTACTAATTCGGTAAAAATACCATTTGTATTTGTGTAATATAGAGTGAGAGAATGGTCGCTTAAAGCACATTTTGTGAAATGGAGGATTGATTCGATTGTATACATAAATTATTATAGAATTCTCGCTAAATCCTAAGTTGGTTTGCGACTTAGGAATCTCCCTGAGACGGTTATAATGAGTTTCAACAACATTGGATTTAGGTAGGATACGTGTGTAACAAATAAAACCTTTTCTTCATGAAGGCTTTTGATTTTGAAAAGCGGATTTCGATTTCAGTCGCTTAATGCATGTGGTCGTATGATAGAGATGTTCGCTCGAGCAGGTTCGACTGTAGAAATATCATCTTAATACAAATCAAAAAATGGTTACTTAGTTGGGTTTTTTTAAATATATTTACTCAAGTGCTTTTAATGGAAGTCAGTATGTGAAATAGCGCTTACTTTCACACTTACGTTCTCTTCTTCTTTTTAACTTAACTCAACATAACATGCAAAGGGGGCTATTACTATCGGCCATTGTGCATCATCATTCCGTCTTTTCGTTAATATTTTCCTCATTATTGTTATTTTTCTTTACTCTTCTATAAAGATAAGCCAGTGAAGCTGAAACTTGGAAGGAAACTCCATTGGCGAAGCTCTGCCAAGATTGCAAAAAAAACTGTTTTGGTGAAAGCTCTGGTTTCTATGGCCAAACAAATGCAGTATAGAGAAAAATCTTTAAAATCTTTGGACAATCCATAAAGCCTCGAGTTTTCATATTTTGAATGTGACAATCACCTTGAGATCCTCTAAAAATTGTTGAAGTATTGCCCATAGTTTCAAACCATAAATATTGTCCGTTTACCGGGTTTATCATTTTGCACATGAAATTGATTAGTGATCCTGTAGAGGGTCAAAGGCTGTTTTGGTCATTTTCGTCTTTTTCTTACAATATTCACCTTAATATTTTCTTCCAGGGGCTAGAAATCAAGGTTCTATCTAATGGATTAATGGTTTATTTTTTAATGTATTTTATTTATAGCACTGTGTATGCATTTACAAAGTGTACAATTGTCCAAACGTCTGATAATGATTTAATGTACAAAAACGTTGATATATATGTACAAGTTTTAATGAGTGATTAAAAGTTAATCGTATAGACAAAATTGACCGATGACTACTCACTATAACGTGTACATTTATAGCCTGTCAATTTTAAGATATTGCCCTTTTTTAAGAATGACAAATCATTCGTTAACTTTAACCCTTTCCTGTTTATATTTTTTTAGACCTGTCCAATTTGAAAGGTTTTGCAGACGACAAATTATAGTGGATTTAATTTGAAAAATAACCATTCAGTAGGGTAGAAAATATTGTGGAAAAAGAAGAAATTGCTTGTTACAAGCAATTTCTTCTTTTCCCACAATGTTTTCTCAAGTATCAAATCACAAGGACGTAAAAACCAGTGATTGTACAGTAAAGGGTGAAAACACATGTATAGTACCGCGCTTTTACACGTACGGGTGTATCAAATGCTGATTCCACGAGAGAAGCTCACTAATATTTCGTAGTCCTGAACTCCTGGCATCCGTAACCTGTCTTGCAGCTTCGTTTTGAACTTATAATGAATTTTATTTTCGAGAACAGTAGATGTTTTTTCAAAACTATGTACATCATGTTGAAAAATGCAACGATAAGATATTGAAAACGAATCAAACTTAGTTAACCCTTTTTCTGTCCAATCCCTGGTTTTTACGTCCCCATGATTTTATAATTGAGGAAACCTTGACACAAGCAATTTCTTCTTTTTCCACAATTGTTTCAACCTTACTGAATGGTTATTTCTCAAAGTAAATACACTTTAAATTTTCGTCTGCAAAACCTTTCAATTTGGACAGGTCTAAAGTTTTGCGAAACAAGAAAGGGTAAGGACATTCAATTTTTTAGTACATATTTCTTTATTACATAGAAGGTAGTTTTTCCATCCATTTCAACACAATTTAAAATTTGCAGCTCCGTCTGAATCTTTTAAGGATTTAATTTTCAAGAACGGTAGAGTTATTTCAAAACTATGAAAGAATTTTCAATAATGCATCAATTAGATATCAAAAACAAATCAAACTCAGTTAAGAAATCCGTTTCTTAAGTAAATACATGTATTTCTTTATTACATGGAACAAGTTTTCGATCCATTTTAACACAATTCAAATCTTTCTAGCATTCTGCCAATAAGCAATGAACTCATCCATGATCCAGGTTGGTAGAAGATTGTACAGTTTTGCCACAATCTAAAAATTAATGTCAATTTACACATGAACAAATATTAATTTTTTATGGCAGCCGAAAGTTGAACAATCGCGTTTGTCACTAAAGGAATTAATCAAGTAATCAATTCATTCATTCACTCCGCTATTTTTAGCCATTTGTTTGAAACAGTTTTGTTCGTTTGGCAACCTAAACGTCGCCACTACAGGTTATTCAAGCTGTAATAATGACTTTTAGGTCCACAACTAATCATTTTACTTTTTTTATTACATGCTACTGCTTATCAATTTTTCAAAAAATATCGCCGAAAAGCGAAAAATTTCGACTCTGATCATCCTTGGTAGGAGGTTGCTTTTCGTTTGAAGGGTCATTGTCTGATGTATCTAATTTTTCTGGATTAACTGTAGGCCAAAGTTCAATATAAGTACACGTATTATGGTTCTATTAACGTTTTGGATATTTAATAAAAAGAAGGTTAAGAAAAAGCTCACGAACAAACACTTCTTTTGAAAAAAATTCAATTAATATTTTTCAAGGCAGTCTATGGGTTTCCTATTTGAAAGAGAGATTACTAAAGATGAATCCTACAGAGTTGTTTGCTTGATATTATTTCAAGTTTCTGTTAAGACAGAGAGCAAAGACAAAATCACCTAATTAGCTGTACTCACGACGTCGTGACCACCAACAGACAAAAATGATTTTAAGTAAGAGTCAGAGAGTTTAATAAAAGCAGTTTCGGTTTGATCGAATATCTTGAACGGCTAAACAACGTTTTGACTGGTGTCTTTGGTTCTTTGATTAACACTGATTCGGGGAAATATTACTAAAGAAATGAAGATAATGTTGGGTTTTTTTGTTTGTGTTTTTGTTGATGTTGTTGATGATTTTTTTCAATGAGGTATGAAAATAAAAGCTTAATGAAATTGTATAAATACGCGAAGCAGATTCATATATTAATATGAAAAACGTTTGAGGTTCATGCATCTGTGAAAACACAAAATAATCTCTTTATTTTTATAATTTGATAACATCAAGCGAAACAAAGCAAAAAAGTAAAATTGTTAGCTCTAGTTTGTGCGTATACATACACATACATGTAGTTCCGTACTTAAAACTTTGTTCGTGATAATATGAAAAGGAAATTTCGGTCAATTAAAACGATTGAATCTTGAGAGACGAAACTTAAATCAAATTACAGACGAATACAGGCAGTTTTCGCAGTACTCATTATATCTTTTTTAACAGCATGAAAAAAACATTAATGTGCAAGCTGGTGGCGTTATAAGGGAGCTATTAGCCCTGGTTTTGCTTAACCCGATATACTTCTGTTTTGACAGAAGATACAAATATATATCAGCTTTCACGTACATGCAGTCTGATCTTAGTCTACACCATTTATTCAATTCTAATCATGATTTTTTACACATAAATCGTCAAAAGAAATATTGTCCTATTGCTCAAAGTGCTTTCAGCCGTTTGATTATAATATAATTTCGAAAAGGTAATTATTCATCATGATTGGGATTATCATATTTATTCCTTTATACCTTTAACCCATTACCACTCAGTGGCGCTTTTTGATGCCAGAAGAAAAAATATAGAAAATTTGTTGTAAATGCAAAATGGTTTGTCACAAGCAATTTTTGCATTTTACACAGAGGTTTCTACCTTTAAAGTCGAAAAATGTGGAATTTCAAAATTATCGTCTGCCCTTTCAAGTTGGACCATTCTAAAAATTGCCGTCTGGTATTGGGTTAATTATAGTCTGCAACCCCTTTCAATTTGGACCAGTCTAAAAATTGACGTCTGGTATTGGGTTAATGGTTTTTCACCCCATTATCAATATTTGAACTACAGATATTTGACTCACCACAAAAACATCGATGACTCTTCTTGTGCCCCAAATCATATATCGGGTATAAGGATAGGGACTTCGTATGGCATGTTCTATAGCTTTAACAATTGGCATCAAATCGTTTCCAGGGGGCCATTCGAATTCTATAGGTTTAAAAACCCTCGACAAGACATCATCTAGACTACTGTAATCCCGCTTGACCTCTTCCGAAGCCACTTCCCAATCTGCTCGAATGTCATTGTGTACACGTTGTACCTGAAAAATGGGAAACAGAAAGGGATATATTTTTGTGCCATTTAAGAGTTTTTAAAACCAACGAGCGCGAAGTTACCCCTTCCCAAAATAGCAATAGAAGAAACACGAAAAATGTAAAAATGTAACGATTTTCCAATTACCATATCAGACTTGAGCAGAACTGCAAATATTTTTTTTTATCTAAATATATTGCAATCGGTAGTTCTAGAACAAGAGCAATATTTTATTCTCACACCTTGATTACAGGGTATTTAATAACAATAAGCACATGCACTATTTCAATCAAAGATCAAACTACATGGAAGAACATAAAAAGAGGGGGGATGTAGCAATTTTACTGCGTAGAGGAATTGGAGAGAGAGGAAGAGGGGCGGGTGGAAGCCATTTTTATCATTATTGGATTTTATCCATAAAAGTGCGTAGCTTATTTGTCCAAATACGTCATTTCTAAATTTCGTATCTTTAAAGAAAAATAATGCTCTAGCTGGTATGATCCGATTGAAACGATTTTTATGCCCCCCCCGCCATATAATTGCGACGGATATATAGTTAACTCTATTCATGTATGAATGTGGGTGAAAGTGTGTATAGGTCTGTTTGTGCGTATGTTAGTGTGTCTGTCCAATTCTTGTCCGCAGCATGTCTTCTGTATCAGTTGATGGATTTCATAATTACTATGCAGTTCTTCCACATTGAAGAGGATATGTGGCATGCGTAATATTATACTGGATGGTCCTAAGTTCAAGGTAACAAATTAAGGTCATGTGACAAAATTGATCATCCGTCGGCATCCGTGTTTGTAACACTTTTCTGATTTTCAATACATGTATAGAGTCCATATAGGTTTTATAAAATATCTGTTTAATAGAGAGTTAAATAATTTCATAAGTAATAGCCTACTTTGGTTTCAAATGTACATGTTTACTCTTTGGATAAAACATGGAAGGAGTTTGATAGTCTACCTATAAAATTTCACGTTCATCGTCATGTAAACACATCTACACAACTTTTGTTTCGCTATCTTATTGTTTATTTCAACTCATATGTATCGATATACCCACAAAAAACATTGGAAATTTTGTGGGTTTTTTCTTCTCATTCAGAAAAATAAAGCGTTCAAATGATTGATTGAATGGGGTTAAACGCCGCTTTTAGAAGTATTTCAGTCATATCGCGACTGCTGGAGCACCTAACAATGGAATCCTGGTATTTCTCACACCAGCACTACCACTACATTGTTTCCTAGCCTCCAGCTGCTATTCCACTTAGGTTCACGATTATCCATCAATTTGTGAGAGACAAATGTCGGAAAGAATATGTGCCGTCACCGCGGATCGAACCCATGACACCCCATGATTGAAGATTAGGAGTCTGACGCGCTAACGACTGCGCTATGACGGCGTCGCGTTCGAATGAACAGCGAGTGCTCGTTATAGGCCAACTTGAGGCAGGATGCACATTCGTACATGTAGGTTTGTAATTGGTGCAATCCAAACATCTGTTCGATGTTTTAATGTCAAAAGTTCGCAATTAATGGAGCTGTTGCAGACCTGCAACGATCTTAACGTCCCCGGGTAACCGAATGCCTGGATAGCAACCGTAATACGGCCATAAAGACTGAGTCGTAATAAACCTCACATTAGTGCAGGGGTAGTGCGGCGACGTTCCGTACGATGAGAGATTAGCGGACCCGTATATCTTTGAAACTCCCTCTTGGGGTGGGCAAAGCGTCATTGTTCGGGCAGGCTTACCTAATATCACAAGACTCAGCTCGTGTTTCTTGACTTTGGTCTAGGACGGGTCCGTTGTCTGACTGAGCAGTATTATTTCTACTGAGTTTTGCGTCAATATCTCTGTCATTTATTGTTGCATACCAAGGTAATGCTTATCAATAGGACAATGCAAATGGCCATGCTATAGGACTGACCCAAAGCATATTGAGCACATATAATGTTACGTCATCAACTTGGTCAGCTTTTTTACTCGTCATTAATCCAATAGAGCGTGTACGTGATTGCGTTAAACGTAAGATTAGATCACGGAAGGTAAACACCATCAAGCAAAGAACCAATTCCCAGACGACAAAAGTTTAGACCGTTCAAAGAAGTTGCAGACGACAATTTCGTGTTGATATAATTCCGAATATCTTGGTCAATCTTGGTAGAAAACAATGTGGAAAATGCAGATATTGCTTAGAAAAAAAATGTTGAAAATGCAAAAACTGCTTGTTACAAGCAATATCTGCATTTCCACATTGTTTCCTAAACTATTTTCTAGAGGTGCGTGTACAGTGGGAATTTGTTGGAATATATTAAGACAGGTAATTGCTGACATATGTAATTATCTTCCTGTAAGGTTTTTTCGCGGGCTAGTTGACTCCCAAAAGGTGTACCCTGAATGTGCTCTGCTGTTATAAGGGTGTAGTTGTTGCTTATATTAACGCGGATTCTATAGATGTGCGAGTAATGGTAATTGCTCAAAGGTCAAAATTTTTTTTATACAGATATAGACAAAATTGACTTTTAATCACTCACTAGAACTTGTACATCTATACATGTTCCCGTTCATCCTGGTAGATCAAGATAAATCCGAGGTTAGCGTAAAACTGTCGAAACCCTCGATAAACTGATCCCCTATCAAAGTCCTCGTTAGAGGAGGGTTAAAATATGAGAATAAAATAGTACTAACATTTTTCGGTGAAGCTCCTGATGTCCGAAAAGCCCCTGGTTCAATGATGCTGACACCCACGCCAAATTTCTTCATCTCTAGTCTCAATGAATCAGACACGGTTTCCAGACCATGTTTTGACGTCTCATAAACACTCAATCTCGGTATTGAAAACCACCCGTGGACACTAGCTATATTGATAACTCGTCCAGTTAAGGATAAAAAGAAAGAAAAGAAATAGCGTTGATTTACTTCTTCACTAGAATCAAAACACTGCATTTACAACCGAGTCTTGAAGCACAATTTATAAAATAGCCATCCATATGATAGATAATATCATAGATGGATTGTTACAAGCAATTTCTTCTTTTTACTATAATGCCTTTCTCAAGTATAATATCACATGGACGTAAAATTTAGGGATTGTACTGGAAAGGTTTAACGCATTTTCGAATATCACTTCAGTTGAAATATAAGCCGCTCGTGTACCTAACCATGGCTCTCTTCTTTTTCTTGGAAACACAAAATTCAAGCTATACTTCTCCCGAGGATAAAATGTCATTTTAGGAATCTGTAAAATCGAATTTGCGACAGCGTTTTATGAGCAGTTAGCATCTATAGGTCATTTATCACGTGTTCTCGGTTTATAACCTACAAAAACTTTGATTTTTAATCTGTTTCATGTAAGCAAAGATCCAAGTCGGTTTTCCTTAGATGAAATTTATCGTCGTCGTATTATACTAATTCGTCTTATGGCAACGATTCTATTTCGTTCATTACAGAAATAAATGAAGCTTGTTGTATTGAAATATCGGAAAGAATGTTGAAGGAGCCAGGGCTCTGCTATTACTGCTAAACATATCATTGGATTCCAAATTGATTCAACTACTTGATATACATGTAATTGGCCAATCGCTGGCCCCGCCCACTAACTTCGCTGGTCACGCCCACCGACTCCAACAGGAAGTCCCGCTTCGATTTTTTTAACGGCGTTATTTTGAACAACTTATGGCAATCAGCATGTTACAATAAAGCAGAATAGTTGGTTAGCGACCTAAACGCCGTAACTACAGCTTGAATAAGCTGTAGTTACGACGTTAAAGTCGCCACACCAAAAAAAAAAAAAATTATTGACAGAAATTGCGGCCAAAGTTGGAGTTGAAAGCACAGGGCCGGGCTGCATAAAAGATTTTATTGGGCGGTTGTTTTGTGAATGGTCAATTGATCCATCATCTAGGAAAATCTGCCTAAATGACGTCACGTAAGAAATGTACAATGTTTGCATAACGTTACAATTATCTGTTTATTTGTACGTCCCCCGCCCCCAAGAGAAAATCTTTGAAATTATTGTGGAAAATGAAGCATTTGCTTATTATCTCAATTATTTCTGGCAAAAAAAAACAGATTATGAAAAAAAAATAATAATCAACTTAAAATTGCCGTATGTAACTTCTTTGAATTTTGGACGGTTGAACTTTTGTCGTATCGTAATGGGTAAGTGAAAAGAAGCAGGTTAATGAACAGGAGCATTTGTATATTCTACAAGTTTTAAGATATTGGCAGGTTTTATTTTGTTTAGTTTGGTTTTTGCTTTTTTCATAACCAAAAAGGTAGATTGATAATATCTTTTTTAAAAAGGCATTTAGGTATAGGTTTCCCTGGATAGCAGGTCACAGGACTTATATAAAATAAAGGGTAAGATATCTATCGAAACCGAACATGAGAAGATCAACGTCATTATCATAAATTAATCAATAACGGCTAATCACAGTCTTACTGCACGGATCTGCACAAGGATTTGGGTGGTAACCCCTATCTTTTACCTTTAAAATTGAGTTTCGAATTAAAAATCGGTCGGTTCTTTTACGGAAATTTGACGGATACTTAAATCGACTCCTTAACCCATTCCAACACAGAGGAATTTTAGACTGGTCCAAATTGAAAGGATCTGCAGACGACAATATCAAGTTGATGAAATTTTAAATTTTTCGACTTTTTGGATAAAAAACATTGTGGATAATGAACAAATTGCTTGATCCAAGCAATTTCTTCATTTTCCACAATGTTTTCCGAAGCTTTTTTGTTGAGGGGCGTAAAAACGAGGGATTGAGTTGGAATGGGTTAAAAATGTATGAACCCCTTAATGACGTCATGGCATCATACGCACGAGCTCATCTCTCTTCTCTAAAAGAGCGTAGTTATAACTTGCATTCTATTGGTTTTAAATTAGGTAAATTTCACAAATCGTCTAACGCAGAGGGCTGTTTTAATTCATTGAAAATATAAGTATTGCATTTAGGTAATGAAATAATAATGATTATAACTGCTACCGTTTGGTTAGAGCGAAGAAATTTTATGATAAATTATACGTACACAATATACTTGAGCTTTTCCTATTCACCCTTACTAAATATGAATTTCTTTTAAAATTAGAATTATATATATGTGAAAAAGAGAGCCGCCATAATTACCTTTAGAATGTCGAATAAGAGGCAAAAATTGCTTGCACACCCTGATAGCTCCGTATAAGTTGATATCCAGATACTTCTCAAACGTGTCAACTGACGTCAACTCAAGATCGCAGGCAAAGTTGATTCCCGCATTGTTAACGATTGCCCACAAACCTGGGAAAACAAGAACATACCGTTTTAAAATTTCGTTTATCTTCGATTAGCTGCTAGAAATTAAATAGAATTAACCTATATCGGAGGTCAATGGGCGTTTTTATTGATCCAACAGTTCAGGTCACTTAGTTCAAGCGACTGATTCAGTTTGCCCTTTGGAGATACGTGTATTTCTCTTCGCAAAAAAGTTTTTGCAATATAGGGATACTGCGTCTCTCTTTAGTGCATTTTTTTTATTGAGAGAAAACTTCAATCATTTCTATTGGCAATCTACATGTAATTGACCAATCGCTGGCCCCGCCCACTTGCTCACTTACTCTGTTAGTCCCGTCCTTTGATTCCACAAGAAGACTTGCTTTTTGGGTTTTGCTACGTTTACGTATTTAAACCAGCAAAAATAATACACATAATGTCGGCCATTGTTGGAGTTAAAGAAAAAGATCGGCTTTAAAACAATCACAAATCATTGGGGGGTAACTTAAACGTCGAACTTACAGATTGGATAAACTGTTTATTAAATTTTGGTTGAAAACGAGCCTGAATATTTCCCATAAATATCGGAGATCAGTAATATACTTCCGGTCTAAATGAATAATTTCATTGGTCGATTGACTTTTTATTTAGCAGTAATCTGTCATCGACAATATGATAGTCACGCCCATTTCGAAGGGAATTACTGAAACATACCGATAAGACACTTTGTCGGAGACCCCAGTAGTTCAGTAGGAGAGATAACACCCACTGCCATGGGGTGGAGCATTTTGTTACCGCTTAATTAAAATAAACTTTAAAGTTCAAAAAGTCAGGATTCAGAGTTTGAATAATAACGATAAAAATATAAGCGCTGATATTCAAGGTAAATAGATATGACCCGTCAAACGAAACGGAACGTCAAAATAACTTTGTGAGACATATTTGAAAAAGAGATCGGATCTAGCAGAGGTCAATTAACTCTTTCCTGTTTGCCTAGTGTTTGCGTCCCTCTGATTTATAATTGAGAAAACATCGTAGAAAAAAAGAAGAAATTGCTTGTAACAAGCAATTTCTTCCTTTCTCACAATATTTTCTACCCTACTAAATGGTTATTTTTCAAATCAACTTTTAATCTTGTCCACAAAACCTTTTTAATTTGGACAGGTCTAAATTTTTGAAAAACAGGAAAGGGTTTAATAAAGTATTTCCAGATTAATCATAGAGTAAGGTAAAATGACAAATCTAGAAACAGAATATTCACGGAGAAAAATGTTTCGACCCTGTGTAAGTCTGTGCAGTTCGAACAGTCTGATCTGGGTCGATATATATCACATTTCCAAGATAGTCAATTTTTCGCACGAATTATAACAAACAAAAACGCTATTAGCATAGCGTTTTTGACTTCTATACCCTTTTTCGGCAAGTTTTTCTTCACAAAGTTCCACGCCTTTACTACACTTCTGTCATCTGCCACATTTACTTCTAAAATATTCAGTCGTTTGGAACCAATATCTCGAAGTCGTTTTGCGCCTAGGCCTTGTTCATCTAAACAACTCGCAAATACTACAAAGCCCAGTCCGTCTAAATACTCGGCAAGTTTGTGTCCAAAACCTAACAATGTTATTGAAGAACAAATTGTCAAAAATCTATTGGCAAATCAAAATATTTAGATATACCGTTAGTAATTAGGTTTGTGTGGTGACTTAAATGCTGTTTCTGCAGACTATTCATACCAGTTTTAAGGCTGCAGTTACGACGATTATGTCGCAAAAGCAACAAGAATATCTAACATAAAAGTCGGCCAATGTTGGAGTTCAAATTTCATTTCCGGTCTAAAGGAACGATTTAATTGACTTCGCGATCCGTCAATCACGAAGTATTGGTCTTCCAATGAACACTAGGGGAAAGACAAGGGAGAGATTCTATGCATGGAACCACCAACTACGATCAAGGAAAAACTCTTTTATTTTTATTGCTATAATTATTATTTCTATATTTTCAATCATATTAGCATTTATTTTCAATTTACATACTTCATGGCATTGTTGCCAATCTTTATCATAACCAATTTTCAATTTGTTTGTTAGTTTGTTTGAATGGGGATAATACTGTTACAGTGGCGTTAAACTCCAATTAATCAATCAATCAATCAATCAATCAATTAATCATTGAATGGATTTTTTTAATATTTTCAGTCATAACGCGGTAGCTGGAGCACTAACCATGAATTCTTAGTGTTTCTCCAGAGCTACCACTACTTCCTTTCGGAACCTGCAGTTTCTCATCCAAATTACGTTTACAATTATCCTGTCATTGGTGGGATACGAACTCAATTTGTTAGAAAGTGTACAGTAGGCTACAAACCTGAATCACATCCCGTTATAAATACACCTCTGCCTGACGATTCCAATGGGGTTAAAAATAATGATTCAAGTAATGGTCTTAACAGTTTATAACCAATAACTAAACACGCCAATAACAAATAAAGACGCGAAAACAAGAAGAAATTTAGACAAATTGCAAAGGTAAAAAGAAGTCTAAAGGAAGTATAGTCCACAAAATTTGATAGCGTGGCCATCTTTTTCTTATCTTGACTGTGAACCTATTCGTAAGTTCATACTTACAGGTTTTACAATAACACATGTTTTTATTGTTTTGTTTTTTTCGCTCGAGATCTATATTACCAGGTCTGGATAAGATCAATAAAGGTTTTTATTTAAATCTCACTTTTGTTGCCATGTCACTTAGGGTTTTGAATCAATTTTTTAGATGTTAATGGCCATAAATTTTGCGTGTAATTATTTTAGCTACTTTTAAAGGGGGCTACCTAAGGAATATTTTTGCCAAATTTGGTTGAAATTTGCTAAGTTGTCTTTGGTTGATATTTCGATTAAGTCATATGTTGACGGACGACTGACGACGGACGGGGAACAAAAAGTGATCACAACAGCTCACTTGAGCACTTGTTGCTTAGGTAATCTAATAAGAAAAATTGTTGTAGCTTCCGCTTTGGTAAGATTTAGTTAAGTCGCTAAACCAACCAAAATGCTTCACATAAATTAGAGTTCAAAGTTCATAACCAATATAAATATAAATGATGGTTGGTTGAATTGGGTTTAATGCCACGTTTAACAATATTTCAGTGATATTGCCGCGGCATGAGCACCTTACAATGGATTCCTGGTATTTCTCACACCAGTACTACCACTTCATCCTTTCCGAGCCTTCAACGGATATCCCAATTAGGTTTACGATTATCCACAAATATAAATGAATGATTTGATTGGTTTATCGAATTTCAGATTGACATCGCGGTATATCAGTTGTTGCTTTCCTACTTAATACGTTAGAGATTCATTTGATAATGATATCATTTATTTCATTCCTAGTCAATATTTAATTGTATTCCAATACATTATACTCGTATACCTGGAAATCGCAAATGCTTCAACAACATATAAAATACAAGATCTAGCCTGAAACGTGTATGTGTGTGCAGGTTTTGTTGTTTTTCTTTTTTTTACTTGAAATAAGTAAAAAAGTCAGGAGTCTTTGTTAAAGATTGTTCGCTATGGAACAAGCTTCCTATTTAGATTACAAAATTATATATATTGATCACTTTTAAAATACACTATCAAAAGGCATCTGTTGAAGGATCTGAAATGAATTACAGTGATCAATCTTAAATGTCTGTGATCTCATATACTAGGACCTAATTCACTAGGACACATTTGTCTACTTAACAAACACCACTACAATTAATGCATTAAACTTATTTTGCATGATAAAAAGCTCGACGAATCTTTCATGCTCGAAGCTATCGCCATTTTTTTATTTTCTCACAAAAAAGGTCTCGCATAAATCCTTTAGCGTTAATTGTCTAGAATTGAATTAATCAATATTTTTCTAAAAGAATTGAAAGCCCTGATTTTTACCAACTCCCAGACCAAATGACTTAATCTTGTTAGCTAGCAAAGCGACAGCTTTGATAGCATAAGTTAACAGAATAAAATTTGATGTTCTCTCATAGGTCAACGAGTGCAAAATGTAATTGGAGGCTTAAACAATAAACCTATTAAATAGCTACTCCATAAAAAGTAGTTCTTATGTATTTCAGGAATATTGCAAACTCTGCCGCTAGTTTATCTTATAGGTATTTTCAGCTATCTTGAGTATATTGTGTTCAAAATGAGTCTTCGCGTTGCGTAGTGCTTTGTATGGCCACATGTATTAGCTTTATTCAGATTGTAGAGAACTCCTTCAAAAGCGTGCTATTCAACCCATTCTCACTCCATCCCAGTTTTTAAGCATCTCAAGAGAAATATTTTGACGAAGAAGATTATTTAACAAAACCATACATTGCAAGTTTACAATAATTTCAGTACGTTGATTTTGGAGATTTATAGACACTCATTTTTTTGAGCTGACTTCCTTTCATTTAACTACAGTGAGTTTTCGGTCTATAATCCATAGGGGTAACATAATTTCAAGTTTCAAAATTCTATTAATAAACGAGTGCATTGATATCCATTGATTTTTCTTGAGAACGTTTCAAAACCACTTTATTGGAGTTTTTATTTTTACCTTTTTGTTTTTACGGCCTCGCTTATGTCCCTTACCTATTGGTTACACATGCTTAACTCCCCTGAATTGTGACGTCATAGTGGAGGTTTACTAAAAATGGACGTAGAGTATGAAAGCGATTTGAGCGATATTCCCGAGGAAAAAATTGATGTTTCTGGTACTGTAAGGCCATATATGTACGAACCAGTTTGTAGGACAATTGCTGCGGAATCGAGGGATAGTGATTATAATAGTTCTTCGTCTTCTTTTTGTCACGACTTTGACGATATTTTCCCTGAGGTGTCAACATGGTGAGTTATTAATATTTGCGGCGAATATTGCCCATTATAAACATTTGAAACGTCATAAATTTAATTTGTTCCATTTTTAAACGTTTAAATCATTAATGATGCGTTGTATGAACATAAAACATATCTGTATTGACTTGAACAACGATTTTAAATCGAGATCCCAATGAGGTGACGTTTATGAATGGGACCAATTTTGAATTTCACGGGGATTATTAACACAGTAAACAAATACTCCCTCGGATTTTTTTTTTTTTTTTTTTTTGCCAAAATGTTACGATCAAACATCTCATTTATAATTTTAAGACGAGAATAAGAAATAAAGTGCATGGCATTTCCAGTCGAATTGCCAAAACAGTGCATTAGATGATTATATGGCTGTCATAAGAAACTTTCAGTCTGTAGCTATCTACTCGGTACAAAGTGAAGCTTGATCAGACAGGATTATATATGCAAATGTCAAACACTATCTTAAATGGTTTTTGTTCCTTGAAATCAGTACTACATTATCAAATGTTTGAAAACAATTGTTGGTGTATGGTTTACAATTGTACGCTTGTTTTATGACAAAAGTTCTAAAATCAAAATAGAATTCAGCTTACCCTGATAGTCTGCAAAATTCTTTTTATCTCACTTGAGAAGTATGTTGCCCATCAATAATTGACCAATCACTGACCCCGCCCACTTGCTTCGTTAGCCCAGCCCCGCACATTGACTCCAACAGGAAGTCACGCTTCGATTTAAAACGGTGTTATTTTGACAAATGCATGGCCAGTAGCATGTAATAAAAAAGTAGAGTAGTTGGTTGGCGACCTAAACGTCGTAACTACAGCTTGAATAAGCTGTAGTTACGACTTTTTAGTCGCCATACCAACCAGAAATGTTAACGAAAATGGAGGCCAATGTTGGAGATCAAAACTCATGTCTGGTCACAATGCACGATTTCATTGGTCGAATGGTTATTTGATTGACAGACGCGATTGGTCAAATGGCTTGTCACACACCCAAGGACCCCCAACAAGATAGTTTGACTGTCATGTCAAACGACGTTTGTTTGCAAAACATACGGTCGGTAAGATAAAAAAATAATATCTTCAGTCAGCGACCTGAACGCCGTCATTAAAGCTTGAATAAGGTGGGGCTGCGAAGTTGAAGCATCCAAACCAAGAAAGTTTCTTAACATAAATGTCGGTGGGTCAACATTCCTTTTTTGTCTCAAAGGATTATTTTAATCCTTTCCTGTTTTGCAAAATATAAGACTGGTCATAGGTTTAGCAGACGACAATTTACAGTCGAATTTGTATAAAAAGTGATCATCTAATAGGGTAGAAAATATTGTGGAAAAAGACGAAATTGCTTATTACAAGCAGTTTCTTCTTTTTCCACAATATTCTTATCGATTACATAATTGCAAGGTGAAAGTATTAAAAGGTTAACTGGTGAAATTTAACAAAATATATTGGAGGAATCTCATCAGAACAAAAAGGATTACGAGCCACGATATTAGAAATAAATCCTTATGCCATGGCCCTCTATAAAGGTTACCAAAATCATGAACCTGGCGTCCGAGTAAGCGGTGAATAAACAGAAAACGCCCAAATAGCAAAAATGTGAACAGCTTTCAACCCATTTACAGACGACAAAAAATCATATCTGGTTCATGTCTTATGATTTTCTAGAAGACAAGTTTTAGTTGATGGAATCTCATTTTATTTATCTATTTTTTTTTATTTTTTTTATTTATTTTTTTTATTTATTTTTTTTATTTTATTTTTATTTTATTTTTGCTTTATTTTCTTTCAATTTTTCTTTGTAGAATATTGTAGAAAATATAATTGGTAACGAAGAAATCGATGTAGCAAGCTTATTACTTCCTCTACTACGGTGCTTTCCAAAGCTATTTTCTTGAGGGGCGTCAATAGCTGGATCGTGTAAGGTTGGGTTAGATGTATTGTTTTCAGGCTGTCGGCGTAAATTTTGGTCAGTTTTCAGCAAGACTAGTCAAAAATGTATTGACAAACAAAGCCTTGGTTTAAACAAGAGCTGGAATGTTAACGGTATGCTCTCCGACATCTATTTAAATGTTGTCTTTGTTGGGCCAGCTCGAGGAACTGAACATTTCTGAACTACCAGGAATTCAAACTGTAGACTACGTTTAGGTCGCCAATCAATGATTTCTTTGGTTGCTGAAGTTTTATGTCCCGATTCCTTATATTGCATCAAACCTCTGATACAATATCTTTTCGAGTTCATTGGGCTTTGCTATTTTATTTAGGATGCACAAGTTCTGAGCGTATTTTTTGTGCTATGTGGCCATGGCTTTCATAAAACGTCGAGGCTTCCACATGTACGTTACATCGTTGGGCGTGCAAAAAGACGTAGCTACGATACTCTTAAAGACACCTGTATAATCCCTATATTGCAGGCTCCGCCCAATGACCTATAATTGGAAGTTTTACTAATATATTAACTAAGTTAATTTGCAAAAATTACGGTCAGAAGCCCCAAACAATCGGCAAATTACTTTCTAGTGACCCAAACGACGTAACTATAGATTGAATAAGTTGTTGTCAAGACATTTAAGTCACAAAGCCAACAAAGATGCTAAACATAAATGTAGGAGTTCAAGTTAACTTCCGATATAATTAAATGGTTTGATTGGCCAATTGAATTTTTGAATGAGAACGGCGATCCGTTAAGTGTAGCGAATCTCTAACAGAAAAATGACGAGTTCCTATACGTATATGTATATATTCGTGAAATTGTTTGACATCAGTGTAAAACAGTTAACTAAAAAAGAAGGTTGATTGCTGACTTCATCTAGAACATCAGTCACCAAATGGAAAAATGCTGGCGACGTGTTGTCTTGTCAAACTATTTTCATCTCTATTTCCCTCTTTTTTTTGAAGCATTGTGTGAGAGTGGGTGTTCATTAAATTACATTTTAGACATTGGTGTCACTGAACTGGAGTATAACAATGCAGTAACACACACTGTCTCAGGGAATTAGGTGGGTTTTTTTGTTGTTGTTGGTTTTTTTTTACCTGTTATTCGACAAGGGATTACACTTTAGTAAAAGGGTACAAATCAGAGAAATTTAGTTCTCGCGGAGTAATGAAAATGAAAACCTTAACGCTTTAGGGTTTTATACAAGAATTCGGTTAGGTTTTTAGGTCACCTGACCGTAGGGGATGGTGACCTATTGCAATCGTGTTTTGTCCGTCGTCGTGCGTCGTGCGTTGTGTGTCGTGCATCGTGTGTTAACTTTTTATATTTTCGACTTCTTCTTAAGAACCCTTGGATGGATTTGAACCAAACTTGACAGGAAGAATCCTTATGGGAAGGCGCTTCAGATTTGTACACGTCAGGGAGTTATCTCCCCTCGGGGCTCCAGAAGGGGGCAAAAAGGGTACATCTTTAAAAATCTTCTTGTCATGAACCGGCTGTCAGATTAAATTCACATTTGGTATTTAGAGTCTTTAGGGCAAGGACTATCAAGTTTGTACAAGAAAAAAATCTGTCAAGAAATGTCCGGGGGGGGCAGAGATGCGTTAGGTACATAAGGTTACATAGTGACAAATTTGAAAATCTTTCTCTACCAAACCAAAAGACCTACAGCTCTGATATATGGTATGTGGCATCATCTAGTGGACCTCTATCAATTTTGTATAAATTATGACCCAAGGGTCAAAAATAGCCCGTTCCCGGACGTCACAAGTGTAACAAAGGCTTATATAGAGAAAATTTCAGAAATCTTCTTCTCCCAAACTAGATGGCCTAGAGCTTTTATATTTGGTATGTAGCATCATCTTGTGAATTTCTATCAATATTGTATAAATCATGGCCCAAGAGACAGAATTAGCCCATTCCCGGACGTCACAAGTTTCACAAGGGCCTTATATAGTGAAATTTGTAAAAAATCTTCTTCTCCCAAACAGGAGGGCCTAGAACCTTGATATTTGGTATACAGCATCATCTGTTGGACCTCTATCAAGATTGTAAAAATTATTGCCTCAGAAATTAAAAGAATAGCCCATTCCCAGATGTCACAAATTTAACATAGGCTTATATAGTGTAAACTTTAAAATCTTCTTCTCTCAAACAGGAGGACCTAGAACTTTGATATCTGGTATACAGCATCGCCTTGTAGACTTCTATCAAGATTGTAGAAATATTTGTCTCAGGATTAAAATCAGCCCATTCCCGAATGTCACAAATTTAACATAGGCTTATATAGTGATTACTTTGAAACAGGTAGGCCTAAAGCTTTGATAATTGGCATGTAGCATCACCTGGTTGAGCTATATCAATATGGTATGAATTATGGCCCTAGGGTCATAATTAGCCCATTCCCGGACGTCACAAATTTTACACATGGCTAATATAATGAAAATTTAAAACTCTTCTTCCTCCACACTAAAAGGCTTAGAGCTTTGATATTTAGTATGTAGCATAATCTGGTGGACGTTTATTTGTTTTTGTGCTCTTTAGACTCAGGTGACCGATAAGGCCCTATGGGCCTCTTGTTATGATAATACCTCAATGAAAACAAAACTATTCTTTCTTTTTGTAATGTAGTGTTGCCAAGGCATATACATTTATTACATACATATAAAAGATATGGATTGAAATCTGGCTATTTAATACAACTCGACAGAAAAATGTCCGTATTCGGCGTGTACCAAAATACCGTACTATGTACCGTTTAACACGGACTACTTTTTCGAATATTGACGTTCGGCTTTTTCCGGAAAGTTGGTTATTTCTTAATCATTTAAGAGAATTTTCTTAATGTCATGTCCCAAGGGTAAATAATAAAAAGAATATTTCAACAGTGTGTTTTTCTATTTGTTGTTATCGTGTTCTCGAAACGTGGGTATAGATATTTTTATTGGTCTCATCCAATAAGAATACCTACACACGATTCTCGAACACAATAACAACAAATAGAAAAAACACACTGTTGTAATATTCCCTATATATTTGACATATACCAACAAATTATGGTTTGGTGCATTTTTTATGGAACTACTTTTTACACCAACATACAAAATAGATCCGTTCTCAATTATTATTTTTCAATCAAAAAGAATTCATCATTCTTTGCAATTGGAACTAAGATTTTTATTAGCTTATTGGTTAATGGGCTAACATTGACTAATAGACTAGCAAAGCCGTTTATTAGAACTTGTATGCAATTTGAAAGAGCCTATAAAGGTCGCATATAGTAAGTGGTCGCTAAATCAGAGAGGTCGTTCGGACCCAATTTGAAGTGTGCGTTAAGCATCGAACGTCTTCTGACACATAGGGGTCTTTAATTCGAGCTCCTTCCACCCCATAGACCAATATTATAATCAAGGGATTTTTCTTCATTCAGCCCAAACACCCGCCCACATGTACGAAAAATGCTATATCTTTTTCAAATGAAGAGATATTTTAATCACTTCTTCAGGAAATGAAAGCTAACACATTTTTCTACAAAGTAAATACAAATATTTGGGGCTGTCAGTGCAAACCTACTGTAACAAAGGCTTGAATTTTAAAATTTGCTGAAATTCTGCGAAATTGACAAGGGTTCGCACATCGACTTTCAAGATATAAATTGCACCGAAGGTAAAATGAAATACATTTTTAAGTTTACAAACATTTGAAATTCAAACTTTTCTTCATCGGCTGAGTGTTATGGTGTAGTAATTCCTTGCAGCTTTTCTTCATCTGCCGGGAATTTTAGTAATGTCCTGGGAACTTTTCAACACCGGCCTATAACTGTGGTTTTGTAATGCCATTGAAAGGTGTTTCATCAGTCGAGTCTTTTTTTTATGTCCTTGAAACCTTTTTCGCTAGTTCATGATTTTGGTTTTATAATGTTCTCGAAACTTTTCTCCGTCAGTCAGGATCTTGGTTTCACATTGCCATGAGACGGTTCTCTTTCACATGAGGATCTTCGTTTGGTAATGTACTTTAGAATTCTCTTCCCCAACAAAGGATTGTTTCATTTATAGCCTTATTGACTTGAGGATTTTTTAGAATAGATTTATTAGTAATAAGCGTTCTTTGAAGCCATTTCCACACAGTGACGTTTGACGTCCCCAGGAAAAACAATCGGGAAAACATTGTGTAAAATGAAGAATTGCTTGCAAAAAAGCAATTTCTTCATTTCACACAATGTTTTCTACCCAGAAAGTTAGAAAATTCCAAAATTTCACAAAATTCGAATTGTGGTCTGCAGTTTCTTTCAATTTGGACCAGTCTAAAACTTTGCAACCTTAAGGGTTTATGCGTAATGTGTAAAAAGAATAATGATCGTGTGTGTCAATCCTTACTCTCCGATTTAAAGATATTCACAAAGTTCCATAACGGTCAAAATCCAGGAAATTAAAATTAAACACTCTTTTTCGTAAATTTCGAAAAACGTAAAAAATTTATAGTGTAGCAGTAATTTAATCCTAAGAGCACTGTAAGAATAAAAGATTAAAACCTTGTATTACATAATTAGAATTCGCAGTTCATTCTTTTTTCGTTATTATTGTTGGAGTTGCAATTTGCAGCCACTGTGAATGGTAACGCCACATTAGACACGAAGAATTCACGCGTTCTTTTTTCCAACAAAATGTATGAATGGATAGAGAGAATATTAATTGAAAAGCGTCAGATCCGAGATTCCTGTGGTGTGCACGACAAGTAAACAAGACATTCCTTTCCTCTTTTTGTAATTTTGGTTGTCAATTACCAGCCATTTTTAAGGTCGCACACCAAACCAATTCTTGAAAGCAAATATATATATCGTCGGTGTCGTTCTAAAACCTCATAACTACAGCTTGAATCAAGCTGTAGTTACGAGGATTTAGAAAGACAACGACGATATATTTTAAATTCAGAAATATGCGCATATTTATCGTACACGGATATTCTCATAGGGTCGCAGGTTACAGACTTGTCTCGTAAAATATTAACAAATGATGGAAAATAATTTCTCCCTTTTCCACAAACAAATATTACACGGCCTAGCGGGTAATGTGAAATTCAACTTGAGATGAAGAGTAACATGTGCTAAAGCGCGACAATTGTCATTGATGTTCTACTTATCATATTCCACAAAAGAGCTTTTTGATCATGCCGTGTTTATTGTATTTGTATTTGGGGTGGTTTTTGTTTTTGTCATTGTTGTTCGTGTGTTGTCATTGTTGTTCTTTTACTCTATCCTGACAAAACAAGCGCATTCGTACCAAGGCATTTTGATTTCAACAATTTTTGTCGACATCTTAGATAGCTTTTTCCAAATGGTCGATGGTATAACAATATCTTATAAAATAACCTGATTTTAAGATATTTGACAGTGTCAAAAACGAATATGATTTGGGCGAGTCACTTACCGTATCTAAGGACGACAACCTTACGTATACCTAAACACATTGTTTTTTACCCCCAAAGAAAAAGATTTTTTAAAATTTCACCAACCTAAAAATTTCGTCTGCAACATCTTTCAATCTGGACTAGTCTAAAATTATGTTTTCTGGTTACGGTCTAAATGACCAGGAGTAAACCGGTCTGTTTCCAAGCACACGATGAGTTTTCAAAATAGTAACTAGGATATATATCAAATATGCACCAGGTCTAGATCGAGATTTCCGTCTAGTAAAACTAACATATGCGAGCAGTCAACGTAGAAACCACATTATCAAAATCTGATAAAGTTTTATATTCGCTATAATTGTAATTTATTTTATAAACAATGAGTGTTATTTAGTTCGTTTGTCTGAATGAGGTTTAACGCCCCTTTTAAAAATATTTTAGTATTATCGTAGCGGTTGGAATACCTAATCATATATCCCTGGTATTTCTCACACCAGTACTACGACTATACCCTTTCCGAGCCTCTATAGCTGCTCACCCCACTTAAGCTTACGATATGTTTGTTTTAAAACAACACACCGATTGTGTCAAATTGGAACATACTGCAAAGGTAAGAGATTTTGATATCTTCCCAAATCTCGGCTCTGTCTTCTATCATTATGTTCTCTTAAAAAAAAAAACCTAAAAAAACTGGACGTTTCACATGTACGTAGATTATAAATACACATCAATTAACATTCTTAACACTTTAAAATAGCTTGTGATTGAATTAACAAATCAAAGTAGAATCCTTTCAAATAGGAAAGGCATGAAAGAAACTACAAAAAACGAGGAAAACTGATTTTACGCCCATTTCCTATGTTGTGTCAGTTTTTTTTATTCAATAAAAACCGTATATTTTGTATGAATGAATGAGCACAAACATAATTGAAATCCGGGAAGATAAGAGACCCCTGCCATTTGCATGACTAGCTAACTAGATATTTTACAAGTTGCTTACTACTGAAAATCTCTCTTCAACGAAAATGTAAAGCATACTTGATAAGTTTAGCCCTTTTTAAATAGTTCCTTGTTTATTTGAAATTTTCAATAAAATGACACTTATTGGGATTGTTTATGACTACAATTAAAACATGAAAAATTAATCCATTCCCACTCAATGACGCTTTTTTGCGCCCCCCAAGAAAAAACATCGGGGAAGTATTGTGTGAAATGAAGAATTCGTTTGCAACAACAATATCATACACCTTTTTCCAACACAGAGAGTTGAGGCATTCTTAAATTTCACAAACTTTAAATTGTCGTCGGCAACTCATTCAATTTAAATCAGACTAAAATTTTACCGTCTGGTAATATGTTAAGATATGATCCCGTTTCAATGACAAAGAAAGTTTGAAAAATGTAAAAGCTTTGTCTATTAAGTTTCTATATTGTTTCGGGTTACTGTAATAAACGACAGCAATATGACATTGTTGGTGCGCGAGGAAAATGTCATAACTAAAAAGCTGTAGTTACTATACTCAATGATCAGTAAAAAAATAAGATTTTTCTTTTGAAAAGTTCCACATGTTTTTTTCTGCTGGCACGTGTACAAGTTGTAATAACTTTGCACCTCTCTTTCTTCGGTTACAAGCGAACAAATCTTACCTGTCAAACAAAAAAGTGCCGCCTGGGAATCGACTCTACACGGGTTTATCTGGGTCGATAATTTTCAGAATGTCGAAACCATTTAAAAAACTGCATATCCATTTCTGAAACACCACCCCTAATTAACACTAGCGACTGTCAATCAACGAATCATTCGACCTATCAAATCCTACATTTAGATCGGAAATAAACATTTCAACTTTGTCCTTGGTCGACATTAATGTGATGTATTTTTGTTGGTTTGACGACTTTAACGTCGTAACTTCAGCTTATTCAAGCTGTAGTTACGACGTTTAGGTCGCCAAACAACAAGTCTACTTTCTTCGTTACATGTTACTGACCATAAATTTTACAAAGCAATGCCGTTTAAAATCGAAGTGGAACAAATGGTGGAGCAAGAGACCCTTCCATTGACCAGTGCCGGATCCAATCTCGGTTTGAATGATTTGTGTTTTGGTACGGTCAGAAGGCCCCTTTTCGTCTGACGGGTCAACAAATCTGAAGTAAGAGACGTCTCGGCAGCAGGTTCAAAGCAGGAATAATTAACAAAATAAATCAACGGTGAAGCAAGTTATCATCGTCTGACACCTTGTAGTGTAAAACACAAAACTAGGTTTTCTTTTCATAGGATCTACTACGATGAATGAAACAAAAAAGCACCCGCTCTATCTCAAACAAATTCACACCCTTTTTTGCATGTTTGATATGCGTTTGCCGCGGCGATAGCGCAGTTGGAAGCGCGTAGGACCCCAATCATGGGATACTGGGTTCGATCCCAAGCCGCGTCCATTTGTCTCCCACCAATGAGAGGATAATAGTTAATCTAAGTGGGACGAGCATTTTGTTGTAATTCTGGTGTAAGGATGCCAGGAATCTATGGATAGGTGCTCAAGCCGCCGCGGTATGACTGAATTACTGTTAAAAGTGATGCTAAATTACATGCATGCAATAAATAAATCAAACTATTAACATGCGTTCATGAGAACGAAGCAATCGCTGTTGATATCCGTTTTTGACGCAATTAAAGCTTTGTACCATGTTCGGAAGTGATAGCAATATTTTTACAGTTCTGAAACCAGGGTTGATTTGCGTTCAGGAAATCGAAGCGTTTAAAATCAAGAAAACTGCATCTTGTATTGAAGAATACGTGCAGTAGGTTTAAAGAGTAAATCGAACGCAATCGCTATATCGTCTTTTCTAAGCGTTACGTTATAAAAATATTTTTTTACTGCAATCGTAAAATATCGACGCAAAAAACATCAAGTCACCCTACATACTATCAACCCGTTCCAACAAAATGCCTCCTTTTTTTAGCGTCTAAAGAAAAAAAACTTCGGAAAAATTGTCCAAAATGAAGAAATTGCTAGTATCAAGCAATATCTTCATTATCTACAATGTTTTCTACCAAAATAGACGAAAAAATCCATCAACTTGAAGGGTTGATTTCAATTACTTGAACATTTTTTTTTTGAAAAGCTTCATCCAAGGTACAACAAGTTTCGTCAAGATTGGCTCAATTGTTCATGAAGAGAATGATAAAATTATTGATAGACGCATGACGATTGATTGATTGAATGGGGTTTAACGCCGCTTTTAACAGTATTTCAGTCATATCGCGGCGGCTGGAGCACCTAACAATGGAATCCTGGTATTTCTCACACCAGTACTACCATTACATCCCTTCCTAGCCTCCAGCTGCTATCTCACATAGGTCTACGATTATCGACCCATTGGTGAGAGACAAATAGTCGGAAAGGATGAGTGCCGCCGTCGGGGATCGAACCCGGGACCTTTAGATTGACAGTCCGACGCGCAACCAACTGCGCTATGACGGCAGACGCATGACGAAGACAACGGACGTCGGACATTGGGCGATCACGAAAGCAAATCTTCAACATCTTGTCCTCAGGTGAGGTAAAAAGGTGCAAAAAGGAGCAAAGCTGGATTTTGTTTAATACTGATGCCGGTAATCAACAAAAAGGTATTGGTCTAGGTAAGATTAACACTATTTGTATTTCAAACTGAATTCAGAAATCGTTACTTAATTAAAAGACCCTTTTTTATCAATAGACTTACAAACATGTATCCAGCCAGTCGATCTCGCATACTGATCAGGATCGATATTTCCACATTTCTGAGAAGGTCCTTTTTCGAGTGATGATTTACAACTGTTTTCTGCAAAATTCATTTCTGCACTTGGAAGTAAAACGAAATAAACCTTCTAAAAATAGAATACTTTCTTTCTTTTACAAGAAAAACTTTGTTTATTTTGGATATAGTTTGTTTGTATAATGTCAAGTTTTTCTCCCTGGATTCTACATTACACATCTATAAATATCCGGGTAGCGTTATACTCTTCTGTTCGCGTGTGCATGCAGATAATCAAGTTTGGGTGTGAAAGCTGCAACAGAGATTTGGACTGATTTATCTTTTCCTATCTATCTATTTATTATAAAGATAAGATTACTCTGTTGCAGACCGATATAGAAAAAATACTGGTATAATTTAAACCATTCGGTAGTTACTAGAATATCTGGGCAATGGACTTAGCAATTTACTACTCACTAACGCCTTTTGACGCTTTTATGTGGAATAATACAAAAGAAAACATTGGGAGAAAGGGAGAAATGGCTTGTACTAAGCCATTTCTCCTTTCCCACAATATTTCCTATTATATTCAGTCATTTTTTTCAAATGGCACACACTTTGAAATTTCGTCTGTAACTTCTTTCAATTTGGACCAGTCCAAACTTTTTTTCGGTTGGGAATGGGTTAAAGTAAAGAATCGAATACGAGTTTTGCAATTAGGAGTCGAAAATTGACCTCCTCTTTCCAATAAAAGCAACAAATGACACACCATGTTTTATCATATATTGGATATGTATTTTACAAACATGATCTGATTATCACAAACGTCAGTTACAATTTTATGGCACGATTTCATCCTGGGCCTCGATAGCCAATGCTAGTCAGCTAGTAAAGTAAGTGTTTCGGCATGTGTAAAAAAGTTTCATCTATTATATCTTTACTAACAAATTGAAGGCAAGTTCAGCGGAAAATTAATGAGGAAACTTGTTAAACGCCGAACTACTTTTTAAATGTAATTTAACTGAGTCTAGTATCTCATGGCTAACCGTTATTATTTAGTTTGATGAGTACTCGTCAAAAATACTTTCAGGGTGAAAGTTGATCTCAATTTTCAGTTTCGTCTATCAAAAACGAGCGTTCTGATTGGTGGAAAAAATTATACATAACTCTATAAACAAAATTTTGAGCACGCAGTTTTTTGAACGTCTTAGAAAAGTCCTTTTGCCATCAATTTGCTCATAGACTTCATGAGACCACAAAAAGACAAAATGGACAGTTTCTATCGGGATAATAAAGTCCATTCTGTTGGATCTATTATACCGAGTTGATATGCCGTCACTGACATTTAGCCATCATATACTAGACTCATCATTTATTGCAGAAACAGGTAGTTGTCTATCATAGCCTTGCAATAATCATAGCATTCACAACTTCATCTTTTAAAATTTCTGTCTTCTCTTTTGTTTTTGGTGGCAATATTAGTAAAGCGTTCGCCATGTTGACACTAAGTAAGCGGCTGCTAATTTGATTCCCTGTACTCTTGGCTACAGGAACCAGGGAATCAGGTTCCCAGGTTAGGAGTACACGGTGGTATTCTGGCCTTGGGTCCAGCTTTATTACAGAATCAACCTGTATGAATAGAAATGAAACTATTTAGTAATAAAGAAACGCTGGTTGCTACACAAAATTTAAACTAATTTAATTTTCATTCTTATTTGTTAGTTATAATTCAAATAATATATAAAAGAATAAAGCCGAATAAATTTATTGACACCAATTGTCGAAGTAATGTAAAGATGAAACAAATTGTGTTGAGAAATGAAGAGAATATTGTTTTTGTTTTCATTGAGGTATGAACCTAAAATCTTATTCACACAATACGCGAAGGGATTTTATACATAAATGTGATTTGTTTTTTGTTGTTTTTTTTTGTTCATGCCTCAATGAAAACAGAAATGTTCTCTTGTGCCATCAAGCAAATCAAATCAAATATTTTCTTGTTTTGAGTAAAATTTATGGGTCTACATTGTGCGCAAGCATACAAATTGTCGCGTGCTCAAAATTGTGTTCATGGAAGTATGAAAAGAAAAAATCAGCCAATCAAACGCTTAAATCTTGGTAGACTAAACTATAATTAAATTATTTCGCGAAACACTTATTCTATCGCAAGCGAACTTTCAGGAGTATACTCTTGATAGTTGCTCTTGACATTGTTGAATCAAAGTACTGAAAGTACTCTAAGCTAGCAAAGCATGACTTTAGAAAACGTTTCCTTGTTGGGTAGAAAACATTGTGGACATTTAAGAAATTGCTTTACAAGCAATTTCTTCATTGTCCACAATGTTAACCATAGCCTTTTTCCCAAAGCGGAATTGATAGGGAATGGGTTACATAGCGTGCTTTTGAGAGAGTTCAATACAATTTGAATAGAGTTTGCAATATTCCTGAAATACTTGAGAACTACTTTTATTGGTTTTAGTGGTTAAGCCTCCATTGACAGTTTGCACTCGTTGAACTTTGAGACGACCGCAAAATTTCGTCTGTTATCTTAAGCTATCAAAGCTGTCGCTTTGCTAGCTAAAAATATTGACCTTATTGCCTTTGACATCAGCAGAAGTGAGTCCAATAGAGTCATACCAAATATAATATGAATATTGGAACTGTAAGTTTTTGAAGTTAAATGTAAAAGGTCAGTTTCCAGGTAAATCATGTGCAATGTATGGATTAGGAATAAGTCATTGACCTAAGACATATGATTGTCATTGAATGCGCTATGATGACAAATACATATAGGCATTTTCTCTTACATCGTTTTGAATAACATGCAACTGTTTCATTATTTGGTATTTCGTCATGATAAGGATATGACTTTGCCATATGGCATATGTCCCTCATTTAACGATTGCTGCTTACAGCTACCCGCATACCTTTAATCAATGTAACTTAAGTAAATTTAAATAACAGGGTAATGTGAATTTTGTTGTTGTTGTTGAGTTTTCAGAACAATCGACAAGGATGAGGTTTGGAATTAGCCATTGGACCTAAAAATGTGGTAACAATTAAATACAAATTGATGACAGTAGAGATGATAATGATTAAAATGTGTCCTTGAACCTAATCGATACCAAACACTGAAAATTTTAAACTGGTTCAAATTTAAAGCTGCAGACGACAATTTCAAGTTGCGATTTTTCCAATTTTGAGTAACTCTGTCTTTTTCGGAAGAAAACGCATTTGAAAATGAAAATATTGCTTATGATATCGCTTGTGACAATTTTTTATTTTAAACCTTGTTTTTCTCAAGTCTTATCTTGGGGGCGTAAAAAAGCGATTGTGTGCTCATAGGTTAAACAAAGTACCCTCATCAAATGCGCGCTATTATTAAGTGCCTACATACCACATATTTATATTGACATTCACAATTATATTGAAGTGACCGGAAACTGTTCGATTTTCGGTCATATTTCCAGCAGACAGACGGATAGGTGGACGACGGTAAAACATTATCTCGAGCTTTCGATGAAAGTCAAAAATAACAATACCCTAACTATATTTGTCTATATACTTTCGTTTTCATAAAACTTACTTTGCACTTACAATTCAGTAACGATGAATAAAAAGAACAACTAATTCGAGATTCATAAAAGGGGGAACGAGTACTTTTTGAGAAGCCATAACACCAATAGACTTTGCATATATAACTGTTTAACCATGTTAGACTGGTCTAAATTTTAAACTGTTTTTGGTTCGTGACATTCTTTTATTTGGGGTTCAGAAAAAATGTGAAAACTTGGGAAATCGCTTGTAACAATTAATTTCTCCATTTTCCACAAGCTTTTTTAAAGCTGTTTCCTTTAGGGATGTCAAAAAGTAGGATAGTTTGTTAAGGGGTTAATACTTCAAAAGAACTCACTCTCGCTTTAATAATAGTCCGTTTTGCATCATCCTCTCCCGCCATTTTGTTTATGGCGGAATTGACGTATAAATTACATGTTACAACTGCGGATACCGGATTCCCAGGCAAGCCGAAAAACAGCTTCTTTTGTCCGTTATATATCAATGTAGCAAAGGTCGTAGGTTTTCTGTAAAAATGGATTGAACTCTTCATTTTACTAAAACCAAAAGCATGTATTTGTTAGACTTCACAGAAAAATGTTATATGATAGAGTTTACAAGTTCACTACAATAGCATTATCATATATGTTGGAAACATTGCATGAGGTACCATGCTTACGAAAACAATATGAACGGTACGAAATTTGCAATGCTGTCCCAAAATGTTTAACCGAAGAAACCTATATATTTCTTTTTATTTATTTATTAGAAATAAGAACATGGTCTCTCAATGGAGAGCAACAATCGAATATTCTAAGAGATTGATAGTAACAGCAAATTAATTGCGCAACAGGGCGGAAATCAACTGAGCTAAATTCAGAGTAATGAATATTTACTTAAAACAATTCAAGTATGTTATTAAATCAAATTTAATGAGAAGTAAATGTGAAGCATTTCTAACCATTACCATAGAAACAGAACTAAATCTTTTAACAAATTATTTATCGAAAGGGTGAGGGGCACCAAAATGGAAATCATGAATCCTTTCCTTGAGACATAGGGTTCAAACCCCCATGGCACATGAAAGATTTCAACGTAACAGCTAAAGTACATGTAGTTACAAAATACAGGGCTGTGCACTGTCTAGCACTTAATACCTTAATCAAACATGAAGCCAGTGAAGGATCATTAGTAAAGTAAAATGAAAGTATAAACGTAATAATTTGTTATTAAAATCTGTTAAGATCGAATGTCCATCGAACGTCTAATGTCGAATTTATTATTCATATCTACACGGTTTGAATGTCAAATAAATCGATTAGACATCCAGTCGAATCTCAGATGTTCTGCCACCTTCAAGAACTTTAAATCTTTGGCCAAGCAGTGGTCACAAAGGCATTCGCAAAGTTTAAGAGCAACAGCATTAGCAGGAACAGAGATATAACACTTGCACGTAGAATTTAATCAAAACCTGGCACACCGCTGATCTTAATAGCTCATTAGCCTTCGGATAGTCGAGTGTTTCATCTTGTCCTGGCCTCCTCTAATAAAGCTTTCAAGCTACTTTTACGTAATCCCATTAACGTTGCACAGTATTGTGTCAATTGATAGATCACGACTGTTCATCATAAAATAGGTTGACAAATCAAATTATACATTTTAGACCGGAAGTGAATTTTTTTGGCTTGGCGACCTAAACGCCGTAACTAAAGTTTATTCAAATTGTAGCTATTACGTTTAGGTCGCAAACCAACCGTTCTATTTTTTCATAAATGTTACTCACCATAAACTTTTCGAAATAATGTCTAAGTCGAAGCTAGGTGGGCGGGGCCAGCGATCCGTCTATGCATATACAGTTCTTATCATTTAAACTGTATTATTGTCATAAACCGAAATGTTTTTATTATGTTTTGATGGCATAGGAAAAAATTGTGGAAAATGAGAAATTGCTGTTGCAAGCAATTTCTTCATTATCCACAATGTTTTCTACTTCAAAGGAAAAATTAATTAAACAATTGATAACCTTTATATTATCGTCTGCATTTCCTTTCAATTTGGACCAGTCTAAAATTTTGTCGTCTGGTAATGGGTTTAGCAAAGAAGTGCTGTACATTTGAACTTTAAAGTGGGAAAATAAATCAAAAAAGATTTTTAAACCTGTTTGCGAGAGCTCTAATAAAATCATTTAATTACCCAGGTTTCATGAAAACTCGTCCAAAGTGAATCGTGGCTCCCAAGTCTGTGATGAGTACATGACGCAGCAAGTCCTGGTAAAATACATTATTTTATTGTATAGATCTACCTATAAAAGATATGGATTAAAATCTGGCTATCTAATACAACTCGACAGAAAAAAATTCAATATTCGGCGTGTACCAAAGAACCGTATTCGTCGAGTACCGTTAAACACGGACTACTTTTTTGTGTATTGACGTTCGTTTTTTTTTTTTTTTTTTTTTCTTTTTTTTTTTTTTTTTGGAAAGTTGGTTATTTCTTAATCATTTGTCATGTCCTAAAGGTATATAATAAAAGAAATATAACAACAGTGTGTTTTTCTATGTGTTGTTATCCTGTTCTCGAATCGTGTGTAGGTATTTTTTATTGGATTCGACCTTCGGTCTCATCAAATAAAAAATACCTACACACGATTCTCGAACACGATCAAATAGAAAAAGACACTGTCGTAATATTCCCTATATATACCTATAAATCTTTCTAGTAAAAATATATACATTCCACACTGACAAAATCGGACATGCCGAAAAAAATCCGTATCTGACGGTGTCAAATACGGTGCCATAAGATGGCGTCATTTTCTTTCTATACAAACAAACGAAATCAGAATGGTAAAGGAGAATGAAAATAGTTGTATAAATACAAAAAAAAAAAATATTTCATCAAATTCATTAAAAAACAAATAAACAAAAAACAGTTTTACAGTAAATGAAATATTACGTTACGATTGCGACACAACATCTTGAACTTTGAACTTCAACATTGATGTTTAGAATTTCTGTCGGTCTGGAGACTTAAGCGTCGTAACTACAGCTGGAACATGAATATGAACGTCAGTGATCACATCTATTACACCAGTTAAAAACTATCATTACTTCATTCATTACAAGAAGCAAAATCAAGAATTGTTGAAATATGTTGAATAAATTCCAAGAGGTTAAACGACTTCTAGTCTTAACATCTATCCTGTCCCATCACACGTTTGAATGATCATACCTACGTTATGCATTCATCAACAAATTTCGACCAACCATGACGTTAACCGATAATTTTCTCATAGTCAAACGAGCCTCGTTTCAGCCCGATTAGCTCTGTTGATAGAGTATTTGACTACAAACCTCAAGATCATGGGTTCGACCCCTAGGCTGACCATACTAATAGACTAATTGTCTTTCGGATGAGACATTAAACCGAGGCCCCGTTTGACAGTACTTTACATCCAACACGTTAAAGACCCAGAAGGGGCTCTCAGTAGTTTCATCCAGTAAGCTTGCACAATCCCATGTAACAACTAACAGTCTTGTTGGAGCGTCGCCCATATTTGCATGTGATACAGTAGCGACGATGAATGGAAATATGCACATGAGCCTCGTACGGAATTAACTACCTTATTTCTTCGATAGAGATCGGATACTTTGCTTTTTTACCCATGCGTCATTATGGTGCTTCTTCATTTACCAAATTGTGACGATTTTCGGGTTCGCTATTGCTTGCTTGTTGCTTATATCTGCGGTTCAAATGTGATTTAACCCATTCCCACACAATCTCTCCCCCTCAAGAAAAAAGCTTTGGCAAACATTGAAAAATGAAGAAATTGTTTGTTACAAGCAATGTCTTCATTACCCACTATGTTTTCTTTCCAAAAAGACGAAAAAAAATCCATCGGCTTGAAATAATCGTCTGTAGCTTCTCAATTTGGACCAGTCTAAAATTTTGTTGTGTAAGAATGGGTTAATCAGAAAATCGTCACTTCATAGATAAAAAATATAGTATTCGAAATTCCCTGGTCGTCCGTATAATCAATTCTTGGATGTTCAAAATTTCATACTTTCGTTTTGAATTGAGTATACAACTCGTGAAATGTCTTCTTTTAGGTCCCAGAGATCCCCTTAAGACTAGAATCGTACATAAAAATTTATCAACTGATATTACTAGAAGCGCATCAATTAACCTCACGTTCGTGTATGGTAGATAAGTAAGATTTCTATAGCCGATTAAATTGACATAGAGGAGAAAAAGAAAATCGGTTTTAGATTGCTGTTTAAATGACAGAACAACAATAGAGTGGACAGCAATACCAAAATGCATCTGGAGCAATAAGTTTGCCTATCAAGGTCATTTAAGTGGAAACACACTCATACCATTGTCATATTTTGTTGACAGACTGCTTCATGACCAACGATGCAAAAACATGACCCTTCTCACAAAACCGTTGGAAACGCTGAGCATTATTGATATAAAGGAAGATAAGGAAAAAACTAATTTTCTCCATATTCAAAAATGATTCTTTCCTTGTATGGGCGTTTCTCATGCCTCGCTCGGATGTTTAAGTTGTTGTAGTGGGTAAAGCTTTAAAATCCAAAAAAAAGGTATAATTCTAACTGAAAAGCATTAGGAGTTATCACCCGTATTGGGATAGATTGATAGTGAACATATATCCCAGTTTCAAGTGAATGTGTTCAATAATACAAGGGAAGTTACAAAATGAAAGCTTTCGAGCGACGACGACGCAGACACGGACGACGGCCTGGGTATAGCAATACCTGAGCTATTCCGCAAAAAGGAGCTAGAATACACAATTATCGAAATGTCAACAAATTCTTACAAGACTTCAAGCAACCAAAGAAATTGCTTTATGACAATATATTAAGACGTTTTGGCTTCTTGGTTGACCAATCGCCAGTGCCATTCAAAGAATCAATAGACCAATCAAATCATTCATTCCGGTATTGAGCTCTGAACTCCGACATTGGCCGTCATTTGTGTCAAATATAGTTGTGGGTTTGGCGACATAAAAATCGTAACAACAGTAGACACGACTTTAGGTCGCCAAGCAACCATTTCACTTTTTTGTTTCGTGTTACTATTCATAAATTTTGCAAAATAGCGCAGTTAAATATCGACGCAGAAATTCCCGTCGATGTCAATGGGATGGGCCAACGGAGTAAGTGGGCGGGGCCAGCGATTGATCAATTCTACATATAACTTACTCTTTCTCCCATGGAGACTCCTCCACTTGTTACAATAATGTCCGACTTCTCGAGGGCTGATTTGAACAAGGTTAATACGGCATCGGGTCTGAAAAAATATGGTATTTTCAAACTAGAAAAAGAACGTTCAAAGTCATCATTGTCTTGTTCTTTAATCTATTCCGCAACAATCCCGCTTTTTTACGACCCCCACCCCACATGTTTTTGGGTTCATGTTTGGTTTGTCTAGTTAGATGTAAAGTAAGGTAGAACGACACTTTTTTTATTCAGAAAATCTATTTTAAGGAGAAGGGTTTCGATATTCAAGTTAGACTGGGCAACCAGCGCTGTCTGACCCGATTATTTAGACTTTGTATGATGTAAAATCTGCAAGGATAACAAAATAAACGTAGTGTTCAAATGAAAACATTCTGATCAAATTAGGCAAAAAACAGCCCATTTTTCAAATTGACATTCTAATGGTCTTAATGAATGATTTAACCCATTCCCACACAATGACGCTTTTTGACGCCCACATTCAATAAAAGCTTAGGAAAATGGTGTGCACAATGACGAAATTGCTTGTTACAAGCAATTCCTTCATTGTCCACAATATTTTCTTTCCTAAAAGACCTACATTTTTGAAATATCATCACTAAAAATCGTCGTCTGCAACTTGTCCAAATTGAAAGAGGTTGCAGACGACAATGAAAACTGGATGCTTTTTGAAATGAAACCATCCTATGTGGTAGAAAATATTGTGGAAAAGGGAGAATTTTTTGTCACAAGCAATTTCTTCTTTTCCACAATGTTTTCTCGAGCATAAAATCACATGAGCGTAAAATTCCGTACTTGAACAGGAAAGGGTTAAATTTGAACCAGTCTAAATTTTTATCGTGGGGTAATGGGTTAATTGTCGAATGATTCCTTGACTGAAAGTCACGTGCGTCAGTTAATCGAGACTAATTAAGGTTCGCCATATTTTCGACCTGTTCAAGGTCCAGAGAGTGTATTATGCAAATCAGGACTATGAATAGATCTACGAGAGCAAAATCTGGGAAAGTTACGACATATAAACATTTATAAGCTAGTATAAAAAAGCCATTTTGTGGCTTTAGCCCTCACATAATTGGTGCTAGATAAAGACTAAGAGTGTTCACGTGACTCTATCCTTAGTAACGCATTTGTATCCTTGAGACTATCATCGTCCAAATGAAATACATCACGTGCAATTTTCCTGAACTTTCTCCAAGTAAGACATTCAGCGCGGGAGTAAAATAAACCACGAGAATATTTTTGTTAATTAATGGGTGGTACGGTACTAGAGCATTAACTATGCAAACGAGATGATCCTTATGGCTACGTAAATTTGTTATGGTGAAAATGACGTAAACATAAACGTATCGACGTCATTTTGTGAACTGCATTATACCTTTCGCGAAAAACATTGAAGAATGTTCAAGATTTTCAATAAAAATCGGTTCATTTTATTAACAGAATATTAGATAAAGACAGATAAAACTATACAAATCTCGTTTTGATATTTATCTTTTTTTATAGTCTGATAGATCAATGGTTTAATAAACTCGGTGATTCATTACCACTCATTCAGTATCTATGTGTAGTGCTTCTTTAACACTACTAGCATTCGCTGAATTGTTGTTGGTTTGGCGACTTAACCAATTCCTACATCCCCCTTTTTTACGCCGATCAAGAAAAAGCTTTAAAAACATTGTGGAAAATGAAGAAATTGCTTGTAACAATTTTATAAAAAATATTTTCTATCCAAATTCTATCCAACAAAGAACAAATTCAAAATCCCACCAACTTGAAATTGTAGTCTGCAGCTTCATTCAATTTAGAATAGTCTATAATTCTGTTACGTTGGAATGGGTTAAACGCTTTAAGTAAACTACAGCTTATTCAATCCGTAGTTACGTTATTTAAGTCGCAAACCAACGAGTTATCTTTTGTTTTAAGCACTGACCATATAGGCCTATATATTTTCTTTTCAAATAACGTCGTTCAAAATCTCAGTCAAACTGTTTCGACGAAGGAGTGCTGGCAGGACCCGATCCGTGATTTGAAAGTGATACTAGCTTAGTGACATTTTTAAGAATATTGGCAATACTTAATGGTTTAGAGTAAAACAATAATTGTGGCCTATTAACTAGACAAAAAGTATTTCCTTGAGTCCAACAGGGGCGTTTCATTCTGAAAGTGCTAAAGAGAACGTGTGAATCGTGACTTATCCCATCCCAAATAAAATTTCTTCGTCAGTACTGATTCGAGGTAGTCAGTGAAAAAATATTGCAAGTACCCACATCTGTATAGCCACTTCCAATAGATTTGCGCTTCCTCCTTGTTTTGAGGGGAAGTCTGTAACCAATGCACATGCTAGTGTATTAAAACGCCATCATCGACTTGCTAAACAACATCTTAAGGAAGTGATTTGGTATTGTCCAATCAAAATCCTCAAACTTTTGAACGAACAAAATATGAGTACGTTTGATAAACATCTTTGGTGTCTACGTAAAGACATGCTAATAAAACTGATGGGATGATCGGGAGGTGATGACGAGGAAACTTCGAATTGACAGATCGCTCGCCCGGCCAACTTATTTCGTTGGCTAAATTAAATGAATGATTTCATTGGACGACTGGTGATTTGATTGTCGGCTGCGATTGGTCAGTTGCAAGCTCATTTGTAAATATGAAATCACAACTTATCTGCATGATATAAGTAACAATAAAAAAAAAGCACCTGATAACCGAATTGAGCTTTTGTTACAAAACATTATCATCGCAGCAGACACAGTACTGTTGCTGTTCATCTGTCCGTCCTTAATTCGTCCGTTCGTTTGGGACATACAAATCGGCCATATTGAATCAAACTAAATACAATTCATATGAGTTCCCTACGTTAGTCTGTCGGTACCATTTTGTAATTTATAATAATTATTTAATTATCAAATGCCGTATCATGGAAATTGTAAAATTACATTTTCATAAATATATATGCCACTTAAACACAAAATCAAGGCACTGAAGGTACTGATGATCAACCCCGTCTTGACAAAGTAGAGTGATATGCCTGTTTTGGTGTACAAACTGGCAATTTTCATATAGAAACCCTGTTTTAAGCAAAACCTGTCGCCTAGGCTAGATTGTTTACTAGGTACATTTAATTCAGGATCAGGATGATTTCTATTCTAGATTTACGAGCACGACCAAAAGTTCGGAAAAATGCCATTGCCACACACATCATTAGCATTTAACCAAAGGTAATATGATAAGTAATTTGCCTATAAAGAGGGCTGAGCAGCTACACATGTTATGACCCAAATTTACTGTTGCAGTTGTACATGTTATTGGTATGAAAAATTACATGTAGCCATGGTCTGGCGCACCTACCAACCGCAGTTTTACTGAAATACTACTGAAAGTCACGTTAAACCAAATTCACTTGATCGAAGTCTAACTAGCTTTAAGATCAACATTTTTTTACTTTTTCGAGATTATACTTTTTCAAGGACATTCTACGAGTAATTAAGATATCATTTAAGAAACCCGGACAATATTGAATTAGCAATATTCATTCAGAATTATTACCTGTAAGAAACAAATAAGACATTTTGTATATGTTTTAAACCTTCCGTGATCCAGTAGAAGCTTAACCCATTGCCTAACAATCGCGCTTGTTTAAGCTCCTGGAGAATTGTGAGAAAAGGGGAATTGCTTATTTCACAATGTTTTCTACTCTATCTGGGCCTTAGTTTTCAATCTCAAAGCGATTTGAATTCTCGTCTGTAACTATTCCAATTTTTGTCGTTTGGTAATGGATTAAAATGGTTAATTCAAAATAATGGTAAACACCTTTAAATATATACAGCTGTATAGCTTATCACTCCCGCAGTATATGAGAGGTGTGTAACTGAAAAGCTAATCTCATTGCTATATGGATTCGCCTCCTACAGAAGTGTGAATGGGCTCTTAGTTTCGTTTGTCAATGAATCCAAACAATACTTTCTTCATATCTTATAATATCATCAAGACATAAGCCTTAATTGCCCCCCCCCCCCCAAAAAAAAGCGCCAACTTACGTATCGCGGCAGTCAATCAAACAATCGATCATTAATTTAGACTTGATTGAATTTTGAACTCCGCCATTGGCACACATTTAAGTGAAACATTTTTTTTTTTTTTTTGCTTTAGAGACTTTTTCAGGGTGTAGTTTTGACGTTTGGATCACCAATCATCCGTTTTAAATTTTTGTTACATATTAACGGCTATACATTTTTCAAAATATACGCCGTCTAATATCGAAGTATAACTTCCTATCAGTGGGCGTGACAAGCGGAGTCAGTGGGCGGAGTCGGCGGTCAGTCAATTTTACCAGTTTGAGACAGGTTCCAATAAATCTCTTTTATGAACGAGCTAACAAAATAGTTTCTGACTTATTTTTTTCATGCAGACGTGAAACAAATGTTTCAGTCCAGCAGTCGATAGACGACACTAAAACTAAGTTCTTCTTTCACAGCTACTGGGTTGAACGATTATTGCAAGAAAGCGTACCAAGAAGAAGAGTCTACCATGAAGAAAAGAAATACTCTTTCTCCCTTTTTCGATATCAATTGATGATTTGTCTTGAATTGGAACTTGAACTAAACAACTGCAACCCTTTGATTTTGCCTATTCGTCGTTGGACGTGCATAATGTCGTAACTATAGCTTGAATAAAGCTGTAGTTACGACATTTTGCATGCAAAACGACGTAATGGTTCTATTTTTGTAATACTGTCAATGGTCTCATGTAGCAATGTCTTAACTAACAAGGACAATGTCAAGTGTACGAATTTTATAACCTGTTTATAAGCGATTTATTGCCGTATTTGCCATTTTGGGAAACTTTTTCTCATGAGCGATTCCCCCAGTTTGTAGTTTCTTTTATTGTGCCCTAATCAAATTGTCTGAAAACTGGGAATTGAACCATATATAGCTACCGCGTCTTGATATTTTATAACACATTAACCCATTCCAACACAGCAAAATTTTAGACTGGTCCAAATTGAAAGAAGCTGCAGACGACAATTTCAAGTTGACGGAATTTTAAATTTTTTCGTCTTTTTAGATAGAAAACATTGTGGATAATGAAGAAATTGCTTGATACAAGCAATTTCTTCATTTTCCACAATGTTTTCCAAAGCTTTTTTCTCGAGGGGCGTAAAAAGGAGGGATTGAGTTGGAATGGGTTAATAAATTATTATTTGATCCATAACATTTCTACAAACATTATCTAGAAACCAATAGAGACACATTAAAGAGGTTCATCAATCTAAATGACGCACATTTTTATGTTACTTAACCCATTACCACGCAATCCCGTATTTTTACGCGATGAAGAAATTTCACTTTTGAAAACATTCCGAGAAAAGAAGAAATTGCTTTTAACAAATAGTTTCTTCTTTTATGACAATGTTTTCTACCTCAGATGGCCATTATTGTTTCAATTTTAAACCAATATGTTTTGTCGTCTGCAATCTCTATCAATTTGGACCAGTCATTATGTTGTCATGTGGGAATGGGCTAAAATCGATATATCAACGCTTCAATCAAAAATTCTAAAGACAATTTAAAAACATTCATTTATATCTAAAGTGGAATGTTGACTTCCAGCAAATACATAAAAAGTTTTATCTGATAGGCGACATTTTTAAGCTGTGGTTACTACGTTTAGGTCGCCCACAAACGATTTGTTTATTGTTCTATGTCCCTGTCCACATAGTTTGCAAAAGTGGTTCGTTTGATATCTTATACAAATTACTTGACTGGGGTTAGTGGTGTATGACGGCGATCTGTCATTTAATGTATCTATTTATAAGAAGTCAAATTTCACGGAGACAAGGGAGAATCATGAGACTCAATTTTTGTAGCTTTTCTGTACATTTCAAGCAGCTTCAAAAGAATGCCAAAGTTCTAGTTTATTTCTAAATGGAGGAATATGTTCAAGCTGCTTAAAAACAACAACCAATTCTGAGGTAGAATAAGGCTGGATACTACGGAATCCTAATTTGGAAAATAAGCTTACTCTGTTGTAGCATAAACAAGAAGCTATGGCGTTTCCTTGATATGTAACATGTTTCTTAATTACGTAATTACGACATTGACATTCAACTTAATTTAACATAATTTTTCATATATATAAGCTTTTATAATTATCATTCGAAATAAATCTATCTCTAGACGAATGGAAAAACAGATAAACGGACAGACGTCCAAACATAGTCAAAGGGGCAGGATAATACCATACTTTGATACACATTAGAAGGTACAGCCGCTGGAAATAGATCTGCGGTAGTCTACCGTAAGGTTCACACAAATTTTCGAGATTTACCGAATTCCAAGGTGGCCATTCAATTACACTTGGAATTCTCATGCAAAGGAGAGCTTAAAATTACGGCGTTCTTAAGATTAAATGGACTTCATTCCAAAATCAAGTGCCCTGAGTCACTTAAAAGATATAAGCTCATTTCTAAATTTTTACCCTGCGGCATTTTCTATTACTAACTTAATAGATGCCTATTCTTTCTATGAAATGATTTTTTACAAGCCACCTCTTCTTTTCTCACCATTTTTTCAATACTGAAATTTTGAAAATGAAGGTGATTGTAACAAGCCAATTCTCATTTTCTCATAATGGTTTCTTCACTAAAACTTATAAATTTTGTAAGTCAAAAATCGAATAAGTCCAAAGTGGTAAAATATATTGGAAAATATTAAGCAACTTTGAAATGCATTATGCAACTTATTTCAATTTTAGCAAGTCTAAACTTTTGTCGTCTAGTAACGGGTTAAACAGTGTCGAGACAGGGCCGTTGATGTAGGTCAATGATAAATGCAAACACATAAAGGGGCACAACTGCTGCTAACTATCATGAATTGAAATATGTCGTCCTCCTATTAGATGATAACTTAATTTTTAGTTTCATCTATCAAAATCGGGCGATCTGATTTGCCGAAAAAAAAATATTTATAACCCAATGAACAAAATTTTGAGCACGCAGCGATTTTGTATGCTTCCGCATAAGATAGTCCCTTACAAAGAAGTATCAAAATTTGTAAAGTGTTTGCTTTTTTCGCTCGATGCTATTAAATTGAGTGAATATATTTTGTTTTCATGTAGGTATGAACCAAAAAACCTAATCACACTTCGCGTATTCATACAGTGTGATTAGTTTTTCGGTTCATGCCTCTATGAAAACAAAAATATTCTCTTCATCGCTTAGCTAATTGTTGGAAGAGTCCATGGAAAAAGTAGAAGGGCTAGCTTTTTTACCGGTGCAAATATTTATGTTCCAAGGATAAAATGGTACAACAAAAACGGATAATCAACTTTTATTTTCCGGGTGGTGAATTTGACGATGCGTTCTGCAGGAATCTATAAACTGCTTTTAATCATACACCTCTGCATCATTTCATCGCTGAAGAAAAGAGCGTGGTAAAAGGTGAATCGCTTATAACAACCAAAGTCTCCCTCTTTCACGTTGTTTTCTACCAATAAAGCACGTATTTTTTCGACACATCACTCTTGACATAATTTCACCGAAGACAATTACAATACATGAAGTTTTCAAATCAAAGTTTGCGATTCTGTTGAAATCATTCATTTCTGCTGACAAATAACAATACATGAATTCGAACATGATAAGTTTGTTGTCTTATCAACAGCAAAATCCTTTTCGCAAATAATACTCCACCATTAACATTTAATTCTATAATAATGACAGATCGCTGACCACGCCAACTGACCTCCGACAGTGCAATTTGCAAAATATATGGTCAGGTGCAAAAAACAACAACATTGTTTGGCGATCTAAAAGTCGGAACTACAGCTTTAATAAGGTGTTACGACGTCTTAGTCGCCAAACCAACAAAAATTCTTCGAATTAAAATCGTTCAACATTCACCTCTGGTCTAAATTAACAATTTGATTTGTCATATTTAATTGATTGACAGTGGCGATCTGTCATTTATAAAAAATATTATCTTAAAATGTTCGCACCGATTGAAAACGTACAGTAATATACATCTACATTAACCAGTCGAAGAATTAAACTTTAACAAAGAACAGCAGGGCTAAAATTGCAGAAAAAATAGTTTCATCCCCTTTTATGATGCTTTGTTGGTAAAGCCAAACGTTTTAATGAAATACGTATATTTGCATAATACATTTTGCGAGATTGAACTAATCGTTAAGAATATAAAGAATTTATCAAACTCAATCGTTCCCTAGGCTGACATTACGAATGACAGTTTAAACAGCGGTGTTCGATCAATTTAATTGATTTGTCAGCTTCTGCAACTATGATTATGAGTTGATCATTTTGAGTTAATATTTGATATTTACAGAAGTTGAATTATTCATTCCTATGAACTTTGTTGAACGTTTACCCCATAAAAATCAAAAATAAGGAACATTAGTTTTGGTGAGGGTATTCTAAGATATGCCTTCACTTGGGTAGATTTAACACAATACCCGACAAAAAATCAGACAGCTCCAAATAGAAAGAAATTGCAGACGGCATTTCAAACTGAGATAAATTCGGAAAATAACTGCAAAAAAAGCTTAGAAAGCATAGTGAGAAAATGAGGAATTACTTTTACAAGTTAATGCTCTTTTCTCAATTTTTTCAAAATGGACCACTCTTGTGAAAGAATAGTCATTCTGTGCACTTGTCAAGACAATATGATAAAATGCGTGTGCTTACTCGCAGTAACAAGGCATTTGACCAAACGTCACATCGATGGTTCAGCGCGAAACAGATATAACTGCCTATAAACACATAGGCAGTTACAATTGTTTCGCGCTGAACCGTTGATGTGGCCCATTTTCCGGTGATACCTAACAGCATTGACCCTTTCTCGAAAGAAACCATCTTTAGGATGATAGAATCAATTTATTATATTCAAATGATGATAATTGCTGATTGTTTCGTGCGTATTTTTTTTCTTTTCTTTTTATGTTGTTTTTATTTTGATAGAAGACTATAGATTTCATGTCTAGTGCGCATTTTAAAAGTTTTTCATTGCTACTAAGTAGAATTATATATTCCAAAAACGACAAGCCATTTGAAAAATAATCTATAAGAATATATCAAATCAAGAGAAATGCTCCTCGATGGTTGATCTGATGACTTACCTAGCGAAATAAACTTCAATGATCTCTAAAATTCTCTATAATTTTCAAAAGACTGTCTCTCATATTTTTGTCTGGCCATGTAAAGCGCATAAAAAACTTCGTCGCATCTACAAAGGCGAAGCGGTATACGAGCGTATTTTATAACACCTGAACCAAGTACTAGACAAAAAAATTCTAGACTTTCTTAATTCAAAGAAACCATATAAAAGTCATAATGGAAACAGAAATTATAGAAATATCACCAAATATCATTGAAAACAGTTTCTCCTTTTCACAGAATATTATTTTCAAAGGCGTAAAAATGAGTGATTATGTGGTGAAACTTGTAGCTTTAACTGCTTCGTTTACTTTCATATTTCCATCAGATGAAAGTTTTAACAAAGTAACTTACGTATCCTTCGCAATACCAAAGTCTACACACGTGTGACCATGTTCTTTAATTAAGGCTGTTAATGAGGTTCTGTTTGTATCTCGTATACGACCAGGAATAAGAGGTTCGCCCGGCTCCATCAGCTTGAAAGAAAACGCATAAAAAATTTGATTCGAGAAAATCAACTGTGTAATTCGACCTTTGATATAACAGGGCAATATGTTATATACTAAACCATTACTCGACGACAAAATTTTAGACTGGTCCAAAATCAAAAGTGTTGCAGACGACATTTTTTAGTTTAGGAAATTTTAAATTTTCCGTTCCTTTGAGTAGGAAAACATCGCGAAAAATAAAGAAATTGCTTGTAACAAGCAATTTCTTTATTTTTCACAGAGTTTTCCAAAGCTTTTTTCTTTTGGGTTTCTTAAAGGGTCATTGTGTCGTAATGGGTTAAATTAAATAATATCACATATATTTGTGCCTATCAAAGTTCATGCATTCTGAATGAATGAAAACTTTGTTTCAAATTTCCTCGAAAACATAGAATATGGATCTATTTTGTATACTTGAACACAAAGTTGTTTCATAAAAAACGTCTTAAACCTGTAGATGTTTGCTTATTTGATATGTTTTACGACATATTGCTTTGATAATATTAAATCAAAAAGAAATAAAGAAAATATTTTTATTGTTGTTTTGCATTGATAAATGAAACTAAAGATCATAGTCGCGGCTTTATTAAGTTTGATTAGGATTTTAGACAAAATATTCCTTCCATCCCTTTAGTAATGATTATAATACTAAAATGAGTACTGCAATAGTACTATAAATAGTTAAATGAAATATACATTACGCTTACATAAGTGTCCATAATTTAGCATCAAGTGGAAGAAAAAATCAACGACTCAAGAATTCTAGATAAGGAACAAATTATTTGGTTTGAAGAAGGCAACACTTCTTCAGATGTAATTACTTGTGATTCATGCCCATGTAACGAGGTCAAGGATTCCTCTTTTTAGGTTGGGGCCAAGTTAGAGAAAGGGGACCATCTTTGAAACGTTTAGTCGGGTATTAGGTAAGAATGGGAGTACTTTTATTCGAGGTAAACCAATTGTAGTTTGAGTGTTCCAAGCAGATATTTTAAAAGAATCTGAGTTGTCCGGCTAACACATTTCAAATGGGCTTACTATGGCCAGTATTTTCGAAGTTTGAGCTGACATGACTGATCGAGTTTATGTAGACAGCACGTTAAAACATATTACCTCATTTCCTGTAGACATGACACCAATCACAGGACGCTTGTAACAATATACATGTGTCACACCAACCGTTGCTAGGATACCAACTTCCGAAGGTCCCATTTTCTGACCTTGTTGTAGAACCTTTTGGCCTTTAGCTACATCCGAACCGACTGGCCTATAGAAGAAACACAAAAAATAATTTATTGTTTTCTTTTCAATTCTTATAGTGCTAATTCTAAAGTCAGATTATAAGTACATCTAATTGCCGGATGCCGGATCGGGTGTGTCAATCAAAAACCAAAATGAAGTTCTGTTTTGATATAAAACGACTTTATTTTGCAAAATGTATAGCCAGAATCATGTAACAAAAAAGTTAAACGGTAGGTTGGCGAATTACAACAGGAATAATTTATAGTTACGGCGCATAACTTGAGTTGCCGTACGAGCAAAAATGTTTCATATATATGTCGGCCAATGTCGGAGTACAAAGCCCGCTCCGCTGTAAATGAATAGTTTTATCGGTCGATTGATTCTTTGATTGACAGCCACTATTTGTCAATTGACCTATCGCGTGCGACCAGAAATGAGTTTTGGCCTCCGAAGGTGGTCGCCAATTTTGTTAGTTTGGCGACTTAAACGTCGTAACTACAGCTAATTCAAGCTGTAGTTACGACGTTTAGGTCGCTAACCAACTATTCTACTCTTTTGTTACATGCTACTGGTCATAAATTTTGCAGAAAAACGCCGTTTAAAATCGAAGGGAGACTTCCTGTCAGAGTCAATGAGGGACATTCCTGTGCTATCTTCCCTTTGTCCTGTGATCATAAAATCAGAGATGTGCCAAATTGTACATTGGTCCTTTCACTCCATTACCTTTGTTTTTATCCTTGTTCAGTATGGGGAAGTTGCGACTTTTTATTTGCCTTTTCTAGATTTATTATAAATACAAATCTCTCGATGGTGTTAGTTTATGGTTCAGAAATAACATAGAAATGTATTTTCAAGATGAAACGAATTTTCCAGCTCTAAAGTTTGCATTTTACAGCTGATCTTAAAACCAGACAGTGCAAAGAAACCTAAGATAAAATCCAAGTAAAACACTGATAGGACCAATGTATTTCTGGAGAGTATTCAAGAGAGATAACCCAAGAATATTCCTCATTGGTGGGATTAACGAAATAATTTGGGGGGGGGGGGCAGCGATCGGTCAGTTGTTATTGTTCACAGGCTAACTATTGGATAGACCGATGGCGGTGAAACATGATTCCGTCTATGTTAAAAATACGGGGGCAAAAACCCCGATTTAGATGGTTATTACTTCGCCTTGTAAGTGCATGTCGATGTATACCAATTAGATATCATTCACTTACACTAATTTCCAATTACAACAAATTTAAGACTCGATTTACCATCATGTCCCCATGGGGAACGAGTATCATTTGCTGGTCTCTAATTAATAAATGTCAAAAGCTTTGAAAAGTACATTGAACTATGACCTAAAGGTCACTGGGACATTTATGCGTGTGTATCTTGGCTTTCTGGACAGTGTTCAGTTTATCGTGAATTGTTCACAAACAAGAACGAGCAGTTCAGGATCAAATTTTATGGAGCTAAATTTTTTCGAGTAAAAAAGGAATTAGAGTTATATACGAAAGACCGGTGGTGACATCAAGAATTCACAGTTCATACTTCATACATAGAAACTCTGAAGTGTGAAGTCGGAAGTTTGAAGTTTGAAGTGAGAAGTTGGAAGTATGAAGTCGGAAGTTTGAAGTATGAAGTTGGAAGTTTGAAGTCGGAAGTTTGAAGTGAGAAGTTGGAAGTATGAAGTCGGAAGTTTGAAGTGTGAAGTTGGAAGTATGAAGTAGGAAGTTTGAAGTGTGAAGTTGGAAGTTTGAAGTCGGAAGTTTGAAGATGGAAGTATGAAGTCGGAAGTTTGAAGTTGGAGGTTTGAAATGTATAATATGAAGTCGGAAGTATGAAGTTGGAAGTATGAAGTGTGAAATTGGAAGTATGAAGTCGGAAGTTTGAAGTGTGAAGTTGGAAGTATGAAGTTGGAAGTATGAAAGGTGAAGAAGGAATGGTGAAGTTGGAAGTATGAAGTCGGAAGTTTGAAGTTGGAAGCTTGAAGGGTGAAATCTGAAGTCGGAAGTTTGAAGTTGGAAGTATGAAGTGTGAAGTTGGAAGTATGAAGTCGGAAGTTTGAAGTGTGAAGTTGGAAGTATGAAGTTGGAAGTATAAAATCGGAAGTATGAAGTGTGAAGTTGGAAGTATGAAGTTGGAAGTCGGAAGTTTGAAGTGTGAAGTTGGAAGTATGAGGTTGGAAGTCGGAAGTTTGAAGTGTGAAGTTTGAAGTATGAAGTTGGAAGTATGAAGTGTGTAGTTGGAAGTATGAAGTGTGAAGTTGGAAGTATGAAGTCGGAAGTTTGAAGTGTGAAGTTGGAAGTATGAAGTTGCAAGTATGAAGTCGAAAGTATGAAGTGTGAAGTTGGAAGTATGAAGTTGGAAGTCGGAAGTCTGAAGTGGGAAGTTGGAAGTATGAAGTTGGAAGTATGAAGTGTGAAGTTGGAAGTATGAAGTCGGATGTTTGAAGTGTGAAGTTGGAAGTATGAAGTGTGAAGTTGGAAGTATGAAGTGTGAAGTTCGAAGTATAAATCGAAGGTGTGAAGCGTGAACTTGGAAATATGAAGTGTGAAGTTGGAACTTCCATTTCACACTTCAAACTTCACACTTCACTCTTCAAACTTCCAACTTCACACTTCACACTTCAAACTTCACACTTCAGACTTCCATCTTCACACTTCATATTTCCGTCTTCACACTTCAAACTTCCAACTTCACACTTCAAACTTCCAACTTCACACTTCCAACTTCCGACTTCATACTTCCAGCTTCACACTTCAAACTTCCAACTTCACACTTCAAACTTCCAACTTCACACTTTATTCTTCAAACTTCACACTTAATACTTCAAACTTCCGACTTCATACTTCCAACTTCACACTTCACATTCCAACTTCACACTTCAAACTTCCAACTTCACACTTCACACTTCATACTTCCAACTTCACACTTCAAACTTCCAACTTCACACTTCACACTTCATACTTCCAACTTCACACTTCATACTTCCAACTTCACACTTCATACTTCCAACTTCACACTTCAAACTTCCAACTTCACACTTCATACTTCCAACTTCACACTTCATACTTCAAACTTCAAACTTCACACTTCAAACTTCCGACTTCACATTTCACACTTCACACTTCAAACTTCCAACTTCACACTTCACAATTCAAACTTCCAACTTCACACTTAAAACTTCCAACTTCCGACTTCATACTTCACACTTCACACTTCCAACTTCACACTTCATACTTCCAACTTCATACTTCATACTTCCAACTTCACACTTCAAACTTCCAACTTCACACTTCATACTTCACACTTCATACTTCCAACTTCACACTTCCAACTTCACACTTCCAACTTCACACTTCATACTTCCAACTTCCGACTTCACACTTCCAACTTCACACTTCAAACTTCCAACTTCACACTTCCAACTTCACACTTCAAACTTCGTATTTAATTTGGTTTGATTATGTACTGTGAATTTAAGAAGTCACCACGGGTCTCATAATTCACATTTCACACTTCCAACTTCAGACTAAATATGTATGAAGTTTGAAGTGTGAACTGTGAATACATGATGTCACCATCGGTCTTTCGTAGTTATATCTCATGTGCTATTTGACAGGGTAATATATATGTATATTTTATCTTGTTAAATGGCACATGAAATATATATAAAATTCATTCATACATAAATCTCAAATTTGTAAACTACGTTTACCGTGCAAAATCTTTTGCGTGTACCAGTATCAATTAACCAGCATAAATCAACATTCATCTTTGAATTTCAAATGGAGAGCCTTAATTGGTCGAGACACATACCTTAGCCAATCAGAGCCTACGTAATGAAATTTCTTATTAGACACATGAACTAGACTGGTTGGACCAATCATATTTTTCGACACAAAAAGAACATATACAGCCACATTCCACAGTTTCTTTTTTATTCCAAAATGTTACCTTTTTAACTTTTATTTGCATTACATGTTACAAGAACAATGTGACCTGCCATACATAATTGTGTTAATGATATTTCTAACCGATTTCTATAGTATATAAAACTCTTGGCATATTCTTCAAATACAGGTTTCAACCGCTTGCTGGGCCTAAAAGTAATTTCTGCTTGCTCGCTTAGAACAAGTACACTCCTTCAAAGGTGGCAGATCTGCCGGGTTTGATTGAACATAATTACACTGTGACAAGCAATTTCTTCATTTCCCACAAGGTTTTCCATCCAAAAAGACAAAAAGAGTGAAGATTTCATCAACTCCAAATTGATCTATACAATTCCTTAAAATTGGAACAGTCTAAAATCTTGTCGTCTGGTAATGGATTAATAATCACAGTAACATTTTCAATGGGGTTATTTTAGTCAAGACAACACGTAAATTTAATAATAAAATGGTATATCTTGACATTTGTTACAAGAATATCAATTCAAGGATATCCCCACCTATGGGGGGAAGCCATTTCAAATGCCAAATATACTTAAAGAAAATACTGACAATTCACGGGGGATTCTGTGAGAAAGCTCTCAATTATAGACTTCTAGAGAACACCTGTACATATCTTACTAATCGGGATGTGAATTATTAATAAAAATCACAAATGTTACGAGTGATATCATGATTTCAAAGGTACATACGAACGCATTCATATATGTTATTCGTCTATGGTCTGGTATTGACCTGGATAACAGCACACTAAGAGTTAATTGAAGTTAATTTCAGCCTATACATAGTCTATTTTCAAACCGAAATTCGCTCAACGACTTTCAATACTTAATCAATGATCATCGAACTCTAAGTCGGGTGTTAACAGATGTCGCGAGTGCAGTCACAGCACATTGGTTTAACCGTCACGTGTACCCATTTATACATCTGGAAGAAGAGGAGAAATGCGGAGTTCATTTTTTGCTCAGAAAAATTCCCATGGCACGGGTGGGATTCGAATTCAGGACCCTCCGATCGCGAGGCCTTCGTCTTACCAATAGACCATGGACTCTAAACACTAACTAATTATATTTTGATATCTTAAATAGTTTAATGTTTGTGTAACCCAAACGAGTGAAACAGACCCGTGGATTACTTTGGTATTACACAGTATTTATATAGTAATTCCCTTTTGTTGGCGTGATAATGAAGTAATGTTACATGCAAATGATCAATCGCGGCCGTCAATGAAATAACCAGTAAACCAATGAAATCATTTATTGAGACCAGAAATGAGATTTGATCTCCAACATTGGCCGCCATATTTGTTAACCTTTTTGATGGTTTGGCGACTTAACGTCTTACCACAGTTTTTTCAAGCTGTAGTAACGACATTTTAGTCACCATTTTGTTGGATTGGCGACTTAAACATCGTAACTACATCTTTTTCAAGCTGTAGTAACGACATTTAAGTCACCAACCAACCATACTACTTTTTTGATACATGCAACTGGCCATATTATTTTCAAAATAATGCCGATTAAAATCGAAGTTTTTTCGGGGCTAACGAAGTAAGTTGGCGGGGCCAGCGATTGGTCCATTCTAATGGACAAACGACATTATACGTCTACCAGAAAATCATAAATAGACAATTTGAAAATAATCTTAAGATCTGTCGCAAAAATTAATATTTGTAATATATATCATATTCGAGTTCAGAAAATACCGAAAATATTAAACTCGTGAACTAAAACGGACAGACCCTGCAAAACCTCCTTTTATCTGTTTATGTAGCAAGTAAATGTGGAAGGCTTGTTTAATAAATCCGGTATGTTAAAATTCAGTGAGTATCCCCTATAATTTTCATGTTAATATCAACACTACTATTTGTACAAAAGAATATACGCCTTTCGTCAACTGTAATCACCATATGACGCCGCGACGAACTGCCCAATACACACACTCAAAAGGGAGATTTGAAAAAAAAAAAACGAAAAAAAAAAAAAACTACAAGCACACACACTCCTATTTCATTGTCTGCACAGAAGTCAAGCATACAAACTGTAGCGCTGACGTTTTGGCCGTCGATCGAAGAATTACTTTACTTTGTGTTGGAGATGAACATTTCATATTTGACTAGAAAGCTCGACTCATATTTCAAACAGCATTATTTTTCAAAATTTATGGCTGGTGACATTCAAAAAAGTGAAATGGATGGGTGGTTGTCTAAATGAATGATATAATTATTAATTGACTCGCTACTCGTCAATTTGATAAGCAGCGGCGTTCCATCTATCAATTTCTAAGAATAAAGTTTTTCAACATTATCGTTATATCATTAAGCCTGTCCGTGATATTTCCAACAATTTTACATCTATGTGAGGTGCAAACGCTGAGCAAACAAAATAGTCACACAGTGTATTAACCCTTGTCATGCTGAATATAAATTCTTTTCAGAACTGCATTAAAATCAAAGAGCTGACAGTGATGGATGCACTAATTTTAGGTTAATAATTGTTTTGAAAAATCATTTAATAAACAACTCTGGCTTAAAAGAGACAAACAGAGGTTGTAGACTAAGATCAGACTGCACGTATGTGCAGGCTGGTTTTTGTCTATACCTCCTGCCCAAAAAAGGAATATTCCGGGTTCAACATCACAAGGATTAAGACTAGTTTCCTGATTGTCTAGAGACTTTTTGAGACAACGGTCATCTATTGAACTCATTGCAAAGATTATGATCGGACTGTGCGGTTGTACGGATTGATTCAGCGCATATGTGAAATGGTACGAAAAATTTGTCAAAGGCGTCATGGACGACCAAAATACCGTAATTACAGCTTTATTTCTTTATCAACCATATTGGTAATTAGTAAGAATAGTTTCGCGAACGACTATCTTAAATGGTTAAATGAAAATAAAAAAAATGTTTTGAAAAGATATATTAAACCAATGAGCCACATCTCATTGGTTTAATTTTGACAGTTTACGAATAATACCATTACAAGTGAGTAGGCATATGGCGTCAAAAGTTTGAGTTGAATGAGGAAAAGTGCAAGTTGCAAGATTGCAACGAATATGCACCTTTTAACTTATATTTAGGGGGAGGGAAAATGAGATCTCACTGTCGCCAGTCAGTGTGTCTATAGTTATTTTTGGACACAGTTTGACAAATTAGCATGATTCAGCCATTTCGACCTCAGGAGTGCCTTAATACCCTTTATACTTAAAACCAAGCCAAAGAAGAACAAAGCTGTAACAATCACTTATTTACATGTAATCTCGTGACTAGGGGATTAGTAATTTAATGAAAAAGAAATCAACTCTCTCGAGATGGAAAATTAATGCAACGTATCGTAAAGAAGGTGGTAAAATAGCCATTTCTATATATGTTTACCCCTTTCTTAATAGACCCTTAAATCGAAGTCATATAAAGCCATTTGTTAACAACAGTTTTGAAATAACCCATCGAGTTTTGAAATTATTACTAATAACAAACCATTTTTGTTCAATAATAATAAAACCCAATTTTAATTAACACACTTCAATCCCATACAAATTTGACCATTCTATAATTGTGTTATTAAGTTAAGGGTTAAAGTGCTAATGAAGGTTAACGACAGACAAATGGATGTGGAGATCGATTACATTCCAATATTAACGTGACGATGTCACGCAACTGTATGCAAAATTTCTCCCCATTTTCGGCAGAGCTTTCTGAACCATTACCATCATTACGTTTTATTAGGTTTCTATATAGACTGTATGACATGCTCTACTTTTGACCTCTTACCCCACATTCAAAACATTTCAATATACATGAATTTCTATAATGTAGTATTTCAATTTAAATATTATGAAAAGATGCTACAGGACTTAACCAAAGTTAGTAATTGATAACAAACTTGGTGAATATCGTTCGTCTGGTTCTGAAATCAGAAACTACAGTTTCAAAAGACAGTAGTTAAGGTGTTTTGGAACCATACTGATAATATCTTATATTCACATACTTTGTAGATTAATTTGTATTTACTGTTTGTTTAAATGTTGTATATGGGCCGGGGGCCTTAAATACTTTATTCAGAATAAATGTTCAAGTGTTCCAGCGATCAGCAGCACATAGGCCTATAAAGGAAGTGACATTGATGATTCCCCTTGACGTTTTCGGGCAACTTAATAGTCGGCAGATTCATTCCTCAACCCATTACCCAAAGACAAAATTTTAGACTGATCCAAATGAAAAGATATTGCAGACGACATTTTTTAGTTAATCAACTTTCCATAAACTTTGTCTTTTTGGGTAGAAAACATTGTAGATCATAAAGAAATTGCTTGTAACAAGCAATTTCTTCTTGGTCTACAATGATTTCAAAAGCTTTTTCTGAGGGGGGGGGGTTGTAAAAAAGCGGTATTGTGTGGGAATGTGTTAAACATGCATGTATTCAAATGTTCCTGGAAAGACTACGATATAAAATACCTGATTCTTCAGAAGCCTGCAAATGTCAAAAAACCTATTTTAAATCAAGTTATTTACAAGAATGAACGGAAGGACGGACAAGTAGGCAGACAACAGTAAAAAAGTATACTGCTGTGTTTCCATTGCCTTTGAATTCGAAGCAACAACGCTCTATCAAAAACGGAGCATAAATGGTGTTTCAATACGGAGCCAGGATGATCTTTCAATACATAGCATAAAAGGTCTTCCAATACAGAACATATAATAAGTTGTTATGGTAGTATTTTTGATCTTCTATAGAATGGTGTGCAATAAACCTTGTGCACTGCAAAAGAATATACCATCGTGACTTGGAGCAAGGACAAGCCCAAATAAGGGAAATACCGGCTTACATAACGGCGTCATTTGCCTCATTCAGATTCGTGACTAATTCGTTAAACAAAAGAAATTCGACCCATCATTGACCCAATTTTTAAACTATCACTACTTATTTTAGAGAATTCTATTTTGATACCAGATACTAGTTTTCTTTAAACTCACCAAGAGTAAAATAATCTTTTCATACCTGGACACTCCCAGATATTCATTTTTTGTTTGTTTATAAAGTCTTTTCCAAATGTTTATTTAGATAAACAGGAAATGGAGTTACCGGCTATTATGCATCAAAATAACATGTTATGAAATGTCTATCCTGTTTAGATGGCTTTTTTAATCTCGACGACTATAATTGACGGATTGATGGCCACCTCCAACATTGCAGTCTGGGGTCGACACTAACTTTGCTTCAATGGGATCCCACAGGGATCCCTGGTTATTACTTCAGGGTTCCCTCCAGATATTCGGAGATCCCTCCTTGATATACATTAACTCATTCTCAGGCAATCCAGTCCTTCTGAGCCAAACTTGAAAAAAAAAAAAAAACATTGTGGAAAATGAAGAAATTGCTTGTTACAAACAATTTCTTCATTATCCGCAATGTTTTCAACAAAAACAAGCGATCAAAAATCAGGAGCATTAGTTGATACATTAAGATCTGTTGTACTGGAGTAATATTGAAGGATCCTGACGGAATCCCTAGCCTGAGATAGCTGGGGTCCCTTCCAATTTTCAGGGATCCTGGGGATCCCGGGACACTGTTAGTGTCGCCCCCTAGGCCAGTTCGACTGGGGTATTAAATGACATTATTTTGTAAAACATGTGCCCAGGAGCAGAAAATAATGGGCAAATCGTTAATTAGCGAATAAAACGCCGTAGCTATGGCTTAAACAAGCCGTAGTTACGAGGTTGAAGATGCCAAACCAATAAAAAAGCTTTAACTATATGTTGGAGATCAAAATTAATTGCTTGTTTATAGAATGGTTTGATTGGTCGAATAATTTTTGATTGACAGCGGAGATCCGTTAAGACTATTCAGGAAGATGAAGGAATTGCTTGGTTCAAGCAATTTCTTCATTTTTCACAATGTTTCTTTTTTTTCTTTTGAAGGGCGTCATAAAGCTTCATTGCGTGAGAATGGGTTAAAGTCAGTGTCAGAGCGAAAATTGCGACGGCTGATTCTTTTTCATCTTAGAGAGCAAGGATCACTAACATGGCCCTAAGTCAGGTAAATAATTATGGTGGATCCTCAAATTTTTCAAAACCAGATTCCTGAAAAGCAGTCCACAATGTCAACAGTGGGCTTGTGTGCTCGAAAATCGTCCTAATGGAAACGTACACTTACAATTTGTTTATGCCTTTTCTCCTTGATTTTTCACGAAGCTGCATCATGAGGTCAGTACAATACCTCCGAATCGGAACAAACTCGGCCATTCGACTTAAATCTCGGAACAACCTCGGACTTATATAATGCGGATCGTTATGTAAACTAACGGTGCATTTTGTAAGCCAGAAACTTAATGTGTTGGAAAACTCATTGCGTAGTCTCGGTAAACTTTGATGATTCAGACGTCTTAAAATAGATGAAGAACTTAAATTTCATTTTGTTGTTTTTTGTTCTACCCTATTTTGCTCTATTTGAAGATCAAACAGAGTTCATACAAAACTTTATGAGATACATTTTGCCGCAGTTGCTTTGCATAACGGATAGCGCTATTTTGGAAGTTTGCCATCTGAACTTTTAAAATAGTACTACGATGTACATCCGAGATTTGATTCAGTAGTTCCGATTGAATACCCACCAGTTATAGCGTTGTCATTTGCAATATAATCCAATAACATCACACCTTTCTAGAAAAAACATTGGCCATTCCCAGCGGATGTTGTTGACTTGGCCTTTTTTCGGTGCGTGATCCTGGGTGTTTCCGCTGTTTTGACTATTGTTTTGTCTCAGGTTCGAAGTGGCAAACCCATGTTTTATCAACAGTTACAACCTGCTTGAGAAATTACTCCAGATCGCGCTTAAAAATCGCAAGTTTATCACACCGAGCTCGTTTTCGGTTAACACACACATGTTTTCGGACCCAACAGGCAGAAGCTTTTGCCTTTTGCAGATCATTATAGATAATTGCATGGACTTGTTCTTGCTAGATACTTACCTGTGCAGCACAGTTAAAGTCGCGAATCTGCCAGTATTGTATCATGGATTTAAAGATGGTGTCCTTTCAGGTAACCTACCAGGACGGGTGTATTCTTCAAGACTCACACTACCGCGTTTAAATTCAGTGACCAAGTTCTGCATCATGCTTTAACATGGGGCATGCTCAACTAATGTTGCTGCCGTGCCCTCATGAGTTTGCTTAGGTGATAAGCATTTGAGGTCATTGGATTGAATAACAGAACTGACAGGGGTAATCAGTAAATTCAAGGGGTGTAAATCTCATCACTTAAAAGCGCAACCCTTAAGAAGGGAAGTTAGTCTTTTTAGCTAACAAAGCGTCAGCTTTGGTAGCTTAAGTTAACAGACACATTTTGAGGTCTTCTCAAAGTTCAACGAGTGCAAACCGCCACTGGAGGCTTAACCACCAAACCGTTGGAATGCCTACGCCATAAAAATAGTTCTTTTATATTTCAGGAATATTGCAAACTCTATTCAAATTGTAGAGAAATCTGTCAAAAGCATGCTATTTAACCCATTCCCACCCGATTGCGCTTTTTAAGCATCTAAAGAAAAAAGCTTTGGAAAACATTGTGGACAATAAAGAAATTGCTTGTAACAAGCAATTTCTTCAATGTCCTCAATGTTTTCTACCCCACAAGGGAAAGATTTTCTAAATTCAACCATGCTTTGCTAGCTTACAGTACTTTCAGTACTTTGATTCACTGATAGTGGTCGTACTTGAAAATAGACAAACTGCATACGTCCGAGATTTGAACAGTGTTTTAAAAAATTTCACGAGAGAAGAAGTATCAAGATGGTCTTCTTGATTAGGTAACTTGTACGTTCTCCCATATGTGTTTTAGTAAGGTTTACATAATCCAACACTATCCCTCTTTTTTCGCCGCCTAAGAAAAAAACTTGTGAAAACGTAGTTGAAAATGAAGAAATTGCTTGTCACAAGAAAGTTATTCAATATCCAGAATGTTTTCAACCGTGAAAGATTAAGATTTTTCAATTTTCGTCAACTTGAAATTATCGTCTGCTACCTGTTTTAAAATTGAACCTTTATAAAATAGTTTTGTTTGGCAATGGATTAAACCCTTCATTCTAAAAACCGAAGATATTTTTGACATTCTTCAAGTTAAATCCTAACCAAACTCTTATTCTTCTTTTAGATTCCACCTTAAAAAACTGGTCTTTTCGCCTTTTTTCGATCTAAAGTAATTAACCCTTGCCATATCTACTAAAATTCTTTTTAGAATTTCATAAAAAATCAAAGGGCTGATAGCACTGGAAGCACTTCTTGTGGGTAAATATTTCTTTTGAAAATCAATCTCAGAAAAAAACAGGGACAAACAGCTGGTGTGGACTGATATCAGACTGCAATATGTGCAGGCTTATCTTTGTCTATACCTCTGCAAATATAGGAATAGCATCGCATGATAGGGATTAAAACATTTAAAATTATCCAGAAAAGGTGATGACACTACCTTATATCCTGTCCTAATTTTGGAGCCACCATTATCTTGATTTCTAATTCCTCTTTACCATCTTCGCTACTTCGAACCAAAATTGTATCCTCGACTTGAACAACAGCATCGGCACCTTCTGGTACGGGTGCGCCCGTGTTGATTCGAACACATTTCCCCGGGGTTAAGTTACCGCTAGGCTAAAGAGAAAAGACATTTTGGCATTAACCATAATTTAATCAACACCGACAGTTTAATTTTACAACTAAACATTTAATCCTCAGCGCAATTGCGCTGTTTTTATGGTTTGTTTTGGCATCGAAATGTCTTCACGATAACTAAATGATCGCTGACCACACTCACCTACTTCCGCCATGGCTGTTTGACTGGGGGTTATAAACAACATTACTGTGTAAAATATGTGATCAGGGAAATAAATTAAGAGACCTAAACGTCGTAACTGCAGCTTGAAAAAGGTGTGGTTACGGCGTTTAACTCGCAAACCAACATAAATGCTTTACAAAAACGACAAGGGTTCAAAGTATACATCCAGCCAAAATTAATGATTTGATAGATCAATCGATTTTTTGATTGACAGCTGCGATCCCAATAAAGGTCAATAAGATAAAGTTATTTGAAAATGATCACCTGAAGGTAGAATGACCAGTCTAGATTCTTGAAATTAACCGTAACGAAAATTATAGAACCTGGTATGTCTTCGAAATCCGGGAACTCTGACAATGGTCGATCACTTCCCAAAAATCATTTAATCGACAGACTGGTCAAATTACTAGAGAATCATCATATGATCTATAAACTAACCACCACAATACATTCTCGCTTCCCCCAGAGGAAGAAAGATCTATTTTTTGATGGACAGTCGCCATCCGTCAACTATTAACCCTTGTCATGCTGAGCCCGGAATATTCCGGTTTTGGCAGGAGGTGTAGACTAAGATCAAACTGCACTTGTGTGCAGGCTGATCTTAGTCTACACCTCCTGCTTGTACTTTTCCTATCAGAGTTGTTTATGAAGTTGTTTCTTAAAGAAATGTTGATGTTTTATCAACAAGTTCTATCAGTGCTTCCAGCCCTTTGATTTGACAGTGTGTATTTCCGTTTTATTTATCGTCGCTACCGTAGCACATGCCCATATGAGCGACGCCCCCAGAAGACGGTTAGTTGTTACGGGGGATAGTGCAAGGATACAGGACGAAACTACTGAGAGCCCCGCCTGGTTCTTTAACGTGCTCGATGGATAGCATCGTCACACGGGGCCTCGGTTTAACGTCTCATCCGAAAGACATTTAGTTAGTTAGTTGATATGGTCAGCCCAGGGCACGAACCCGTGATCTTGAGGTTTGAAGTCAAGTGCTCTACCAACTGAGCTAATCGGGCTGACTAATTTGACAGCAGTTGAGTAAGGTAATTTATACAGCCTGATAAGGGTTAAGATTACTCAGGTTTACGTTTATAGTGTACTCGAACATACCTCGTCTCCAGCCGTAGAATCCCCTGACACAAGCCGTGAACCTGCACCGTCTGACGCTAAAATAAACAAGATACATAACATCATCTAAAACGAATAGCAATCCAGTACACAGAGAAGACATTACTTAAATTTAAGTTTACTTTTTTACTTTTAAAGAAATAACAAAAGATATACATGTACATTTGATAACCATATATATTCAACCATTTGTCTTCTTTTTCTTTCTTTTTATTTGTATGAAGTTTGTTGTTGGTTTTTTTTTATTTTTTGTCTTCTTTTTTGTTGCTTATTTCACCCACTTTTTTACGTTTTTGTTTCAGACAATTTAAAAGTGGGCAAAGTATTGACTATAACCGCCTGGACAATTTGGGCGGACAGCCAAGGGATCAAACTTTTCGCCTTTTGCAAATCTTCTAAATAAACAATAGCATCGCATGCAAATGACAACGATCTATTCAAGTGCTTGATAGAAGGTAAAACTTCTAAGTCGAAAACGGGCATAATTTATTCAAACATGCATTTATCCCTTCTCATGCTGAATTTTTAAGCCACAACAGAATTACATAAAAATCAAGGGACTGAAAGAACTGGAAACACCAAATTATGGGTCAATATTTATATTGAAATTTATCTCATATACAAATCTGGCTTAAAAAGACAAGCAGGTGGTAATGACTTAGGTCAGACTGCACATATGTGCAGGCTGATCTTTGTCAATACCTCCTGCCAAAGCAGGAATATTCCGGGTTCAGCATGACAAGGGTTAAAGTTACCCCCCCCCCTTGTTGGTATAGACTGCCCCTTTCGATAGTAAACATATATTCCGAGTCTAACCTATTCCAAAACAACAAAATTTTAGACCGGTCCAAAGGGAAAGAAGCTGCAGACGACAAATTCAAGTAGATGGAACTTTAAATTTCATCATCTTCTTCTATAGAAAAAATTGTGGAAAGTAAAGAAATTGCTTGATTACAAGCAATTTCTTCATTTTTCAACAATTTTTCAAAAGTCTTTTTCTTTAGTGGCGTTAAAAGGAGGGCTTATCTGGGAATGGGTTAAAGTGAATGTGTTAATCTATAAGAGCTATTAAAAAGGTCAAAATTTTAGGACGACACTCGTGCAGACGCCGACTTGACTGTAGTAATACCTCGGGTTCTTTCCGAAAACAGCCGAGCTAAAAAGAATCGTTTTACTTTACTAAACATTTATCAACCCTTGTCATGCTGAACCCGGAATATTTCTATTTGAGCAGGATGTATAGACAACGATCAGTCTGTACAAATGTGCAGTCTGATCTTGGTCTTCATCACCTGCTTGTCCCTTTCAAGTAAAAATATATGCTGATAAATTTTCAAATTTAATATTGACCTTCAACAAGTGCTTTCAGTGATGTCAGTCCTTTGATTTTGATTCAATTCTGAACAAGTTTTTTATTCAGCATGGGAATGGTTAAAATCTCTTGATGTCAGATACTCGTAATATGTAATTCCCCGACGCTAAATTTAGTTTCAATTTTACTGTAGATAGTTTCATACTTATCACAGCATAGCCGTCCTTAATGGAAGCAGGAAAGGGTGGCAGAGCATCTTGTGCATGGACATCTTCGGCTAGAATGTAACCCAGGCAATCTGGAAAATTAGTCAAGTAAAAATCCTGACGTTAGCAAGCTGACATGACTAGATTTGTGACGAGGTTCTTATAAATCAAACCCCTTATAAAGCTGGTCCACATCAAACGATAATTCAAAGTGTCTGTAACTGGTATTAGTTTAGAACGAGAAGGAATAACTCAATGTAAATAGGGTAACAAAGGAGGAAGTTATAGTCCAACAAGAACAGACCAAGCCATCTACACTTGCAATGTCTCTGCTTCGGCGTTATTTTCTTGAGATGCCCAGGTAACAGAGAAAGTCATCCAACATTAATTTCTTCGTAGTTTGAAGAAACAGAATCGTGCTGAAATGGGTTAATCCACAAATACTTGCGCCGGTAGTTCTTACTCATTTATTCTCTGACAGCATGATAAATCATTCATTTCTTTCACCATTACGACACCCTGTAGACAAACACTATCATTCTTTACGTTCTTTGGGTGAAACAAACATTATTACAAACAGTTGTTTAATATTTGTGTCAAAATATGACCCAATTTATTCAAGATATATGGGTCGGTGTTAATCTGCTCTGAAACATATGGACGAGGCAAGGTGTTAGATATATTATATAAACACAAGTTCGGGGGAGAAAAAATACGGTAACCTTTACAATTGAAAGATCAAATGGGTTCAAATTGGTCTAGAGATCTGGAAGGAAATGTGCAGTCTGCTCTTAGTCTGCATCGCCAGCTTACCTCTTTTAAACCAGAGTTGTTTAAAAGACAAATTTTCAAAAGAAATATTAACTTACAGCTGTCAGCAGTATGCTTTTGAGGAAAGTCTGTAGATGATTTATAATTCAGCATGGAAAGGGTTAAGAAAAGTTGACTGATGACTAACGGTACATGGACGCCGGACAAAGGACTATCGCTAAAGTTCACTTCGGTATTTTTTCGTCAAGTTAGCTAAAATGCTACCAATGGAAGCATGTATAAGTAATTAACAGATGATTATTACATGAAAATAGAACTGTCTTGGGAGTCTGAATGATAATTATCAAAATTTCTACTTTTAGGTCTATTTAAAAAAAAAAGAAGAAAAAAAAAGAAAAACAGGAAAGGGATACTTAAAGAATTTAACAAGAGCGCCATAGTCACAATATACGCCGCCACTTTGCTGCTGTTTCACGAAAATAATTGTAGACACTACTTATTTTGACAGAACCGAATTCAAAACATTTGCAGACTACCTTTTTAAATTGTCAAGTTCAAACTGTTCGTTATGATTGATTGATTGAATGGGCCCAGAGACTAAGTGTCAAGGGGCATAACTCTTGCAAAAATCAATGAACCATATAATCCTTGATCCATAATCACCTACAAATTATGGTGATGACATTGACCAAGTTTCATTTAAATCAAGACAAAAAGTTAGGAGGAGTTGCGTTCAAAAGGCTGTAATTTCAATACGCTCCAGATACTAAGTTTTAAGGGGGCATAAGTCAGGGGAAAATTAATGAACCATAAAATCCTTACTTCAAGAACACCTACTAATTAAGGTGATAACATTGACCAAGTTTCATTTAGATTCAGCCAGAAACTTAGGAGGAGATGCATTCACAAGGCTGCAATTACAATAAGCCCCAGATACTAAGTTTTAAGGGGGCATAAGTCAGGCAAAAAACAATGAACCATACAATCCTTACTTCTTGCACATCTACCAATTTAGGTTATAACATCGACCAAGTTTCATTTAGCTCCTTCCAGAAACTTGGGAGGAATTTATTCACAAGGCTGCAATTTCAATAAGCCCCAGAGACTAAGTTTTAAGGGGGCATAACTGAGGCAAAAATCAATGAACCATAAATTTCTTACTTCATGCACATCTACCAATTAAGGTAATAACATTGATCAAGTTTCAAAAAGATCCAGCCAGAAACTTAGGAAGATTTGCATTCAAAAGGCTGCAATTTCAATAAGCCGCAGGGACTAAGTTTTAAGGGGGCATAACTAAGGCAAAAATCAATGAACCATAAATTTCTTACTTCATGCACATCTACCAATTAAGGTGATAACATTGACCAAGTTTCAAAAAGATCCATAAAGAAACTTAGGAGGAGTTGCACTCACGAAAAAAGTGGTCGTACGTACGTACGGACGGACGGACAGGCAGACAGGCGGAGAAGATGACGCCAATAAACGACCGACTCCGGCGTCGTATAAAAACGCAAGATTTTCAACCCCTGATATCTACATGCACGAGTTCAATCTATATAGTTTATATACCCTACAAGTGACTGTACTGAGTTCCACTTTTATAATACTAAAACAGGTGCCTACGCTCGGCTGTTGGGTGTTGGGTAGTGGACAAATGCATCTAGAGTTATCCTCCTTGACAGTAAAGGTTTCTCTTTTGATAGTGAACAAGTGTGCAAAGTTTCAAGTGAATGCCTTTAGTAGAACCAGAGATATCACAAAATGTCAAAGTTTACGACGACAACGACGACACGAATGCTATCGCAATACCCCGGGTTTTCTTCGAAAGCAGCCGATCTTAAAACATACCCCGGGTAGCACAGGATTTTCGAAAACCACGTATCGAGCGAATACTTGTAATTGGATAGTATACTTGTCCACACTTTGGATTGAATTGCTCAGCAACTACATTTTTTTTTCTTAATTGCGAAATCAATTAAATCAAATCTGGACATGCGACGTCTCAGTATAGAGCAACGTGAAGATGCTGTTGAATGGAAAATCGCTGCTTGACTTTTCAAATCATTTCAGAGTGCACAAGAACACCATAACAAGATTATATGACCGCTTACGTACTACTCGTACCATCGGTAGCCGTCCACGACCTCACCGCCCCGGATAACGACACGTCGTAACGACGCATTCATAAGGCTGCCATATCTACATAACAAGTTTTAGACACCCAATTGAACAACCAGGAGTCTCAGGGGACCTAATAACAACAGAATCTGTGTGCATACTGTATCAAACAGGCATCTCTAAGCTGGCATTAGAGCTCTACAGCCAAACATAGGATTGCCTCTGAGAAGGACATGGCGTCAACGTCGTAGGAATTGGCTTCAGAGAAGTCGCCCAGAATTATTTTCCAAGGCCCGTTGTAGACGGCCAATGTTTTCGGACGAAATCCGGTTCAGTTTAATCCGTTCTGATAGAAGTCCACGCGCTTCGTATACGCCTGTGTAATGGAGCAGAATAGACGGCGGAATAATGGTATGGGCTGGCATAAGTCAAGGACATACAACGGAACTCGCGTTGGTCGAAGGGGCATTAAATGCATAACGTTACAGTTACACTATCCTTCAACCTGGTGTTGTCCAAATCATTCAACATCATAACCTGACATTTCAACAGGATAATACATGGCCTTACGTTGTCAGGATTTACAATGAATATCTGCAAGCAAACAATGTCGGTATTTTTACCCCGGTCAGCATTTAGTCCCTACCTTTCAACATTTGATAATTTTTCGGACGTGTCAGAAAGACGCGTTTGAACACATCATCAAGCTACAAAAACACGCGCTGAACTGACCCAAGCATTGCAGGAAGAATGGGATGAAATCCCTATTCGCAAAACTGACCAATCGCTGGCCCCGCCCATTTACTCCATTGGTGACGCCCACTGCCTTAGACAGGAAGTCCTGCTTCGATTTTAAACGTCATTTGGACTGGTCAAAATTGAAAAAAGTTTCAGACGACAATAAAAATTTAGTGCAATTTGAAATGAAACCATCCCATGTGGTAGAAAATATTGTGAGAAAATGAGAAATTGCTTGTTATAAGAAATTTCTTTTTTCACAATGTTTACTCAAGTATAAAATCACAGGGACGTAAAAACAGAAAAGGGTTAACTACAGCTTATTCGAACGAAATTTCGAGTTTCTGGCTGCAAGATTACTATTATGTAAGGAGTTACGACCCACAGCTAAACGTTGAACAAGTAACATATATCTGGTTTATTCATTAACACCGACTGCAGATTCACACACAGTCAGAAAACATTAACTCCCACGGTGGCATTTTTTTCACCGAAACAATGACTTATGAAAGATTATACTCTGAAACGCTTTTACATCAACAATCAACAAAACATTGGACAAAAATATTAGAAACATGATTCCTTTTTGAGACATTGCATTTTAGAATTACGACCTTGATGATTGACCTTGTAATTGTAAAAATGACCTTCATCTTGAATTAAAAGCAATTGTGTACCGGTGAAGGGTACTTAAATTCAAAATAGAGGCCTTAGCCAATTACCATACAAAAGCCGCATTAAACGATCTAAAGAAATATAGTTATGAGAAACATCGTGAAAAAAAGAGAATTTACTCAAAACAAACAATTTACTCCTTTTATAACAATGTTTTTCATTGTATGAACAGACAGAACGACCCAATCAACCAATATGCCCCTACCTTATGGATGTGGGAGCATCAAGAACGGATTCAATTGAAATTTGCAACAAATATGTCACGGTACATTTCAAACATTCGTCAGAAGGCATTTTCTATTTTAGTTCGCTTTACAATTTTTAGTCGTAAGCAAAACTCCGTACAGGAAAATATTTAACTATCTATAGAATCAGCCATTAGCCAGCCTCCGTCAGGAGAATGGGTTAAAGTACATGTGATATCATCCGTTAGCAAGCCCCCATACAGAAAATGGCCTAAACTACATGATATCACCCGTTAGCAAGCCTTCGAACAGAGAATGGCCTAATTTACGTGATTTCATCCGTTAGCAAGCCTCCGTACAGAGAATGGCATAATCTACGTAATAACATCAGTTTAAAGCCTCCGTACAGAGAATGGCCTAAACAACATGATATCATCAGTTAGCAAGCCCCCGAACAGAGAATGGCACAAACTACGTGATATCATTCGTAAGCCTCCGTACAGAGAATGGCATAATTTACGTGATATCATCCGTTAGCAAGCCTCCGTGCAGAGAATGGCCCAAAATATGTGATATCATCCGTTAGTAGGCCTCCGAACAGAGAATAGCCTAAACTACATGATATCATCTGTTAGTAAGCCTCCGTACAGAGAATGGCATAATCTACGTGATATCATCCGTTAACAAGCCTCCGTACAGAGAATGGCATAAACTACGCGATATCATCCGTTAGTAAGCACCCGTACAGAGAATGGCACAAACTACGTGATATCATTCGTTAGTAAGCCTCCGTACAGAGAACGGCATAATCTACGTAATATCATCCGTTAGCAAGCCCCCGAGCAGAGAATGGCACAAACTACGTGATATCATTCGTTAGTAAGCCTCCGTACAGAGAATGGCATAATTTACGTGATATCATCCGTTAGCAAGCCTCCGTACAGAGAATGGCATAAACAACGTGATATCATCCGTTAGTAAGCACCCGTACAGAGAATGGCATAAACTACGTGATATCATCAATTAGCAAGCCTCCGTACAGAGAATGGCCCAAAATATGTGATATCATCCGTTAGTAAGCCTCCGAACAGAGAATGGCCTAAACTACATGATATCATCCGTTAGTAAGCCTCCGTACAGAGAATGGCATAATCTACGTGATATCATCCGTTAACAAGGCTCCGTACAGAGAATGGCCTAAACTACGTGATATCATCCGTTAGTAAGCCGCCGTACAGAGAATGGCATAATCTACGTGATATCATCAGTTAGCAAGCCTCCGTACAGAGAATGGCCTTAACTCGGTGATATCATTCGTAAGCAAAACTCCGTACAGAGAATGGTCTAAACTAGGTGATATCATTCGTAAGCAAGCCTCCGTACAGAGAATGGCCTAAACTACTAGATATCATCCGTTAGCAAGCCTCCGAACAGAGAATGGCCTAACTACATGATATCACCCGTTAGCAAGCCCCCATACAGAGAATGGCCTAATCTATTTGTGGCATCAGCCGTTTTCTAAGTAGGAAGTATCTAGAATTAGACGAAGAGCAATTAACAAGTAACTGGTAAATTCATTAAGACTTATGGCATATCTTCAAAAACTCTACCGCTGCGTAATTTCTCATTCAAAAGCACAGCATTCGGTTCTATTTCTGACGCTTTGTTGAATAATGTTTTTCTTTAACTACGAGTACTTATTAAAATGACTCATTGAAGACTCGTTTTAAAATCGTTACGGATTTTTCTGAGGTAGAGGAGGACTAATAACGAGCCAGTGTGCGACATTTTAACCCTTTTCCAGACGGCAAATCTTTAAAATGGCAAAAATTGAAAGGAGTGCAAACGACAATCAAAAGTTTATGAAATTTTAGATTTTTTCAATTTTCTGGGTAGAAAATATTGTGGAAAATGAAGAAATTGCTCGTCGCAAACAATTCCTTCATTTTTGACTATGCTTTTTGGTCGTTTTTCTTCAGGGGCTTCAAAAAGCGTCAAAGTGTGGGGATGGGTTAATCGGTAACACATTTGCGCAAGGTAAAGATTCAGATAAGCCTGCCTATTCCCACGATCAGACCAGAGACTTTTCACTAGTCGCTCTATCGACATTTATTGACTCAAAGTCTTTGTAACATATTATCAAATAATGACGCTTTCTGAGGCTCTGAAGAAATATAATCATGGAAAAATTTGTGGGAAAAAGAGAAATTACTTGTAACGAGCAATTTATCCTTTTTCACAATGTTTTCTATCGTACTTTGCACTTATTTTCAAATTTCCGCGCCATTTGAGATGTCGCCTGCAACTTCCTTTAATTTGGACCAGTCTAATATATGTCGACTGGTAAAGGGTTAAACGATTCGCAATTATTCTACATACACTTGGTGGATGTCCAGGGTGCGTGGTATCTGCCCTTCGATAGGAAATGACGTACAGGCTCAGACAACATCTGTTTTACAGTTCGATCAAAATATTTTGTACATGCTTTTTTTTACAGGTTGACGTTCTCCTTTTCCCTTAATGAAATGTATTTACTCATCTAATTTAGATATTTTCACTAAAGTAACGAAAAATAAGATATGTTAAACATACAAAACGCGCGACTTTATACACGAGCTACGAGAATAAAAAAATAAAAAAAAAAAAAAAAAAACAGTCACGACGCTTGACAATTTCTGCAAAAAGAGTAGCCACTTAACATCCATCTAAGAATAATTTAATTGTTAGTTTCGTCTATCAAAAACGAGCGATCTGATTGGTCGAAAAATTTAATTCATACCTCCATGAACAAAATTTTGAGTACGCAGCTATTTTGAATGCTTCCGCACAAAATAGTTCACTACAAAAAGGTATCAAAATTTGTTAAGTTGTTGCATTTTTTGCTCGATGCTATTAAATTATAAGAAATGAAGATAATATTTTTTGTTTTCATGGAGGTATGAACCGAAAAACCTAATCACACAATGTATGAATCCGCTTCGCGTATTCATACAGTGTGATTAGGTTTTTCGGTTCATACCTCCATGAAAACAAAAAATATTCTCTTCATCTCTTAAAAGTCTTAATCCTTACGACTCAGAAAAAGCATTCATCAAATTCAAAATTATCCATAAAGGATAGAGACATAATGTCTATTTTTAATAATAATGTTTGTTTATAGTTTAATCTAAGCTTTGTCTTTCATAATCCCTACATTGTTATTAGCTGAAAATTCCGTTTCATACCTCAACGAAAACAAGAGGACCACGATGGTCCCCAATCGCTCACCTGAGTCATCTGCTAATTAAAGTACATTTAATTATAAAATATGATGCAACTGAAGTCAAATAGTTTTAACAGCAAGATTTGAAACTGTTTTTCACCTCATAGGCTTAATTCTTAACAGTATGTACAAAACTATCTGGTTATGCTACATGACGAATATAATGTTTTCACCACATTTGAACTACTTTGGCAAGGCAATTTTAGACCCTGGTGGCATAATTCCGACAAAATTGTGTAAAACTATTGGGTTATGTAACGTTCCATATACATATGCCATAGACTTAAAAGTTAAAAAGATAGGGGGGTGAGTTTTTTTCCCCAACTTGCACAAATTGAACAATTCTACCAATTTTGGACAGAGCAAAGTTTCACCAAGAGCTATGATTTTAGCAATCATGGTAGAGTATTTTGTTATACTATATACCAAACATCATACTTTAGAACGAATAAATCGTAAGGGGGAGACTTTTTAACATGCTCTAATTGAGCGTTTTTCCAAACTTTGGACACCTAAGGAAGGCCAATTTTGACACTAGAGGCATACGTTCAACAAAATTTGGTAGATAAAAATCGGGTTATCCTACATTCAAAATATAAATTCCCTAGGCCTTATGGTGAATAGAATGAATTTTTTAAACTTACTCATTTGCGTTTCCCCTTTTTAGACCCCTAGGATAGGGCTATTTTTGATCCCAGGTACCTAATTTAAGTAAAATTGTACAAAACCATCTATTTATGCTAAACACAAAAATATGAATTTCCTATGCCTTATGATTTAGAGGGAGGAATCTATTGAATTGATTTAAGCGTTCTTCAATTTTTTTGACCTCTGGTTTGGGGCCATTTTTTACCTCATTGTTATATTTTAGCAAACTTGGTAGAGGACCAAATGATTATGCTGTATGTGAAATATGAATGCCTTTGGTCTTGCAGCTTTTGTAAAACATATTTTCAGCGATTTACTAAAAGTTCCCATTTCAAATGTCATGGCATCCAGAGTTTTTCTTGGAATTAAATTCTTTTAACAAGTTTAGAAGAATTTCACATGATGAACATTCCTTCCAAGTTTCAGATTGACAAGCTTACTAGTTTAGGAGAACAAAATTTTTAAAGAAACCGTGGACGGACGGACTGACAGGCGGAGCGGACGATGGACAATGGTTGATAACAAAAACTCACCAACTCACCTCGCAGCTACCCTACTTTATTTTGTTACTAGGTGCTGGAAATCAATTTTGCAGAATAACGTCGTTTAATAACTCTATGGAACATGTATTGCGGCGGCTGGAGCATCTAACCATGGATTTCTCGTATTTCTCACACAAGTACCGCCACTAAACCCTTACCTAGCCCCTAACTGCTTATCCCACTTATATTTACGATAATCCGCCAACGGGTTGGAGACTAATGTCGGAGAGGAAATTTGCCGCGACAGGGGATCTAACCCTGATCCTCATGATTGAGACCCAGACGCGCCACCGCGGCGCTATGGCCACGGCGTAAGTACTTGAAAATGAAATTTATTTAGCAGAGGTTATCTAGAGGTTGTATTTCAATTGAATATAGAAATAAAATATATTGATATATAGCAGAAATATCATTCTAGACTCGGGAGATATGCGAAAATTGAGATTGTATTTAGCAGAGGTTAGAAAGATGTTGCATTTTAATTAGTATTGATATAAAGTAAAGTAGAATTATCATTCTAGACTCGGGCGATATGCGAAAAGTGAGATTGTATTTAGCAGAGGTTAGCCAAATGTTGCATTTTTATTGAATATAGATAAAAAGTAAAGTAGAATTATCATTCTAGGCACAGGAGATATGCGAAAAGTGAGAGTGTATTTAGCAGAAGTTAGAAAGATGTTGCATTTTAATGAAGTATTGATATAAAGTAAAGTAGAATTATTATTCAGAGGTTAGCTAGATGTTGCATTTTCATCAAGTATTGATATAAGGTAAAGTAGATTGATCATTCTAGACGCTGGAGATATGCGGAAGGTGAGAATGTATTTAGCAGAGGTTAGCTAGATATTGCATTCTAAATAAATGTAGATATAAAGCCATTCTAGACCCAGGAGATACGCGAAAAGTTTCAACCTCGGTCAGCCAGCTCTTTTTGCACTATATTTGAGGTGTCGTGTCGTTTGACCGGCATCACAAAATTGTTCTTAACCCATTCCAACACAATTACGCTTTTTAATGCCCAAAAGAAAAAAGGTTTCGAAAACGCTGTTGGAAATTAAGAAATATATTGTTACAAGTAATTTCTTCAATATCTATAATGTTTTCTACATCAAAACACACACACACACACACACAAAAAAAAAAATGAAATCTCATCAACTAAAAATTGTTGTCTGCAACATCTTCGAATTTGAACCAGTCTTAAAATGTATCGTCTCGTAATGTGTTATGGTAAGATGGACTAAAGTTTTAGCTACTTTTTTTTAATAAACATCACCAAAGCACATGACAATACGTTCAGGCAGTCATAATGTGAGACAGAAAGAAGAATTTAACACACTATTAATGCATTATCTTGTACTTGATCCGTAATATCTTTACACTAGAAATAATCAGAATGCAGCCGAGAAGTAATTGAGGGGAACCAAGTGTGTTCTACAAACGTATTTTACAGGCAACTAGGGATTCCATAGATCTTATTTTGTAAAGCTTAACCATTTGAAATAGAGGGGTGAATTTTGTGATAAGATAAGTAATAAAGACGGGGTTTTTTACGATCTATACCTAGCCTGCAAATTTGGTGAATGGATATTTCTTAAAAAAGGAAACAGGAAACATAACTTTACGGCGACCAAAACGGCGACTCATTATGTAATACGCTTATCAGCGAAATGTCTACTTGTGAAATTATCAAATATAGTTAAACTTGTACTAAACGACTACTCGAGAAACGGTCAAAATGTGATGATTTAAGAAAATTGTCGCTTAAAAACGTTTTCTGACATTTATCAGGGATCGATTCGATTTGTTTGAATGGGGTTTTACGCCGCTTTCAACAATCTTTCAGTTATATCGCGGCGGCTGGAGCACCTAACAATGGAATCCTGGTATTTCTCACGCCAGTACTACCATTACATCCTTTCTTAGCCTCCAGCTGCTATCCCACATAGGTCTACGATTATCGACCCATTGGTGAGAGACAAATAGTCGGAAAGGATGAGTGCCGCCGTCGGGAATCGAACCGGGACCTCTAGATTGGAAGTCCGACGCGCTACCAACTGCGCTATGACGGCGGCTCAGGGATCGGTTCGACGGCATACATAAGTTATTGTAGAATTTTACTTAATCTTGTCTTGACGGAACTCATTAGAACCGTCTCATTTAGACGATTGAAATGGGATCCATCAACATAGGATTTAGTTTTGATCGCTTTCGTTATCGTAAACTGTGTACTCAGCAGCTGTTTACTTATAAACCCATTTCCAGATGGCAAACTTTTAGACTGGTCCAAATTGAAAGGTTTTGCAGACAACAATTCAAAGTTGGTGAAATTTTAGATAATTTCAATTTCTCAGTAGAAAACATAGTGGAAAATGAAGAAATTGCTTGTTAAAAGCAATTTCTTCATTTCCACATTGTTTTCCCAACTAATTTTCTTGAGGGACGTCTAAAAGCGTCACTGTGAGGGAATGGGTTAAATAACGAAATGATTTGACACGTCATGGAGGTTCGATACATCTGTGCTGAATTCGAGGGAGAAGACCGGGAATTTGTATACGTTTATCGAATCGACCCACCCCGCATCTAATTTAAACAGGCAACCTTGTTCAAGTCATTATTTTGAACAGTACCTGTATATCTATAGACACTCGGTCAGCAATGACAATGATGCAGTCTCGGTTCGACAGTCTTTATTTTACCAATACATAAGCGCGTGAGCGCGTGGGCGAGTGACATAATATTCGAGATTAGATACACCATGCAGTTTGCCTCAAAAATAGCATAAAAATATGTTTTTTATTCTTAGCTGGCAAAGCGTCAGTTTCGATAGCTTAAGTTAACAGACAAAATATTTATATCTTCTCAGAGTTCAATGAGTGCAAACTGCCACTGAAGGCTTAACCACTAAATCCATTGAATTCCTACGCTATAGAAAGTAGTTCCTATGCATTTCAGGAATATTGCAAACTCTGTCTGCAAGTTCATATCCTAGATATTTTAGCCCACTCGAGCATATCGTATTCAAAATGAGTCTATTCAGATTCGTCACTATGCGCACTGCTTTGTATGTCAATATGAATAAATTTTATTCAAACTGTAGAGAACTCCTTCAAAAACATGCTATTTAACCAATTCCCACTCAATCCCACTTTTTACTCATCCCGAAAAAAACTTTGAAAAACATTTTGAACAATGAAGACAATGCTTTTTAACAAGCAATTCCTTCAAAATCAACAGTGTTTCCTATCCTACAAAGATTTTCTAAACTCACCAACTTGAAATTGTTGTCTGTAACTTCTTTCAATTCAAGCTAGTCCAAGATTTTGTTGTGTTGTAATGAGTTAAGTCCTGTGTTACTTTAATCTCATTTATATATCATGATAACATTTGACAAAGAAGATTACTCAACACAACCAAACGCTTTACTAGCTTACAGAACTTTCAGTACTTTGATTAACCCATTCCCACACAGTGACGTTTTTTGGTGCCTATAAAATAAAACTTGGAAAACATTGTGAAAAATGAATAAATTGCTTTAAACAAGCAATTTCTTCATTTTCCACAATGTTTTCTACAAAGAAAGTTCAAAAAATGTAAAATTTCATCAACCTTGAATTGTCGTTTGCAACTCCTTTCAATTTGGACCAGTCTAAAATTTTGCTGAGTGGGAATGGGTTAACTATTTGAGAAGATAAACAACATTTACCAACCACTAGTTTGAACTCTAACTTTATGCAGGGAGAACGCTTGTCCTACCTGTAAAGTACATTTTCTCCTGGCCAAGTCGGTGTACATGAGACATGACGATGGAGGTGGCTTCTTCTACACTGATCAGTGGGTACGGTGACTCCCTGGGACGATAGGCTACCCTACTGACATCAACACGACCTTAAACAGTTAATAATAAAGATGTATGAAATACATACATAGTCGATTTTGTACAGAAAATGACAGTAATCTTAAAAGGTTGTCAGGTGACATTTACCGGTAATTATCTAATGAGCGTTATTTGCCAAGGACTAAAAATAGACTTTTGCAATCTTTTAACCCATTTCAAGACGACAAAAAGTGAGACTGGTCGAAATTCAAAGAAGTTGCAGGCGATGGTGCATGGAGTGCTAAAATTGGGAAACAAATAAGGTAGAAAACACAGTGAGAAAATGAGAAATTGCATGTAAAAGGGACAAGAGAACGCCCATAAGCATCATAAGTAGCGACATAATGAAAATATGGTGTGTCTGGGTATTTGTAGATCCTTAACAAAATAGGGTTTATTTAAATCGACTCTTTAGTTTCTGGGAAGAAAATCTTTAAAGATCTCACAGCATACTAAAGACAGATCTTAAACACGCACAAAAAACAAAGGCTTTTAAACCATTGGTCATCAAAGAGCTGTAAGCACTTTAATTGGTCATCATTGAAAAATTGGACAAACAGTTACATTTCGCCTTTGAAATTAAGGTAAAAAATAAACAGTTAAAACTATTAAATTGTATAGAAAAAAAATGCAGTATAAAAGTACAACAAATTTTAATATTAGCCCTGAAAATAAATGAATGGTAGGTTAAAAAAAAACACACACACACACACACACACACACAAAAAAAAAAACCTATGTGTTTACATTACACTAGACTTGCTAACCTATCCCAACTAAGCTACCCCTCGATAAATCCATAGATTCGGACAGGCTGGCATATTTCTTTATAATCTTTTAACCAACAATGATATTTTCAACTCATGACTGGAAAATAATTATGTGGCAGAATCATCTGTTATGAAAATTCGTTCACTACTTGCTTCTTTAATCCACCCGATTCATTCGGTGAATGGGTTGGTAGTGTGACTTGTTGACGCGTACACCACGAGTGGAAAGGTTTAATTGGTTCCATGTATCCTTTTTAAATCACGTGACCGTCCTGTTTTCCTTTACCCCATTTTGATATTTCTTGACTTGTAAAATGCTATTATATTTTGCTGTTTACCCTTCAGTATCGACTGTTCAACCACTTATCGAACACAATGAAGATGTAAGTTTGACCAAATCCTCAAAGATATTCAGATAGTAGCAATAATCGAACCAGTTTGTTTTCAAAATCGTCTTTATTTTATGCCTCTAGTTGGGCTAAAGGTAGTTTTGGGAAATTGGGACGAACTAAATCTCCTGATCTCTTGCGACCAATTAAAAATCAACCTGACATAGCAGCGATTGTCTGTGACGCGGGCAAAATATGCGTTACGTAAAACGCAGTACACAAATCACAAGGTTGGACAAACAATTGAGCATATCTTCTTTGGGAAATAACTTTAGCTTGAACACAATCAAAAGAAGCGAATTGATTCCCTTTTCAATTCGGTTTTAAAAAGATTTTTGGCTAATACCTATTATTATAGTCATATGGTAAAACAGTCTTTATTTGTCCGCGAGACGCGCACGTGCAAAGGTTGTTTCTAATATTAGTAACACATCTCTTAAACGATCGCTTCTATAGAGTTAGCCAGTATGTACTTTCGTGAAATTTGGTAAACATCAATTCAGTTGTTTCTGAGATGTTATAAGAATAAAGATTTTCAAAATGACGCATGATGGACACGCCACCCTTGCTCAGAGAAGTAAGGTATGTTTTTTCTTTTTGAAAAGGATGAAATATTATTCACTTTGATATTTCTTATGAAAACCTTTAATGGATAAACATGTTCATTTAACATGTCTAATGACTTTGACTTGATGTACTGTGGACATCGATACCCCTGACTTATCCCTTTACGGGTCAATTAAAGGACTTTCTATGGAGTAAAGATGATAGGGAATAAATCGCCAGTGAGTTACCAGAATATATGAACTACAATTTATTATAGATGTAGTTACGATATTTGTGTAGCCAACCGAGTAATGTGAGTCATGAATCAGTGAGAGTCTACGATCTGCCACACACTACTGGTAAAACAATCGGAGAACTAAAATAACATCGTTAATGAGCGTTCTATTGACACATAGATCAAAACATGACCTCGTTACTACCTAAAATATCACCCACGCTGCTACCGGTATATCACACCGTGTTGCCTACAGTCAAGAGAATATACCTTTTGGTATCAAACTTAGAACATCAGTCTTTTTCAAGATTCAATGCCATGGACATTCCAACTTGACAAACTTTTAGACTTATCGAAATTGACAGAAAATTCAGACGACAAATTTAGGTTGGTGAAATTCTAAAAATTCATGGTTCTTTGGGGTAGAAAAGAGTTAAATTGCTTGTTACAAGCAATTTCTACGTTGTCCATAGTGTTTTCAAAAGCTCTTTTCTTGAGGTGCATGAAAAAGCTGGATTATGTGGGAATGGGTTAATCCACAAAATAAGTGATCTGAATAGAAATGCGGATGCATAATTTACAGCACAAAACGGCATAGATTTTGATAAAAGTTATCTTTAACCCATTCCCACTCAATTCCGCTTTTTTACGCCCCTATATAAGAAGAAAGCTTCGGAAAACATATTTGGACATTTCGTTGTCTACTTCGTTTTCTACCCTAAAAGACAAAAATTCACCAACTTGAAATTGTCGTCTGCAACTTCATTGCAATTGGACAAGTCTAAATTTGTGTCGTTTGGGTTAAAGTTTATTATCATTTTTTTTAAAAAGGAATTCTGTAAATTAACACTTTAAGAAAATGACATATATACCTGTTGCCTACAAGCTATATGATAACGCCCCATACCTGATTTTATAAGCTACACCACCGAGACAGTAAATGCATTTGATGTAACTACATGTAGAACTAGTTGAATGAAAACCAGATAATGACAAATTTCTTCTAAAAGATATTTTATTAGTTTTTTATTAATCTTGAACAAGCGATTTCTTCATTTTACATACTGTTTACTACCGAGAAAGTTGAAAAAAATCTAAAATTTCATAAACTTTATATCATTGTCTGCAAGTTCTCTCTGGACCAGTCTAAAGTTTCTGTCCGTCTGGTGATAGGTTTAGCTTGACGATGTCGAATTTTGGTGTTTTATATCTGATACTGATGCTTTATTCTAAAACACAAAGCCCCTTATACCAATCTGGGTATCCACTAGATTAACCACGCGGATTACTTTCCGTATCACACGTGTGTACCAGGCTAGTCCCTCAAGGTTACACTCCCGTACAAGCCCTAATCCCTTGTGATAAGCAGTTTCTTCTTTTATGCGATATTTCATACAGGATGGTTATTTTTTGAATTGTTCTTACATAATGATGTTGTCTCTACCTCTTTGAATTTGGACAGGTCTATAATTTTGAAAAAAAGTAAAGGGATAAATGCATATCATTGATTCTGTGATATGATTGACAGATCCTTGGGCCCGCCGCCCACTGAGTTACGACATAGAGTTCCACTTAGATAACAAATGACGTTATCTGCAAATTTCAACTTGTAACAAAAATAAAGTGGTTGGCTTGCGACCTAATCGTGGTAGCTACTGCTTGAATAAGCTGTGCGACGTTAAAGTCGCCAAACCAACAAACACGCTTCTCATAAATGTCGTCGAATGACGGAGTTCAAAGTTCACTTCCGGTTTTAATGAATGATTTGTTTTGTCGATTGACTCTTTGATTGACAGCCGCTATCCGTCAAATCTCGGAGAAGAACCCCGTTTTGTCGTGTCCCTTTACAGTATTAGATCCTCCCATGTCAATCAAGCATAGGGCGTCTCAACTCGAACCACACAGACACTAAACACTTGTTAAACAGTTTAAAACAAATCATTAGAAACTAGATCCAAAATACACCCCTGAACACCTACTTAGACATCGCAAAACGATGTGCATTCACGTGATGTGAACCTTCAACAAGCAATAATACATGGGTATGTACTTGAAAATAAAAGATTTTTTCAAAAACATTGTGGAAGAAAGATAGCTTTTTTGAAATGTTTATTTCGATGTAATAGATCATTTCCTGGAATTATATTTTGCTATTTCATCGTAAATGCTTGCCTGATAATGATGATAACCTTGTTCCAAGCAAAATAAAAGTATAAAAATACTATTTTACCAATGACTAATCGACAACATATTTTGACTGATTTGAAAGAATTTGCAGACAACAAAATAAAGAGGGCTTAAAATGAAAAACAAGGATCAACCGAGAGAGAAAAAAAAAGAATGTGAGAAAAAGAAATTGCTTGTCATGTGCAATTTCTTCTATCCAAATGTTTTCCATGGCCATATTTCTTTGACGCGTAATAATGCGGGATTGTATGGTAATGGGTTAAGAGCACTCGTGAATAATTCTGTTCTTCTGGTGATTTTATCTCGGATTAACTTTTCTCAAACTGACAAGCAGACATACAGACGGACAATGCTAAAACAGTATACCTTCGATCTTTCGGTGCTTGGTCATAAAACGAGCAGACTAAGTTTAAGAATATTTGTTTATGATATATTCATTTTGTTCTTGTGTAGATCTAGAATCAAGTACAAAAGTGACTAATTTCATCTAAATATTTTCGCCTTATTTCGATCGAACTTTTCTAATTTTCGTATTTGTATCCAAAACCATTGGCTAATCAAAAAAAGATTCATAAAAATTTCAATACTTAAGCGTTTTACAAAAGGAATAAAGAACCAAATTCGTTTTTAAATTAGCGTATCGCAGGTAACTCGCAGGTGACTCCAATAGGAAGTTCTCCTTAGATATTAAACGGCATTATTTTGCAAATTTATGGTCAGTAAAAATAGAAAAATAGTAAAAATTAAATAAAAAAAAAAAAAATAAAAGTAAATAAATAAAATGAATAAATAAAATTCTTGGTTTGCGACCTTAGCGTCAAACTACCAAAATGCTCAACATATATGTCAAAGTTCAAAGTTTGTTTCCGGTCTAAATGAATAATTTGATTGGTCGATCGAATTTTACATTGACAATCGCGATCTGTCAATTGTGTTTAACCCATTCCCACACAATGACGCTCTTTGACGTCCCTCAAGAAAAATATTGGAAAAACATTGTGTAAAAAGAAGAAATTGCTTGTAACAAGCAATTTCTTAATTTTCACAATGATGTCTACCCAGAAAGGTGAAAAAATCTAAAATTCGATTACCTTTAAATTGTCGTCTGCAAATGCGTTAGATTTGGACTTGTCTAAAATTTTGTCATCTGATAATGGGTCAAGTAAATGATCATCATGCTCACTATTTACATGAATATGCAAAATGTTTTCCCGGGTTCATGTTTGTTTGCCTGTGCTCATGATATCATATTGGTCTCCCACCAGTGGACGGATAATCGTAAACCTTAGTGGAATGAGCAGCTAGACACTTGGAAAGGATGACGTGATAATACTGGTGTGAGAAATTCCAGAAACATATGGTAAGGTGGTCTAGCCGCTTCAATATAACTGAAATACTGTTAACAGTGGCGTTAAACCCCACACAATTAATCACTCATGTTATCATAAATATCATTTCTTTAACGAACCAAAAGGGTTGTCGAGTAATGTAAGTGTTTATTGAGAATTATATAAACGAAGAGCAAACAGACATTCAAACCTATGTAAATATAAACAGACGGTTTCAAGATATTCGAAGACAGATGGGAAACGTTTTTCAACATGGTACATAAATACTTGCAACGAGGCACTGGAAACAAATGGAGTGACTAAGTGTATAGTGATCACAGATTGGCTAAGGTTAGTGTCAGCATCTCCCCGATTTTCTTTTGTGTGTCTTGTTGTTGTTGCTGCTGCTGCCGTTCACATATGAGTGTATGTGACAGTGCCAACAAATAAAGTACGAGCACTAAGCAACCTGGGCAGACACTTAACCCTTTCCTGTTTCGCAAAACTAAGACCTATCTAAATTCATAGGTTTTGCAGACGACATTTAAACGTGGATTTAATTTGCAAAATAACCATTCAGTAGGGTAGAAAATATTGTTGAAAAAGAAGAAATGTTCATCTTTTACTACAATAATTTCTCGGCTATAAAATCATAGGGACATAAAAAGCAGGGATTGAACAGGAAAGGGTTAATGCATGCCGTATATTCACTGGTCTTTCGAAGAATCTTTGGGAAGTTGTCTCTAAAGAGCGCATAGTGAAGACTCTGGTCAGACTGTGCGGATGCACAGGCTGATCAGATTCTTTACTTGGCGAGCATGTGTATTTATTGGATTAACGTCACACACGCTTATATGATTTGTGAATTACAACAGACGGGCGAAATAGTTTTTAAGTCTCGAGTTTATTTGAACGATACCGTGTAGCTTGTCTTTAAATAGCCAACGAAGGTTCAAAATTACTTATGAACACTTTTTATTTATATATTGTATCATTTTGAGTTTAGATGCGTATAATTTGATGGCGACCTATATGATCGATAGATACACATCCCCGAATTTTTACGCGCCGATGAAACACAGCTATGAAAAACATAGTGTGAAAAGAAGAAATTGCTTCATACAAGCAATTTCTACTTTTTCATAATGTTTTCTGACTCATTTGTTCCTTTTTGCAATTTAACCTACTTGTTTTGTCGTTTGCTTTGTCGTCTGCAACCTCTTTCAATTTAACCCAACTAAAATTTGTCTTCTCTAGTGATGTAATGACATAATAAATAAAATGTAATGTTCTGGTGTTTTCATTGTATCCTGTGAATTTACAGATGGCTGAACACCCCCACTGAACTCCGACAGGAAGTTCACCTTATCAATCAAACGCTGATTTTACAAAACTTATGGTCAGCAACATGAAAAAAAAATGAAATTGTTGGACCATTAATTGTCGTAACTACAGCTTGAATAAGCTTTGGTGCCGGCCTTTAAGTTGCAAAACCCAAAAATAATGCTTAACCCATTTCCCACACAATGTCTCCTTTTACGCCCCTCAAGAAAAACGCTTTGCATGAAGACATTATGGAAAATGGAGAAATTGCTTGTATCAAACAATTACTTCATTATCCACAATGTTTTCTATTCAAAAAGATGGGGGAAAAAATAAATAAATTCCAACAACCTGAAATTGTCGTCTGCAGCTTCTTTCAATTTGGGCCAGTCTAAAATTTAGCCGTCTGGTAATGGGTTGATATAACTATCGGTGTTTTTTAGAGCGGCGATCTGTCTAACAAATAGTGTTAAAATACTGGTAAAGCTTTAAATCCAGACAACAAAGTTTTAGACTGGTCCAAATTCAAAGAAATTTCAGACTACAATTTTAAGCTTGTGAAATTTTAGTTGTTATTTTTTCAAAACTTTCTGCAAGCAAAGTTTCTTTTACACAATGACTTCCTGATAGGTTTTCTTGAGGGGTGTCAAAAAGCGTCTTTTAAATTCAAAACTTATGACATTTTAGATTTTTTTAACTTTCTGCAAGCAAAGTTGCTTTTATACAATGATTTCCCAAAAGCTTTTCCTGAGGGGTGTCAAAAAGCGTCGTCGTTTTGAAATAGAGTTAAAAGTCCAAGGAAAACTATGTGTCCAGCAGAATCAAAAGATACAAGGTTCTGCAATCACTCATTTTACTAGTATATTCTACAATTGGTTTCTACAAAGATTTCTAAAATTCTATCAATCTAAAATTGCCGTCAGCGAATTCTCTGTATTTGGACCAATTTAACATTTGGTCGTCTGGCAATGGGTTAAAATGAAATATAAATTAGTAGAGGTCCATCAAAGATAGTTTTTTAAAATGAAAATATAATAATAATAATGCAGTATGGGCAATCTAGATTTAAATAAAATCTTCAAAAAACGAAGGAGTTTCGACCCAAGCCAGCTTGCGAAATTTGACCTGGGTCGACATAATACGCACTTCTGGTAAGGAGGCTCCATTTGTATTGACGCGCAACAATTGGTTTTATCCATTTCCACTCAATCCCCCCCCCTCCGGAAAAAAACGCTGGAAACATTGTGGAAAATGAAGAAATAGCTCGTTACAAGCAATTTCTTCATTATCCACAATGCTTTATACCCAAATGTAAAAAAAAAAATCCAAAATTTCCTAATTTTGAAAATGTCGTCTGCAACTGCTTGCAAATTGGATCGGTCTTATATATTGCCATATGGTAATGTTTTAAGTGTTTCTTAAGATCATGCTTACTTTCACCGCGTATGTGACCGTGTGGACACCGATGAGCTGGTTCAGATACACCTGAAGTCTGATCCTGATCTGTGTTGTCGTCCTTGACCAAAGAGTTCTGTAAAATAGAATAAAATTTGCTAATATCCGGTAAAGATAAAGTGAACTGGTCAAATCTTGGAAAAACCTTGAGTGCGCACTAAAGGTTACATTTTTTTGGTTCAAATATTTTTCAACCTGAATGTTAAAGGTTGGGCAACAAAGAGTCAAAGTATGTTTACTAGTATATGTTTCAGGCGACTCAGGGGATTTTCAGCTTTTTAGATTGAATGTGGCCCCATATCCGCGACGTTAAAAAACATTTTTAACGTTTTACGACATGGTACTAAGGTACTCGCCTCTGCGTAGCAATATTAAAAGGGCTGTGTAGCGCGGGAATATGACGTAACAGAAATGTCGAGGTCAAAGTCAGTAAGTATTGATTTTTCCGAAAATACGGCCAATTTTCAAAACATTTTTACTTTTTTTTTTTTTTTTGAGAGAGTAGATTGACTCAATTCTGTGAATAGATTATTAATATTCGTATATCCAATAAGTGAAGAACGATATAAATTGTTCGCCGTTTTTACAACTTTTGAGTTCGAGCAATTCATTTCCATTTAGCAGAAATAACATCTTTTTTTCTTCGAAATTTGTACAGTTACATATGCTGATGTTTGCATATAATTTAGAAATTCAGTTCTGTTGCGGAGGCTTGTACACTTGATCATGGCTTCCTGCTGTATCTCACACCAGTACAAGAACAGCATTCAACCCAAGCCACCAGCTGCTCGCACCCTTGAAGGTCGTAGAAAAGGCCAATAGGGCGTAAAAGGCCTCTCCTGTAGTGTACATGTGTGAAACTAATTAGAAACCTTTTTAGCGAAGTAGAAATAGTAAGAAAGTGACAGACCTTGCAGCCAATTAACCAACCTTCTGCATTCAAACTCTTATAAGTTAATTTTCAGTTTCGTCTATCAAAAACAAGCGTACTGATTGGCCGAAACAAATATTCGTACCTTCATGAACAAAATTTTGAGCACGCAGTTATTCTGTATGCTTGCGCTTAAACATAATTCCATAAAAAATGTTTCAAAAGTTTTTAAATATGCGGTTTTTTTTAGTTTAGTTTTTTGTTTTTCCCCCGCTTGATGCCATTGAATTATAAAAAAATGAAGAGAGTGTTTTTGTTTTCATGGAGATATGAAACGTAAATTCAAATCGCACTTAAGTATGAATCCGCTTCGCGTATTCATAAAGTGCGATTAGTTTTTTTTTTTTTTTTTTTTTTTTCATACCTCCATGAAAATAAAAAATAATATTCTCTCCATCTCTCTATTGATCTAATTACGCGAGGGAGCATAACAATATGCAAATTCCATGTTATCCTATAAAACCCACTGATGTTTATAAACGAATATATGGCTCGATACTAAAATTCTATTTTTGCCTACTTAGACGATAGAACCGCGTTGGGAAAGAGATATCCTGAACTTATAAACATTTTCTACGAAAAACGTCTGTCATCGGCAGTTTACGTTGTAAGACACCGGTTCCCAAGCTCATTCCCACTCAATGACGCTTTGGGGCGCCCTTCAAGAAAAAAAAAAAAACTTTGGAAAACATTGTTGAAAATGAAGAAAATGCTTGTGACAAGCAATTTCTTCATTATCCACAATGTCTTCAATCCAAAAAGATCTTTAAATTTCATGAACTTACAATTGTCGTCTGCAACTTCTTTCAATTTGAACCAGTCTAAAAATATGTTGTTTTGAAATCGGTCAAAGGGTTCAGTATGATATAATTTCATTTGTTTTGCTGTCAGATATCTTATAAAACATATAGATCTTTTATATTTCAATTATTCTATTAAAGTTGTGTTAATCAAAATCCCTGCTTTCTTTTTGACTGAAATAATGACGGATCGCGACTGTCGATAAAAGAATCAATCGACCAATCAAATCGTTCATAAATACCGGAAGTGAACTTAAAACTCAGACGATGGTCACCATTCATGTGAATTAATTTTGTTGGTTTGGCCACATAAACTTCCTAGCATCAGTTTATTCAAGCTGTAGTTACCACGTTTAGGTCATCAACAAACTATTTTACAATTTGTTTTACGTTGGTAGCCATAAACTTTACTAAATAAAGCCGTTCAATATCGAAATGGAACTTCCTATCAGAGTTCAGTGGATGTGGGTATCGGTCAATAACTTAATACTTCCTAGCTGCGATATCGTAGCCCTCTTTCTGATAATCTGTCAGCGAGGCTTCGCCAAAAGATTATCAGAAAAAGAGGGCTACGATATCGCAGCTATTTACCTCCCTTTGTGGACAGAAAGAATCAGTCCCTCAAAACTGTCTAAAAATGAAAAAAAAAAATGCTTATTGGATATCTTTTTTGACGAATGTCTTAAAAATAGTAGTCGATCCAGTTTAGCTTAGTCGGTAACGCGATAAGGTCTCAATTCTTGGGTCATGAGTTCGAACTCCGGCTCGGCCATGAATCTTTCCGACATTAGACAAAAACCTTCGCGACATGTGTCATCAATCTCCAAGCAAAATCCGAATAATCAATAGGATGCCCAAGTGGGATAAGAAGCTGGTGCCTCTAGTCGAACGTTGTGGTTGTACTGGTGTTCGAAACAACAGGAACCATTGGTTTTGTTACCAGCCGCCGCGATATAACTGATACTGCTGAAAGTGGCGTTATATCCCATTCAATAAACCGATTTTGAAAATAATTAGGGTAAAAAAGGTAATAATTCTGAATGAATATTGCTAATCTAATATTGTCCAAGTTTCTTAAATGATATATCAATTGTTTGTGGAATATCTCGAAAAAGTAACAAAAAAGTATCGATCTTGGAAGCTAGTTAAAACGCGATCAAGTAAATTTGGTTTAACGTGACTTTCAGTAGTATTTCAGTAAAACCACGACTGGTAGATGCAACCAACCATGGCTTTTTTCCCGAACTAAAGACTCTAGAATAGAAAACATCCTCTATTGCATGTACCTATAAAACGTTCCAGGCTAGGCGAGAGGTCATGCTCAAAAGAGATTATATGAAAATTGCCATTTTGTACACCAAAACGGGCTTATCACTCTACTATGCCAACACGGACGTCCATCATCAGTACTTTCAGTGCTTTGATTGTTACAAGCTCTTGATCATATATTTTGCAAAATGAAGCCGTTTAATATCTAAGTCGAGCTTCGTATCAGAGCTCACTGGGCGTTGCCATCGATCCGTTTATTACAGGTTAATCGCACCTGCCTTTTGTCATTCGTTGATGAATATATAATTTGGCTTTTTACAGAAAAGGGTTTAATTGTACTAAAGCTACTCTTGGGCGATATGGTTTCCTTTCGAGACGGCTGTGTTGTTGTTGTTTTTTATTTGTTGTAATGTGACCTTTCCAACATATTGGAAATCAGCAAAAGATTTGACCGATTCAAGTGGTGCACAGTACAATCCAAAATACAAATGGTACGAGTTTTTTTTTGTTTTTTTTTTTTTTTTTAATTGAACGTACTATTTTTGTCTATTATATACGGAAGTCGACCCTCAAACGGAGCCTTGTAACATAAATTCTAGTAATTTTGGGGGTTTTCCATTTTTTTTCCAAGTCTTAGAAAGCAGCGTATATAGATCTTCCGTTTGCGTATTGATATTTGAATATTGGTGAAGAAAAGTTGCCCAAGGGAAATAAATAGCATATCGGTCATCCATCGTTTTTATCAATTTGTTCCCCTTATTTTGGGGAGATATGTCATATATACCTAACCCGGTTGGCACGACTGGGCTCTGTACTGTCCACCTTTGGATTGGCCCTCATTCAACATGATCGGTTTGTGTCACATATGGGTAAACCGGAGTGTCGGTGGGCGAGCAAAATGTTGTAACTACAACTTTATTAATCGACATCTTGCTCGCCCACCTACGAATGGTGAATAATCATTAGTTGGCCATCAGGCAGCTCGGATGGAATGCTGTGGTTGTACTTGTGTGAGAAACGATAGAAAGCCATAGGAAGTCATAATTAGGAACGCCCGACACCAAAATGAAATTATAGTAAAATTTAAATGATTTTTTCCTATGAAACAATCTACAAAACCAGGTTGTCAATAGGTCTGTCACTTCATGGTCCCTGCACAGCATACCTTAGTCAATAACATATACTAGAGGACCATGATGGCCTTGGGTCGCTCACCGAGATACTGCAAAAGTTAATGTATTGGCAATGTTTTAACTCCTTGCATTTTGTTTTGCCACATTACATTCTTTTCTCTAAATCTAATGACCTCTTAATTTCTCGACTGAAATTCGACAAAGTTGACAACAAGCTTTTCTTACAAAACTAGTGTCTTTTCAGCAAGGCTTTCTTGAAAAATCACAAAGGTGCTTATAACATTGCTTTTGTATAAATCACATTATCATAACCTCGAGTATTTTGGTAGATCAAAATTTCTTGAAAGTTTCGGAGCAAGGCACATTCAAAGATCATTCATGTGTAATTTGGTTAAACTGATCCAGGAGTTTCTGGTATAATAATGTTCATTTTCTTCACTATACACCACATATGGAAATTAGGCAAGCCCGTAAAGTTAATCTATTTAAATGATCAACTCTTCATCCATGAATCTTATTAAAATATCACTTAAGGGTAATTAATATGGAATTTCCTAAAAACTGGCCCAATCGATTTTGAGAAGATCCTCACAAATCCTATATATTGAATTTAAACCTCCCTTGTAAAGCCACATTTCTTTACAAGTGATTTACATTTCTTGAAGAAATCTTATGAAGGGCTACCCATTAATGAACTTGTGAATATAGATTAAACCATTCCCACACAATCCCACTATTTAAAAAGCTTGAAAAACATTGAGGAAAATGATTAAATTGCTTGTTTCAAGCAATTTCTTCATTATCTACAATGTTTTCTTCTCAAAATGATAAAGATCTTTAAAATTCCATCAATTTGAATTGTTGTCTTCAACATTTTCAATTTTGACCAGTCTCAAATTCTGTTGTGTTGTAATGTGTGAAATCCATTACATAATTTCTGAAATGACTTTTTAAAGATTAGTGCACAACAGACACGTCATGACAGTAGTTCAATTGCCTTTCAGATAGTGCAGCGAAAATAAAAGTGGGCCATAGTGTGATGAAAGATGAATGAAAATTATTGTAACAGACATTGGGCAATCTAAAAACACTACACATGTTTGTTCTGGTGAGTTTTACATCCGAACATTAAAAGAAATTACAGATTCATTTTATTATGCTTAATTATGCAATAACATAATTTTGGTCATACAACATTCAAATATAATATGTGCATAAAATAAACTAAAAAGCAAAACAGGAAAAATATGTATATATAGCTGAGCAAGAGAGCAAGCATAACAGTAAAACAAGAGGCCCATGAGGGCCTGAGACGCTCTACTGGTAATCAAGTTTTCCGTTAAAGAAATCTGATATTTAAGGAAGTTAATTGCTCAAAGAAGAATGCATAAAGAAAAAAAAGGGGCTTTATCCCCTTTATCATTTTAAGCAACAATCCTCGAGGCCCCTTTTCCCATGTTTCATGACGGATCCACTCCATTTCCAAAAGAAAGTTACCTTATGACCCTACAATCATTCTGTGAATATTTCATCAGAATCTGACAATAATTGTGGACTTAATCACATAAACAGGATTGTTTTGAATGAAAATCAATAAGGCCCCTTTTCCTGTGTTTTCTGATGGATCAATTTCATTCCAAAAGGAATTTTCCTTACAACCTGACAATTGTCCTGTGAAATTTAAAAGACAACTTGATAATGATTGTGATCTTCATCACATACACAAGAATGTTTTGAATGATAATATGTAAGGCCCCTTTTCCTGTGTTTCGAATGCCACAATTATTCCATGCATCTTTGAAGAGAATCCAATAAAACTGTTGTCTTTATTGTGTTAACAAAGATATTAAATTCTAGTTCTCATAAGGCCCCTTTTCCCGTGATATTTTACTGTTGGTTTTATCATTCTATGAAAGTTAAAAGTGAACCCGATGAAATATTGGGAATTCATTATGTTTACTAGAATATTTAAAAAAAAATCATATGTCCCCTTTTTACATGATACTTGATGGATTGTACCCAGTTCTGAAAAGAACCATCTAAGTATTTGTACAATCATTCTGTGAAATTTTGAAGTGAATCCGGTGAAATCAAGGGACATCATTGTGTTAACCAGAATATTGAAGAGAGTTTTTCATAAGGCCCCTTTTTATGTGACCCTTGCTATAGTCAGATCCACTGTCAAAATCAACAATTGGAATGATGGTACAATCAATCTGTTTAATCTGTGGAATTTATTGTGTTAATGAATTATAGTGAAATATTCATAGGGCCCTTTTCTCATGATACTTTACAGAACAAACCAAATTTCAAAAGGAACAATTCTAATGAAGGTAGAATCATTCTTTAAAAGTTAAAGAGAATCAATGAAAACAGTGGACTGAATTGTGTCAAGAATTTTTGTAACTAAATTTTCATAAGGCCCCTTTTCCCGTGAAACTTAACAAATCAGACCCAATGTACAAAGGAACAATCCTAATGATAGTTTGAAGAAAATGATAAAGACTGAGGACTTTATTGTAATAATGATGTTTTGTAATAAAATTTTTATAAGGTTCCTTTTCTTGTGTCACTTAACCAATCAGACCTAATTTACAAAGGAACAATCCAAATGATGGTACAATCATTCTATTAAAGTTTGAAGAGATTCTGATAAAGACTGAGGGCATTGTTGTGTTTATGAGGATTTGGTAATAATTTTTCATACAGCCCCTTTTCCTATGATACTAGACAGATCAGGCCCAATTTGGAAAGAAAAAATCCTTATGATGGTACAAACATTCTGTGAAAGTTTGAACAGAATCTGATGAAAACTGCAGACTTTATCTTGGTGTCAAATTTTTAAAATAAAATTTTCATAAGGCTCCTTTTCCTGTGATACTTGAAGGATCAGGTCTCATGTCAGCCTCAACAATCGTGATTATTGTACAATGATTCTGTGAAGGTTTGAATAAAATCCAATGAAAGCTCTGGACTTGGTTACAAGGATTATAGATAAAATTCTCTAAAGGCCCCTTTTCCCATGATACTAGACAGATCACGCCTAATTTGAAAAGAAAGAATCCTCATGATGGAATAATCATTCTGTGAAAGTTTTAACAGAATCTGATGAAAACTGTTGACTTTATTGTGGTACAATGATTTTAAAATTAAATTTCATAATGCTCCTTTACCTGTGATACTTGACGGATCAGGTCTAATGCAAACATCAACAATCATTATTATTGTACAATTATTCTGTGAATGTTTGAAGAAAATCCGATGAAAGCTCTGGACTTTGTAACAAGGATTTATAAATGAAATTTTCATAAGGCCCCTTTTCCTGTGCTTCTTGACAGTTCAAACCCTGTTATGAAAAGAATGATAGTTATGACCTTCCAATCATTCTGTGAAAGTTTCAACAAAATCTGATCAAAACTGTGGGCTTTATTGTGTTAACAGGGTTTTATTAATTGAATGTTCATATTGCCCCTTTTCCCATGTTACTTGATGGATCTGAACCAATTCCAAAGGGAACTCTTCTTACAAAAGTATAATTATTCTGTTTGAGTATAAAGACAACCCCATCTCACCTGTGGACTTACAAGCATGAATTAAGATTTTTTTAATTGAATTTTCCTAAGGCCCCTTTTCCTATGTTTCTCAATGGATCAGACCCAATTTGAAAGGAACAATCCTTATGATGGTACAATCATTATGTGAAAGTTTGAAGTCAATCAGGTGAAATCTAGGGCCATTATGTGTTAACTAAGATTTTTTTTATTAAATTTTCATGGGGCCCCTTTTCCCATGAAACTTGATGGATCAAACCTACTTCCGAAAGGAACAATCCACATAATGTAATAATCATTCTGGGAATGTTTGAAGAGAATTTGTTGAAAACTATGGACTCTATTGTGTTTACGAGGACTTTTTCAATCCAGTTTTAATCGGGCCCCTTTTCCCGTGGTCCTTGACTGATTATACCAAATTTTGAAAGGAACAATTCTTATGATGGTACAATCATTCTGTGAAAGTTTGAAGTCAATCAGATGAAAACTGTGGACTCTAGAGTGTTAACAAAGATCTTTGAATTAAATTTTAATAAGGCCCCTTTTCCTATGTTTCTTGAGGAATCATATCCCATTCCAAAAGGTACAATCATTATGATGGTACAATCATTCTGTGAAAGATTGAAGAGAATCTGTTGTAAATTGTTGGCTCTAGATTATTAATGAGAATTTCTTATTAAACATTTCATAAGGCCCCTTTTTCCTGTGTTTCTTGAAGGATCATACCTAATTTCAAAAGGAATAATCCTTATGATAGTACAATCATTCTGTGAAAGTTTGAAGGGAATCCGATGAAAACTATTGACTCCAGAGTGTTAAAGAGTATTTCTTAAAAGATTTTTCGATTAAATTTTCATAAGGCCCCTTTTCCCGTGTTTCCAGATGGATCTGACCAAATTTCCAAAGGAACAATCCTTATGATGGTACAATCATTCTGTGAAAGTTTAAATACAATCTGATGAAAACTGTGGACTCTAGAGTGTTAACAAGAATTTTTTTATTAAATTTTAATAAAGGCCCCTTTTCCCCTGTTTCATGACAGATCAGACCCATTTTCGAAAGGAACGATCCTTATGCTTGTACAATCATTCTGAGAAAGTTTGAAGAGAATCCGATGAAAACTGTGGACTCTATCGTGTAAACGAGGATTTTTAATGGAGTTTTTAATTGAATTTTCATAAGGCCCCTTTTCCCATGTTTCTTGATGGATCATACCCAATTTCCAAAGGAATGATCCTTATGTTGGTACAATCATTCTGTGAAAGTTTGAAGAGAATTCGGTGAAAACTGTGGACTTTATCGCGTAAACAAGGATTTTTAATTGAATTTTAATTGAATTTTCATAAGGCCCCTTTTCCAATGTTTCTTGACGGATCATACCCATTTTCGATAGGAACGATCCTTATGTTGGTACAATCATTCTGTGAAAGTTTGAAGAGAATCTGATGAAAACTGTGGACTCTATCTCGTAAACGAGGATTTTTTAATTAAATTTTCATAAGGCCCCTTTTCCCGTGTTTCTTGACGGATCATACCCATTTTCGAAAGGAACAATCCTTATGTTGGTACAATCATTCTGTGAAAGTTTGAAGAGAATCTGATGAGAACTGTGGACTCTATCTCGTAAACAAGGATTTTTTAATTAAATTTTCATAAGGCCCCTTTTCCCGTGTTTCTTGACGGATCATACCCATTTTCGAAAGGAACAATCCTTATGTTGGTACAATCATTCTGTGAAAGTTTGAAGAGAATCTGATGAGAACTGTGGACTTTATTGCGTAAACGAGGATTTTTTAATTAAATTTTCATAAGGCCCCTTTTCCCGTGTTTCTTGACGGATCATACCCATTTTCGAAAGGAACGATCCTTATGTTAGTACAATCATTCTGAGAAAGTTTGAAGAGAATCTGATGAAAACTGTGGACTTTATCGCGTAAACAAGGATTTTTAATTGAATTTTTAATTAAATTTTCATAAGGCCCCTTTTCCCGTGTTTCTTGACGGATCATACCCATTTTCGAAAGGAACGATCCTTATGATGGTACAATCATTCTGTGAAAGTTTGAAGAGAATCCGATGAAAACTGTGGACTTTATAGCGTAAACAAGGAAAAGTTTAACGGACGGACGATGGACGGACGGACGGACGCCGGACGGGAAAAAGCCATCGCTATAGCTCTAGTGGCCTTCGGCCAGTAGAGCTAAAAAGAGGTCATGGTACACTACTGACTCTTATGAAATTAGATGGTCCCTACAACTCATCTTGTCATGATTACAAACATATCAAATCAAATCAACCTCACAGGCTTCCTAGTAATTCAATTTAAAACTTAACACAGGTACCAGATTCAGGGGAAAATTAAGGTACAGTTCGACAGCATAAACAAGAGTCAGGGGTCAGGCAATATATGAAAGTTTTGATAGAATTCAATCATTTTGATATTGTTTAACTTCTTGTATTTATATGACTTTTCAACGTACATATGTATTCAATTAGTTAGGTTGACAGACAGGGATCAAACCATTACACAAGCTCTTCAGACTTTTTACTACACGACTCTAAGTAGAACAAAAAGTCAAGATATATCTTTCTCACACGGCTAACATGTAGCAAACAGCCCTTACAAATGTTCTTATCTCACACATTTGCAAGGTCATTTTTTGCATGATGTTATCATGACATCAACTAAACGAAAGATGACATAAAAAATGCTTGGATTTCAAAATAGGCTTTTAAATGTTAAAAAAAACACTTCTTACGTGACAAAAAGAATCAAAGAATGAATTTTTTTCAGGCAAATTGATATCAACCATATCTAGAAAGTAAATTATAAAACTAGCGAAGGCTCACTTACTATCTTTTTTATTCTGAACTTAATTTACTCATTCCCACACAACAAAAATTTAGACTGGCCAAAATTGAAAGGAGTTGCAGAGGACAATTTAAAGCTTATGAAATTTTGGAATTTTTTTACATTTCTGGTAGAAAACATTGTGGATAATGAAGAAATTGCTTGTAATAAGCAATTTCTTAATTATCCACAATGTTTTCCAAAGCTATTTTAATGGGGGGGGCATCTAAGAGCATCATTGAGTAGCATTGGGTTAAACCATTCTGACATAATGATACCCCTTCAAAAAAACCAGTCAATTTCTTCATTTTGCAGAATGTGATCTACATATAAAATCAAAAGACTTCATAAACTTTAAGTTGTTGTCTTTTCTCTTATTTTCTCGCCTTTTATTTAAAGTCATTTATATTCAGATTGTCAAAATGCAGATTTGCATAGTAATGTACCTATGAGAGCACTACCTAAAGGTGCCTGACATTCATCTGTGGTTTGCTAAATAATAAATGAAAAAAGATTCGTATAAAATGTGTTTAGAGCAACGCTCACTTGATGCTATAGTTTGACTGTATGATAGTGAGCTTATTCTGAGTTTAAGTGAATGCCTGAAGTAATGCCAGAGATATTACTTAATTTTTGCACTTAAATGCTGTTATCATGTAAAATAAAGACAATGACGAGGCTATGATAATACCTCAAGCTTTCTCTGAAAGATAACAACCCCAACAACAGATATATCAAAAAGAGACTAAATTCATATTGAAGATGACTGTTGATAACCGGGTATAAGGGATTGAATATCTCCATAATTTCTATACATGGGTTGACCCTCCGAGTCTAAAGTCATGACTTGAACCTGGTTTAGATTTGATGGTATTTGAGAAAGTATCTGAACAGACTGTGAGCCAGTAAGTGAACTCTCCTGGCCTAAAGGTGGAACACACTGATTGGTTAAAACATTAGTGATGTCATTTCCTGTTACAGCCACAGTATTAGCAGGACATGAATTTGGCATGATTTGTGTAAAGTCATTATGGCTAACATCAATGTTGTTGGTTTGAAACTGAACACTGTTTGGAAGTTGATTAAATTGCTGCTGGTCCATCATAACAGAATGAATATTTTCACTGCTCACTTTTTGAGCTGAATATAGATTAAATACACCTTGATCTTGGGAAGAGTTTACGAAGTTTGCTCCTGAATTAAATATTGTGGAAATTTGAGGTTGTTCAAAATAAGTGTATACATAACCATTACTGTCTGTTGGGTTAGGAACTAAATCTGTACAAGTAGTATTTATAGGCACAATATTAGCACTACTTATGTCATCTGTTAAACAGCTTGCAACACCCACATCATCTATGTCATTTACTATAATGACAGCATTCCCATTTTCTTCATGTAGTTTTTCAGTAGCTCCTTTATTTGAGTTTTCTATTACCATTTGTTCTTTCTCAGTATCATTACCAGTAATTCCTTCTTCCTCAATCTGCTCAGAGTAATTCCTAGTGTCTTCATCGTTACCAAGACTTTCTCTTACATTCTGATTGCTAATATTCCGTTTCCTTCTCCTATTAAACACAAACCTACTGATTTGTTTGATTGTTGGTACTTTTCTGACAGCTGTCCTTGGTAGTTCTTTAGCTAAAAGTTGTTCAATCTTGCTATTTGGGGCAGATCTCTCCGAGTATTTTAATATTAAGTCCCTTGTATCCTCATCTAGCCTGTCCTTGTTTGTTGTTGTTTGCCATTGTACATTAGAGCCGACTGGAACATGAGAGCCAGTAATCTGGATCATCCAACGGTCTAAATCACTCAAATAAAGCTTCCAATTGATCATTAATGAACAGTTGTGTCTGTCTTGTTTATGTTTACTGCCTGAACAACCTGTAAAGTAAGTTTTGATTTACTCATATATTTAAACCAACATAAGCCTGAAAAAGTTACAAACTTTTCCATATTATTAGGTTATAAAGATTTTAAATTAAAGCTTTTTTTAATCAGAGAATTTGTCCTTCATATAAAGAAAAAATGAAAATTGGAGAATAAGATATATCGCTGAGCTGTAGGTGTAATTCATAGTACTAAGGAAGGCAACTTCATTATTACTAAAAATCTTCAAGGAGATAGGGAGATTTCTCCTTAGCTCAGAGGTTAGCAGACTGAACTCTTTATCTTAAATTCAATGTCTGTACAGGTTTGAGGTTTGCCCATGTCAGATAGTTTTCAGCTTTGCAGCTATGCATTCGTTACCAACATGTTTGACTTATCTAGGATTAGCCAATAATATGATAAATGATAGTTGAATAATAAGGTCTATGCCCAAAAAAGGCTCATCATGCATTGACCTCTTTAACTCATTCCCACACAACAAAATTTTAGACTTGTAATAATTGAAGGGAGTTGCAGACGACAATTTCAAGTTGATGGAATTTCCTCTTTTTTTGATAGAAAGCATTGTGTATAATCAAGAAATTGCTTGATACAAGCAATTCCTTTCTTATCCACAATGTTTTCCTTAGCTTTTTTCTTTAGGGGCGTGAAAAGGAGGGATTATGTGGGAATGGGTTAAGGGATGGGTATTGAGGGAGACCTCTCCGCCTTGAGCCAAACAAATGCGACAAAATTTACAAATAAGTTTTCCTTGTCTTAGAGTGTTTTCCATAGCTATTCATGTTAAGGTCCTAAATACCTTGTGGTAATGTGTTAACCTTTGTCATGCTGTATAAATCACCCTACTGAATTACTATCAAATCAAAGGGCTGAAATCACTGATAGAATTGGTTGTTAAAAAATCAACATTTCGTTTAGAAATCGACTTCATACACAACTATGGCAGGAAAAATACAAGCAGGAGGTATAGACTAAGATCAGCCTGCACATAAGTGCAGTCTGATCTTAGTCTACACCTCCTGCCAAAACCGGAACATTCAGCATGACAAGGGTTAAATGGTAAATATGGAGTAGGCTTCTACCAGCCTACAAAATGAAATTTATTTGTTAATTTACAGTGTTTGAAATGTTAAAATACAAGTGACCAAATACCACATAGAACCTCACATTATAGCATCAAAGAAAATCAGTTTTGGAAAACTTTGACAGAAAGGTGAAATTACTTGAGACAAGCAACTTCTCTGTTTCCGTCAATGTTTTCTACTCATTTTAGCAGTTATTATTCAATGAAACTGCAATTTCAATTGTCGTCTGCTCTGTTTTTCCATTCGAACCAGTTTAAAATTTGTTGTTTGGTACTTGTTTAACCCATTCCCACATAACAAAATTTTAGAATTGTCCAAATTGAAAGAAGCTGCAGACAACAATTTCAAATTGATCGAATTTGCTATTTTCTCCTCTTTTTAGATAGAAAACGTGGACAATGAAGAAATTGCTTGATGCTTCATACAAGCATTTTTTTTCATTTTCCACAATGCTTTCCAAAGTTTTTTTCTTGAGGGGCATAAAAAGGAGGGATTGTGGGAATGGGTTAATACTGGAAAATATTCAAAAATGATAATAGCCAACCATGATCTGGATCCACTGGCTTTTTAAAAAGTTCTGTGGGGGCTATTTATATGATTGATCTTGGAAAAGTAATTTTCACAAATTTCGAAAAGAAATTTTTGATTTTTTTTTTTAAACAAGTATTATTCAAGTATATTAAGAATCTCTTATTATCATAGAATTCTATAGAAGTATAGTCATTTATACCTTCAACACATTTCCCATATCCACCACACTGTCGCAGACAATTATAATGACCAGGACACCACATGTACCAGTTAACAACATACTCATCTCGTACCAAACCTTCCTCAAACTTCTCCCGCTTTGCTTTACCTTTATCTGTAAACTCAAAATAATCATCTATCCTATTCCTGTCATTGACTCTTCCGTTCCTCAAGTAACTAGATTTATCGACTGCTGTTGGCTGTCTTTTCAACTGAACTAAATGCTTTTTGATCTCACGCTTACCCTTGTTAAGATATATACCATTAATCTGTGGATGTTTCATTGTCCAAATCTTGGCTGAAGCACCAACTTGAGCAAAACACACTTCAGCATCTCTGTGATGTCTCTTAGGTTTGGTAGAAAGAACTCTATACCTTTTCCTTGAAGTTTCATTGGCATTTTTATCATTTGAATCTATTTCTTTACAAGTACTTTCACCATTATCATTAGTACCTAAATCATTTCCAGTATTTCTATCAGTTACATTTACACTATTATCTGTATTTCCTTGCTGACTCATTTCAAACAAAGCTTGGGCACATTCAGTTATGATTTCAGTATCCTTGTTCAAGTGTTCTTGGTCTTTTGCAGATTCTTTGTCATGTTTCAAATTTACATCTTTTTCTGCTAAAGAAACTGTCTGTTGAATATCTTCATTTTCTACAGAGCTAACCCCATGATCAAGATTTGAAGAGTTAGTTAGTCCACCTACACTGTGCAGATTGTCCTCCTTTTCTCCATCTGACATAATTTCTGGATCATCATGTTCTTCTGTTCCTTTATTTAGTTCACTTTTGGTATTTTCCAACATCACAATGTCTTGACTAGGATAAGCTTTGACAATTTCATTTTGATTGTAATAAACAGATGATGGGCCACCATCTACACTAACACTATTAGATGAATCTATAATCATATCTCCAAGATTTGATAACGGCAAAGCATACAGTTTCTTTTGTGCTTGAGTTCTTGGCATTTTATGAATATGGAAGGTTTGTCCAGGAGGATGGATACTGTCTGTAATATTTTGGCTGTTACTAATGTTGTACATAGTAGGGCAAGTCAATGGTGGACTCAAAAAGTTTATACTCTGTTGTAGATTATATCTACTGCATTGTTCAACATGTGTGTTGTCAAAACCTGGGCTTTCAGGATAATCACCTCTCAGTTGTGTATTGTCAGGATCGTCTGTGGTATTTTCAGGTGTTGTACTTTGACCTTCAGCTTCTGAGCCTCCTTCAGTAAATGTCTGTAAAAATTGTTTGTAGATCTGTTTAAGTTATAGTTGCTACATCCACCACACCCACAACACAACATGCACATTTTAAAGGTTTTATTATAGAAACACAAGTCTTACTTCACCAAATTATTCCACAAACTATCACAAGCACCACAGTTAAATTCTCAAAATTACCACTATCACTGGAATATAAAACACTTTTATGGACACAGAAACAAAAGATGTACTAATCAAATCAATTGAATTTCAAATTTCAAGTACAAACAGTCTATCTGCGTACATTAAAAACAAGAGCAGAGTATAAAATTACAAGCATGAAATTGGGTAACTTATGAATGTAAATGAACAAAATACAAATGAAAATGGAGCTATTTCTATACATGAAATGCATAAGTATTCTTTGAAAGTTTAGATGTCCCATTAGATGTTCAAAATGTTTCAAGGAAATGCCTTATCTATATCAACAATGAAGAATATGTCAAGACAAGAGGTATGATTTCTTTTAACCATTTACAAGATAACAAAATTTTAGAGCGGTCCAAATGTATCAAGTTGCAGACGATATTGTTTTTGTAATAAAATCTTGCAGATCTTTGTACTCTTGGTTGGAAAAAAATATGGGAAATGAAGAAATTGCCTGGAAAAGGCATTTTTTCATTTTACACAATGTTTCCGAAAGTATTTTTCTTGATGGGCATCATAAAGCGCCATTGTGTTGGAATGGGTTAAACCAGCTAATGTTAAGCTGTCAATCAGTATAAGGAATGGAGGAGAAGTAAATAGACTAGATGAAACAAGTAAATTAGTGTGTCTCATTGTAAGCTGTGGTGGGAAAGTATAATTACTGAATTCTACTTTTCTCTTAATAAAAAATGCAACTTACATTCAGACTTCCACTTTGTACGACTTCATGGGTCTTGCTAACATCTTGATTATCTCCCCTTACAAGATTTACAGCATGGGACAAAGCAGGCAGAACAAATCTAAAACATTCCTGGAAAAGGAAAACAACTAAATCAATGAACATTTAACGAGGGGCCATTGGCCCTAAAGCACTTATTTGAGTCAATGACTTCAAAAGTAAAAAGTTCAAGTACCATTATTGTCCAAAAGTGACCTGTTATCAAATCTTGTCTGAAAAATCACCCCACATGACCAAAATCAAACTTGACTGAGGTTTTTATGAAAACAAACATTCTGTCCAAATGTCAAGACAATTTAGCCAAAAATGCAACCTCTAAAGAGCAAACAGTGTATTTTTACGATTTATTCCAGTAACCTAGTTTTTGACCCAAAGTGACCCAAATTCAAACATGTTGAAACCAAACACCCTGACCAAATATAAAGGCATTTGAGCCAAACCTCTGGCATCTGGAGTGAAAACAAGGTATTTCTATGATTTGACCTAGTAATTAAGATTTCTTTCTTGAATTGACCAAAATTCATCCTGGTGGAGTTAATATGAAGACAATCATTCTGACCAAATATCAAGTCATATGAGCTAAAAATGTAGCCCTTAAGGTGTAAACTAGGTACATGTATTTCTAAGATTTGACCTAGTGACATAGTTTGGCCCCAAGGTTACCAAAATTTCAACTTCAACCAGATATCAAGGAGACAAATATTCTGATAAAGTTTAAAGGCATTTGAGCAAAACATGTGGCCTTTAGAATGCAAACAAGATGTTTCACATGATGCACGTCTCATGATACACGATGGACGACAGATTACGAACACAGCTCAATCACAAGAGCTTGTCTTGAGCATGTTGTGCCCACTTGAGCTAAAAAACATTAGCTTATATCAAATTTTAAAGCAGAATGTGGTATTGTATGGTAATTGGTTAATAAGGGCCAAACATGAACAGGAGCAATGACCATCATAATCAGTTATTTCTCATACTCCGTTACCAATCAAGACCTCCTTTTTACGCCCCTCAAGAAAAGAGCTTAGGAAAATATTGTGGAAAATAAAAAAATTGCTTGTTTCAAGCAATTTCTTAATAATCCACAATGGTATCTATTCAAAAAGACAAACAAAATTAAAATTCAATCAACTTGAAATTGTACTCTGCAGCTTTTTTCGATTTGGACCAGTCTCAAATTTTCTTGTACTGGAATGGGTTAAAAACCAATATCATGGGTACTCATACTAATTGATTGATTGCCACTGGCAGAAAAATTAACTGTTTAAATCATTCCTTTCGACTGTAAGTAAATGTAAACTCTACAATTACGTCACATATTATCATTATTGTAGCTGACTTAAACATTCTAACTTATGCTCATTCAAGCTGTACTTAGCATGTCTATGTCCCAAACTAATAATCAGCTTTTTTATTTATGTCGCAACCACATGCTTTAATCCTTTTCTGTTTTTTGAAACTCTAGACTGGTCCAAATTCAATGGTTTTGCAGACGACAATTTCAAGTTGAACTTAATTGAAAAAGAAATCATTCAGTAGGACAGAAAAAAAAAAAAAAAGAAATTGCTTGCTACAAGCAATTTCTTCTTTTTCAACAATGTTTTCTCAAGTATAAAAACACATGGATGTAAAAAGCAGGGATTAAACAGGAAAGGGTTAAAAACTGCACTGCCAGTGGTCAGAGGGCGTGAACAGTAACCTGTCAATTATCTGAACAAGATTATTGCAATGACATAACACAGTATAGGATTTGGTAAAGGAATAAATGAAATTCCGTATTTTAGCCCATCCCAAAACAATTGGGCTTTTTGATGACCCCCTCCCACCCTAAGAAAAGAGCCATGTTGAAAGTGAAGAAATTGCTTGTAACAAACAGTTTCTTCATTATCCACAATATTTTCTACCACAAAAGTCAATTTTTTTTAAAATTCTGTCACTTAAAACTGTTATCTGAAACTTTGTTGAATTTGGACCAGTCTAAAATTTTATCATCTGGTAATGAGTTAAAATAAAAATCACCCCTTTATCTGCAAGTTTGCCTCAACCCATTCCCTATCAGAGACGCTTTTAGACACCCTCAAGGAAAAAAGCTTTGGAAAACATTGTGGAAAATGAAGAAATTGCTTGTCATAAGCAATTTCTTCATTATCCACAATGTTTTCTATCCAAAAACATGAAACAAATCAAAATTCCATAAGCTTTAAATTGTTGTCTGCAACTTCTTTCAATTTGGACCAGTCTAAAATTTTGACAAGTGGGAATGGATTAAATTTTGGAAAAGGGCTAATTTAGACCTGCCTTAGAAGTAATTCACAATCAAAACAAATTTGCCACACATGTAAGAATAAGATCAACATACCTCTGAACCTTTTTTACTCCCAGGAAGGTTTATGATAACTGTCTTATTTCTAATGCCACATACTGGTCTGCAATAAAAAATGGATTCCAATTATACTACAATTTGAAGTTGGAGACATAAATATTTAGTTGATGATTTTTTTTTAACTTTTGAGGAAGTCAACATTGTGGATAATGAAGACATTGGATGTCACAAGCAATTTCTTCAATTTCCACAATTTCTTCTCAGCTTTTTACCTGAGGGGCATAAAAAGGTGAAATAGTGTGGAAATGGATTGATAAAAAAAAATTTTATTTATTCACCAACTGCCTAAGTGGCCAAGTGGTAGTGCTTGACAGGTGATCTGAAGGTCCGAGCTTCATCATAAGAATGTATTTATTGGCTCTGCCTACCCGTTAGTAAAATTGGGTGGAAGTGTGTCTAACCATTTTAGTCTGGTCCAAATTAAAAGGTATCGCAGACGATTGTTCAAGATTTATGAAATTTATTCAAGCTGTAGTTACGATGTTTGGGTTGCCAAACCAACAAAAAGGTTTATAAAATTAACAGGCAATGTCGGAGATCAAAACTCATGTCTGGTCTTGATGAATGATTTCATTGGTTGACTGGTTATTTGATTGACAGCCGTGATCAGTCAATTTGCTAATATAAGAATGTTTTCCATGATAACATTCTGCTGCATGCAGCTAAACAAGAGACTGTGGAAAAAAGGTAGAGCTCTTTACTTTTCAGAACACACAATATTTATTGTACTAAAAAAGCAAAAACAAGAGGACCATGATGGTCCTATATATCATTACCTGAGTATGATGGCTAAATGCTTTAATGATATATACCAAATATCAAAGCTCTTTGCCCTATGATATGGGCATGAGTTTTTATCTATTATTCCTATGTAAACCAAGCATCCAACTAACTTTCACAGAAGAGTAAATCTTTGATGTATTCTGGTAAAAGGTTAGTAGGTGATGATACGTAGCAAATAAATGTATCAAAGCTTTTGCAATTTAGAAGGAGAAGATTTTTAAAGATTTCCTTCTTTATTCCTTTGTAAATCTGAGATCAAAGAATATTTCACTAATTCTTTAAGTTAGAGTCATTTGCTGAGGTTTTTTTTGGAACTAGGCATAGGTGACGATGTATTACCAAACATCAAGGCTCTTTGCCTTACTGTTTTTGAAAGATTTCCTTCTTAATTCCTATATAAAATCAGGGAACACCCACCAAAGGGCTAGTTTTCAGAGTAGGGTAATTCTTTGATATTTTTTGGTAGAAGGTATAAACCAAATATCAAAGCTCTAGGCATTATGGTTATGGATTTTAAAGATTTCTGTCTTAACTCCTATGTAAATCTGAGATTGCAAAAAATAGCATTAATTTTCAGAGTATATTCATTCTCTAAAGTATTTTGGTAGATAATCATTAGATGTCAATATGTACCACATATCAAAGTTTGAGGCAAAATGGTTATGGAGGAGATTTTCTTCTTATTGATAAATAAAAATCAAAGTTTGTATGGCAAAGGGCCAATGTCCAGAGTAGTGTAATTCTTTAAGATACATTGGTAGAAGGTCAGTAGACAATGAAATATGCAAATATCAAAGCCTTAGACCTTATGGTTTGTGAAAAGATTTTTCCACATTTTTTCACTGAGTGGCTATAGAAACCAGAGTTTTTCAGTTTCAGTTCTTTGAAGTATTCTGAAAATGAATGACCTAAAGATCTTTTTTATGAATTGGTTAAATTTCTATGGTTAGTTTAGGAGAAGATTTTTTTTGTAATTGTGAACAGGCTGACAGATAGATGGACAGACCGATCATGATTACGGATCAATGCTACAATCTATTGTTGTTAACCCACTAATCGACAAAAAATTAAACTGGTTCAAAGAAGTTGAAACGACAATTTAAGTTTATATAATTTTTACTATCTCAATCTTTCAGGAAAGAAATAATTTTGAAATGAAAATAATGCTTGTAACAAACAATTTCTTTATTTTCCACAATGTTAGAGACTCAGAAAGTTAGCTCTACAACCTGAGAGACTTAGAAAGTAAGCTCTACAGATAATTGTTAAGAAAGAAAAAGGGAAAAAGTCTTTTCTTTTTTCCCCCAAATTGTTACTCTTTTTTCTATTTTCAAATTCAATGCACTATATCTAAAAACCAATCTTTCCAACCCTTTTTCACTTCACCCATTACCACAAGGCAAAATTTTAGACTGGTCTAAATTCAAAGAAGTTACAAAAGACAATTTCAAGTTGAGAGACTTTTGAATATCTTTGTGTTTTGGGGTAGAAAACAAGTTTAAAATGTAGAATTTGCTTGTAACAAGCAATTTCTTCATTTTCAATCTTGTTTCTCTTATGTATTTTCTTGGGGAGTGTAAAGAGCAGAATTATGTGGGAATGTGTTAAGCCTTCTAGATTTGTTCTCTACAAGAAATGTAGTACAAATAAAACCACAAACCTTGAAAGCATAGCCATTGGTGTAACATCTAGAGAAGCTTTCAGCATCGCTACCATCATCCCAGGAGCTTCCTTATGTATCACAGACTTAGTTACCTACAAACAAAGGGCACAAACTACTCATTAACCCATTCCCACTCAATCCCTCCTTTTTATGCCCCTCAATGAAAAGGCTTTGGAAAACATTGTGGAAAATGAAGAAATTGCTTGGATCAAGCAATTTCTTCATTATCCACAATGTTTTCTATCCAAAAAGACGAAAAAATTTAAAATTCAATCAACTTGAAATTGTCGTCTGCAGCTCCTGTCAATTTGGACCGGTCTAAAATTCCACTGTGTTGGAATGGGTTAAACAGTATGAGTCACCCTACTACTTTTATTCTCTCAATTTCAAACATATTCTAGACTATAGACTGGAGTTATGGACCACAACTGGAATTATCTGTTAATGTTAATAAGAATGAAACACTTGGAGAAAGGACAGAAATGCTTTATTTCAAAGAAATGATTTCTCTTTTTCTTGTGTGTGTGTGTAAAATCAATCGAAAGAATTAACCCATTCCAACTCAATCCCTCCTTTTTACGCCCCTCGAGAAAAAGCTTTGGAAAACATTGTGGAAAATGAAGAAATTGCTTGATACAAGCAATTTCTTCATTATCCACAATGTTTTCCATCCAAAAAGACGAAAAAATTCAAAATTCCATCAACTTGAAATTGTCGTCTGCAGCTTCTTTCAATTTGGACCAGTCAAAAATTTTACTGTGTTGGAATGGGTTAAACCCATAAAGTGGCTATATAAAGAAGCACAATAGAAAAGCAACTGACCAATCCAGTTATTATTACAGCTCTTCTGGTCTCCCACACATTAACCCAGTACCAAAACGACAAAATTTCAGACAAAAGAAGTTGCAGAAGACAATTTAAAGTTTTTTTTTCAATTTTCTGTCTAGAAGACATTGAGGTAAATGAAGAAATTGCTTGTTACAAGCAATTTCTTCTTTTAACACAATGTTTTCTCATTAAGCGTCATTGTGGGGGAACCCGTTAAAACAAGCTTCCATTAGTAATAAGATAGCTAATTACAGGTTAATTGGTGCTAACAAAATTTTTTTAGTAGGCCTTGTGATTACTGTCAGGTGACAGATCATGGCCGCCAATCAAATAGTTTATTATATAACTATAAACTATCTGAGGCTTTATTTCTGCATCCGATACAACTCGACAGAATAAAAATCTGTATTCGCCTAGTACCTCAAAATCCTATTCGTCGAGTATGTTGTGTAATGCAAATGTCAACTTATATGTTATTTTAGTGTTTCACTATAATAAAGTTCAGGTTCACTCATTTATAAATAATGCCAATGCACATATCTATCATATTGTGTTGCATCTTATCTTAGTTTTCCACTTGTTTTACACATTTTGGCACAGTCAGTCTATTTTTAGATTTGTGTATTGTGTGTATTGTGTGAACTGAAATTTTCACTCAGATTTACGTTTACAAATTATGTAAGGTAGATATCTGAATTTCTACTTATTTTCTGGTATATAATAAAAGGAATACTACAACAGTCTTTCTTTCATACATAGCTTATCCGATCTCGTAGCTTGTGTAGAATACCATTTGAATCCACCTTCAGTCTCTTCAAATAGTATTTTACACAAGCTACTCGACAGATCCGGCCTGTAAGAAAGAATGACTATTGTAATATTCCCTATGTATTGTCTATTTGTGAAATTAGAGCTCAGACATTTATGTAAGGCATTTTTGTTAGTTTGGTTACTTAAATATCGTACCTACCAGCTTTTCAAGCTGTTGTTACTATATTTAGGTTGTCAAGCAACCATTTCATTTTTGTATAATATTATTGACAGCATTTTTACAGAACAATACCATTCCATATAATCAGAGGAACTTCCTGTCAGAGGTCAGTGGGCGTGACCAGTAATCCACAAATTTCCCCTGTTGAAAAATGTTATCAAACTTGTATCAGAGCCACTGATGGAGTAATTTAAATTTTAGATGGGCAGTGCCAGCAATCCAATAACCCATTACCAGACAACTAGTCCGAAGAAGTTGCAGATGACAATTTAAAGTTTATGAAATTTGAGTTTTTTTTAACTTTCTGGGAAGAAAACATTATACAAAATGAAGAAATTGCTTGTTACAAGCAATTTCTTCATTTTACACAATGTTTTCCCAATTGTGTTTCATGAGGGACATCAAAAAACGTCATTTTTTGGGAATGGGTTTATTGACAAAGTTTACATGCCTAATAACCAATGTGAAGGTATACATATGTAGCGCTTGAATTCATTGCATGAAAATTGTGAAAAAAGAACTGTTTAAGATATAAGTAATACAATGTATTTAGTTATCATATTGTATCGTCATTTTTTATGCTGGATTCTCACTGCTGAACTTCAATAAACTGCTGTGTATTCAAAATCAAAGATTTTAATTTGTCAATTTTTTTTTCATTACGGCCAAACATAGATCTTTCAATTATTTGAAATGTCAAATCTCTACAGATTTATATACAATGTATTATGCAATCCTCTGAGGTGAGTTTTTTTCGTCAAGATGAAAAATCCTGCTAAATAAGATTTTTGAGCCGTCTTAAAGAACAGTTTTTGTTTTTTTGAGTCAAAATATTCAATGTAGTCAAGGCTACTCCTTTGAGCCAATGCTGAGTACCCTTATACTCCTCATCATGAATTCTTAAGATTCTTATTTAGCCACTTAAAAATCTTAATCTAAGGAAAGCTTTATCTCAAAAATCTAAATAAGAATCTTTACGAAAAGAGCGCACCTCTGGAGTTATATCCCTTTGAGCAAATCCAGTCCCACCACTTGTAAAGATGACATTCAGTTGATCTTTGTCACACCATTGCAATAACTTGTCCTGAAAGAAAATTTGACGCATACAAAACAAGAACTCGAAGAGAACCATTATTGTTACACTGGTAATTTAAATTCAATATTTATGAGACCTTTTACATTCAATGTGTTTTAGGATAAAGTGATCTAGGATATTGTTTGACAAGAGTGCCATTGTCACAATATACACAGCCACATTAAGGCCCCTCCTCTGTGTTGTAGCCTTGAATGGTAAAAACCTGATAATAGGTGAATACAGAGCTCCTCCTGCTGATCGCTGATGGCACCAATTACAACAAAATAACAAGAGGACCATGATGGTCCTAAATCGCTCACCTGAGGCATCTGCAAATTACAGTACTTTTTTGTATAAAAAAGATACAACTTGAGCAAAATAAATAAAACAAATATAAGATTTTGGGCTTTGTACAAAACAATCAAGTAATGCTTTAAAATGAAAATGAATGCCTTTGGCTTCATAGTTTAATCGATTACCAAACTATCCCAATATTTGTCACCCTCAGGGAAAAAGGTTTAAAAAAGAATTGTGAGAAAGCAAGCAATTTCTCCATTTCTATTTAAGAAGAATCCTTTCAATGCGATTTATGCAATTTTCAATCCCAGGAGCAGAGACATTTTTTATCCTAAGAGCAAATTTTCCTGTAACATAGTACAAAATTAAATAGTCATGCTACATTCCAAATATGAATGCCCTTCATCTTATATTTCAGAAAGAGAAGACTTTTGCTCCAATTGGGTGTTTTCCAAAATTTTGGACCTCTGGGGCAGTACCATGTTTTATCCCAGAGCTAAGATTTTAGCTAACATAGTAGAGAACCGTCTGGTTATGCTATAAATCAAATATGAATGCCTTAGACTTTGTAGATTGGGAGGAGAATTTTTTTCAACATACTCAAATTTTGCATTTTTCCTAATATTTGGACCCCTAGTCAGGGCCGTTTTTGACCCTTGGATGAAGACTTTTTGTGATATAGTACGAAACCATCCAGTTATGCTACATATCAAATATGAATATCCTAGACCTTATAGTTTAAGAGGAGAAGCCTTTTGAAATTGCTCTTATTAAGAATTTTTCCAAACTTCGGACCTCAGGGGCGGGGCCATTTATGACCCCAGAGATTAAATATTTAAAAACTTGGTAGAGAACCACATGATTAAGCTCTTTTCAAAATATAAAGGCCTTTGGCCTTGTAGTCTATGAAAAAAACAACATCAAAGATTTACTAAAATTTCCAATTTTCATATGCCACGGTTACAAGAGTTTTTGACAGAATAAAATTCTTTTAACAACTTTTGAAGAGCTTCACCCAATGAACATCACTGCAAAGTTTCAGCTTGATTGGCCTACTGGTTTAGGAGGAGAAGATTTTTAAAGATATTTAAAGAATTACTATAGATTCCAATTTTAAAATGCCGCGGCAACCAGAGTTTTTGACGGAATTAAAATCTTTTAACAACTTTTGAAGAGCTTCATCCAAGGAACATCCCTGAAAATTTTCAGCTTGATTGGCCTACTGGTTTAGGAGGAGAAGATTTTTAAAGATATTTAAAGAATTACTATAGATTCCCATTTTCAAATGCCGCGGCAACCAGAGTTTTTGATAGAATTTAATTCTTTTAACAACTTTTGAAGAACTTCACCCAAGGAACATCCCTGCAAAGTTTCAGCTTAATTGGCCTACTGGTTTAGGAGAAGAAGATTTTTAATGATATTTAAAGAATTACTAAAGATTCCCGTTTTCATATGCCGCGGTTACAACAGTTTTTCACAGAATGAAATTATTTTAACAACTTTTGAAGAGCTTCACCCAAGGAACATCCCTGCAAAGTTTCAGCTTGATTGGCCCACTGGTTTAGGTGGAGAAGATTTTTAAAGATATTTAAAGAATTACTATAGATTCCCATTTTCAAATGCTGCAGCAACCAGAGTTTTTGACAGAATTAAATTCTTTCAACAACTTTTGAAGAACTTCACCCAAGGAACATCCCTGCAAAGTTTCAGCTTGATTGACCCACTGGTTTAGGAGGAGAAGATTTTTAAAGAAATTGTGGACGGACGGACAGACGGACGGACGACAGACGACGGACAATGACCGATCACAATAGCTCACTCGCACTTTGTGCTCAGGTGAGCTAAAAATTCACATTCAAATTCAAAATAAAGATGGGAATATTCTTTAAAATTATTATGCAATTCTGTCCTGAAATGGAGGAGGAATAGATTTAACAAGAATTTTTGCATAAAGCCTCCTTTTTTTGTGGTGGCAAATCCAAAAAGGCTAAACCCCCACAAAAGCATAAGTTCAGGTGACTAGGAAAATTCTGTAAAAATTTGTCAAAGAATAAAGGAGATGTGTTCAGGCAGACTGATGGAGGTACGCTAGGACAGACAGAGAGACAGAGAAGATGGTACTAATTTACGTCCACCTTTGGCAGCATATAAAAACTATGTGGCTATGCTATATAGTTCTAATGAGCAACATCCATAACAGCTGTGGAAAAGATTTTTCAAAATTTCTTCTGTCATTTGGTCTCATAAAGTGCTGATCCCCTGTCTATGAAAGTTACCATCCTATCAGAATCTAACAGAGGTCCACCAAAAAAAGATTTACGTTTGAAAGGTCTTTTAAAGAAACTTTACAATGCAGCATTGTGTGGTAATGAGTTAAATTCACAATTTTCAACCCATCAAATTTTTTAATTGGTCAATGGCATAAATTCAAGTCAATTACAGTTGAGTGAGGTTGTGAAATGCAACTACACCAAGGATATAGAAATAACTTTGGCTTTCCCTCCCTTGGCTAGGAGTAAAAATAAAAGTTACCTTTTGAATGCAGAGAATTGGTCTTTTAACCCATTTACACACAATGATGCTTTTTGATGCCCCTCAACTAAAAATTGGGAAAACATTGTTAAGAATGAAATAATTGCTATTTACAAGCAATTTCTTCATTATCCAATATGTTATCTACCAAGAAACTTGAATAAATGTAAAATTCCATAAAGTTAAAATTGTGGTCTGCAACTCCATCCAATTTTGACAAGTATAAAATGTTGTTGTCTGTTAATAGGTTAAAGTCAGACCATAGATTTATGTCTGCCTGGTTCCAAATCTGGATCATTGTTGTTTAAATTCAGCCATGTATTTGTTGCAAAACCTTTCGCATACCTTAATATCCTTTTCCTCATCAGGCACTATGGCTAGGTCAGCTACAACTCCATTGTTTCTGTAATGAAAAACAAGAGCCATGTCAGACATGGCCAAGCTTGATAGTAAACTGAAGGCCAGTTAGATTTAGGCTTCTTGTGCACTGCATTTCTTCTCAGTTCGATAATAGCTATTATACTTTATAAAAAGATGCAATTGGTCAATCAAGGTAAGAACAGCAGGGTATGTAACATACCCTGCTGTTCTTACCTTGATTGACCAATTGCATCTGTCAATCAAATAAGTTCAAGCCAAATAGATTTAGGCCTCTTGTGCACTGCATTTCTTCTCAATGAGTTCTATAAAAGCTATTATACTTTCAGGGATATGCTCAAGACAAAATCTAAATATTTAAAACAACAAAGGGCAATAACTCCAAAATTATGCAAGCAATCTCAGGCTAAAAAACACACTGTTGTAATATTCCTTTTATTGTATACCTTTTAGGACATGACATTAAGAAATTTTTCTTAAATGTTTAAGAAATAACCAACTTTCCCAGAAACAAAAAACGAATGTCAATACACAAAAAAGTAGCCCATGTTTAACAGTACTCGACAAATACGGTTTTTTGGTACACGCCGAATACGGACTTTTTTCTGTGGAGTTGTATTAGATAGCCATTATTAGCAAGCAAGAGTTGTGGTTCTTGTGCACTGCACTTCTCTTCAACGAGATCTATCCACCTATGAAGTTTCAAGTTAATAGGTATAATACTTTCAGAGATATGCCCCAGACAAAATCTTTGTCCTTAAAACAACAAAGGGCAATAACTCCAAAATTATGCAAGCAAGAGTTGTGGTTCTAGTGCACTGCACTTCTCCTCAATGAGATCCATTGACCTATGAAGTTTCAAGTTGATAGCAATTATACTTTCAGAGATATGCTCTGGACAAGTTTAGTGACGGAAGGACGGAATGATGGAAGGACGGAATGACGGACGGAGACCAGTACTATATCGCCTTCGCCGAAACGGCTGGAAATAATAAGCATATTCTACATGCATTTCTAAGCCTAATAGTATGCAATTTACTCATCTTACTGTTGTCCTGTTGTCCTGTTGAATATCTATCCTTTCTTCACAAAATTTTGATTTTTTGTCAAATGTAGATCTTCTTTGTGTTTAAATATTTGCTCAACACTAAAAAAACAAGCAGGTAGTGTAGACTAAGATGTGTGATCTTAGTCTATACACCTGTCACAGCTATTGTCTTTACAGGAATATTCCTGGATCAGCATGACAAGGATTGACAAGGCTATTCAGTTCTACTTAATGAAAAGCACAGTTACATTAACACAAGTAAAAGGCTAGCGCTTTAAATAAATAGAAATATATCACAGACACAGATGCCCCCATTTAATTGCTCGTCACAGGACATTTAGTTGTGACGCTGAACTCGGGAGTTAATCCAACAGAACTTTTCAAATGATACTAGAATACACAAGGTGAACAATTGTGCCAAATTATTTTGAAATCTATACATTAATGAAGAGGATATGTTCTGGACAAGAGTTGGGCACACCCTCTCAAACATGCACCAACTCTCGCACTCACATATCGATGGGTCAGCACAAAACAGTTGTAACTGCCTATATGATAATAGGCAGTTACAACTGTTTTGCACTGACCAATCGATATAGACAGATATTACGGTAATCTAATTGTCTATTAACCAATACATAGCCCGATACCACACTCAGTTATGTTGTGTGCTAGTTTTGAAACTTTTAATTGTGCAGATCATTATTTATTACTTCATCAACATATGGAATAAAATCAATTCATTGTTGTACATTTAGACTAACTTCTATACATTTAACCTTTTATCAGACTGCAAAATTTTAGACTGGTCCAAAGTGAAATGAGTTGCAGACTAAAATTTAAAGACTATACAAAATCACTCTAATTTTCAATATTTTGGCAAAAATATTTAATTATGATATAATAATAATTATTATTATAATATAATATAATAATAATAATAATAATAATATATTATATTATTATAATAATATATTATTATATTAATATAATTATTTAATTATATTATAATAATTATTTCCCTGAGGAATATTATTATGATACTGTAAAATTTAAAGTTTATGAAATTTTATATTTTTTCAGCTTTCTCTGTAGAAAACATTGTGTAAAATGAAGAAATTGCTTAGTTCAAGTAATTTCTTCATTTTACACATTGTTTTCCCAACCTTTTTTTCTTGAGGGGCATCAAAATGCGTCATTGTCTGGGAAAGGTTTAAGGATTTCATTTGGATATTCACTGAATAAGTATAATATTTATTTCAGGTTTAATTACCAATTAGTGTTGATGGCAAATGATTTTCTTATATTTCTCTCCCTATATTTGAAGGAATCTGATATAAGGGTAACCCAAGGATCATTTCTGTGAAAATGGGGTGAATTCAGTTCAGTACACTGTTCAGTACTTTCTTAGAAGAAGATTTTTAAATCAAAAGTGTATAGGCCTACACGATGGACACAACACAATGACAATAACTTCCCTGGCCTTCGTTCAGTTGAGCTAAAAACTCCAAAATTTCATAATTGTTGTCTACAACTCCTTTCAATCTGGCTTGGTCTAAAATCTTGCTGTCTAGTAAAGGGTTAATTACTTACATGAGAGTCTGTACAAGATGAGACAAGTTAGGTCCACTGGTATCTGTCATAATCCCAGCATGACATCGGTCACTCACTGTTCAAAATGAATAGATATCAGAGCAAGAAGACAATAATCAATTAAGAATGTTACCATTTTGCTGTATAATAGCAAATCAGTCTTTAAATAAAACATAGCCTGTAGTCTCCCATATTTGATCACCTTAAGATATAAATTTGCGCATGCACACTTACAAAATGATCATTAGACTCATTTTACTAAAATGTAACATAAAAACATATTGCAGTACGAATGAAAAACAGATGTGTAATAATTTTTGTAAAAACTATTACCGGGTACACTCTTTTTGTATTCATACACTGGTCATTGAGATCAAAATTCAGTCTCCCATAATCGTGCATCTTAGCAATATACATCAAAGGATCAAAGTCACACTTGAGGCATAGGTGAAACAGACTTAAAATGTATTTTGAGTTATTTCCCATCTATCTACCCAAAATATCAAAAAGCATCTACATGGCAACCACATTTGCATGAAGAAACCCCAAAATATTTTAAAGGAATGAGAAAAAAAAGTATTAACTAGGTAATGCAAGAGTTTTAATCTGTTACAAGATGACAAAATTTTAGACTGGTCCAAATTAAAAGAAGTTGCAGACAACATTTTCAAGAATATTTGTCTTATTGGGTCAAAAACATTGTGGATAATGAAGAAATTCCTTGTTCCAAGCAATTTCTTCATTTTCCAAAATGTTTCCTTAAAGCTTTTTTCTTGAGGGGTGTCAGAATGTGTCATTGTGTGGGAATGGGTTAAGGGATAATTTGTATTCCTTTGATATATTTCATACACTGACAATGTTGATTTCTTACAATTTGCACATTATTCATAATACACAAGTTAACTGGGAGTGTGCAGATATGAAACCAATCAAATACGGGAGACTGCTCAAATACTGGAAACTCAAGTATATACATGTGTTTGAAAAAGATAATTTACAAATTATATTAGTTTAACGTGGACAGGTTAAGTACTACTCTGTGTTATCTGGCAGAGTCTGAAAGGTCAAAATTTGACCAAATAAACTCACATAACTTAAGATAGCAATAATTATATATATTCATGACTTGAAAACAAACACACATAAAAAAAATCTTGGTAGAAAGATCATATCAAATACAAACAGAAATATTGGGGGAAAGAATTGACTTCTATCATTTCATTTAGAGATGACCAAAAGTGGAAAACTAGTTGACCAAAATGACCATGAGTTGAACAAAGAAGGTGTTGACTCAGGAACGAGTTGACAGTAAACTATTGTTCTTTCTGATTAGTCTTTTATTGTCTTATCAAAACGGACAGGGTCAGATGATCTCCCAGAAGTAAAAGGCCCCCATTTGTTTATCCGGAGTGATAGACATATGTCTCAACTTTTCTTGCAAGAACTGCATAAAAAAAATGCATATACTTCCATTATAAGCAACATTTCCTGGTTCCAATCGTACTAGGGTAACCGGACTAGCTTATTGAAAAATTAGTCAACAGCATAGGCACTTGGATTATTGAATTTATGACAACTTGAAAAATATCTTACTCTATAATAATTATTAACAAGATAATGTAGCTGGCATTTTTTAAGGGAACAGATGTTTTTACAAGAATCACAGGTGCCGTCATGGGAAACGTTTGACTCGTAGGAATACGGAGCCATTGGTTTTTATCATAACATCCGTTCCATTAAAAAATGGCAACTGCACTACCTTGTCAATTATATCTTATAGAGTGATATATTTTTCACCGTCAACAGTGTTTATCCATACAGCAAGGATGTCATGCTTTTATTCTTCAGGTTCATTTAGTATAAATATTCGGTAATGGAAGATATATTCCTCATATGAAATACAATTGTTAACGATTCGTGATAAACGATACCAGTTAATATTCCGACAGTGATGGAAATATGACTTCCCGAACTCGACGCCATACTTGCCGAACTGTACGAGCGGAAGTAATCGATTTTTATTTTATTGTAGAGAACGAATTCCTAAACCAGATTCAACTTCTAATGAATATTTTCAAAAATGGGTTCATGTATCGAAAAAGTTGGCAATATTGTCTAATGATTTAATTTAATGATTTTTTTTTCAATCGAATTTGTTTATACGTACCTTTTGTCCAGACTAACGAACTATACGTAACGATAAATACCCATCTTCAGAAATCTTCCAATCAAACAAACCTTGAGGGGCCACTCGAGCTGAAAATGGTACAATTAGATATTATCTATCGTATTAAGTCCATGAATTTGTTGAAAAAATATGCATTTTGTGATCAATTTCAAGTTATGAACAGTTTTGTATTGATTAGATAATTTGAAAACACAGTGTGACTGCGACAATATATATTGTCTTTGGTTTTCGCGACCCTTTAAGTAATAAATTTTCAATGAAATCCCGCTGTTGATTACCAATGTATGCCATATTTAGAAATTGTAATTAAGCTCACTAACCCTATTGCCTCTTATACTTATTAATGGTGTTCTATTAAATCCAAAATACTTTTAACGGTTTTGACATTCATGAAGTATATATCAGGGTTTTCATTAGACCTATCTAGGGTTTGACACAAAGAAATTCAAAAAGAAGCAGTTTTGATGCATGAAAACCAGTCACTGTGCGTCCTATTGAAGCTTGATCAGTAGTTAATTCCTGTGGTGTCCGTGGTCGATAGGTAGAGCGTCGGCTTCCTGATCCATTCCCCATTCTATACCCTTTATGAGTATGTATCCATGGACTAAGATATGACACCCTTGGCATCTTTTTTTCAGACAAATTAAATGCAAACATGTTGTAAAGGTAGATGAATACTAATTTGCTTTTTTAGCTCGGCTGTTTTCTGAGAAAACCCGAGGTATTGTCATCACCTGAGCATTGTTGGTGTTGGTGTGACAAACTTTAACCTTGGTCATTTCTCTGTTGTTATTGAAGATATCCTCATGAAACATGTGTATTGACCATCACAAGAGCTATCTAGACTATCAAGGGGTATAACTCTAAAAGTGATTTTTGTAAGAGTTATGCCCCTTTTCGTTTTAGAACTTTTGCATTATCCAGCACCTGCGTTGGCATCCATGGGCAGTGTTGTTGTTTAGTGTAATGTTCCTAACTCATAGACAAAGCCTATCCATTCAGAGAAAAGGATCCTCAACCCTGAATGGGTCGACTTTCTCCATATATCACTCCAAATAGTCACTTGACTTTCTGAAGGTTCCCTAATTTGCATATCATGGCAAATTACCTCCCCTGAAACTGAGACATTAGATAAGATTTTGCTAGGTATTTTGTGGTGAGTGGTCTAACTATAGAAAGAATTTTATCCACTTAACTGCATGAACTATTTTTTCAAAAGGCTGAAGAGTTAGATTCAAATTTAAAAACTTAGAACCAAGTCAAGTTTGATATAAATGTATTTGAGGTAGTGTTTAATATATATTTGGTTTCTGTCTGTTTGTTTAGGAAAAGGACTTGGCGATGCTTGCAAGAGCCCTTTTACAATTTGTAATATCCAGTAGTCTGTTATACTAGTTACATACCAATGAAAATAAGATCTAGTCATGGCATCATTTATTTTATTTAAATGAAATAACAGGGTGTAACCAATATTACAGGGCTCTGCAGAGTGGGCGACTCAGGCGAAAAAGTCGCCTGGTTTCATAACACTTCGCCTGATTTGCTGATCAAAGCGAAGTTGAAGTCGCCTGGAGTTTTCGGGAAGTCGCCTGGATACGATAGGTGATAACCTAATCTGGCCAAGCGGCTATAAAAGTAGGGGACAGTGTGCAATTATACAACTGTCGGTCGGAAGCCCTTTGATCTTAATTCAAGCGTGTATCGATAGTCGCGAGGCCAGCAGATTATCAGAAAGAGGGGTATGTTCTCAACATGCTTGCTTCATTCACACCTACGCTGATTGGTTTCGGCAATTCTTTGTATACTATCGGCACCAGAAATCTTTATTTAAAATCCTTTCCCTTCTTAAGTTCTTATTATTTCTGTAAATTAAGTTATCATCAGTCTACGAGATTTGTTGCTTACTTTCACATAATGAGAATAATGGCCGACATTTACGGACGCCGTGTCATTTACCAGAAGTCAAAATTTTGTTAAAAATTTGAAATCTTGATGAAAAATAATTCTGCCGAAAATCTACATACAGCAAATTCATTTTTCATTAGATTCCTTCAATTTGAGATCTGCTTTAATTGTAACAAGTGAAGAAAATTATGGCAAACAATTTAAAGGTTGCTACGATCTTTTCCTGAGATTCTTGTTATAATACATTCTATCCAAAAACTAAATTTCACTTACTTGTGTTGGTAATAATTCCTTTAAATAACATGTAATCCTATAAAATGGAGCAAATTATCCTGTGTTAACTTTAAACCACTGCATGTACAGAGTCTGGTTTTGTGTACTGAGCACTGACCCTTACCCTTTACACACACTATAACTGACTTAATCACAGAGGACCTTTTTTGACCAATTAATGACAATTTTTATCCATTTATATTTTATCAGGTAAAGTGCACAGAATTTAACTCATTACCACACAATTCCCCATTCTGACATCTTGAAATGTTTTTATGGGAAACTGTGGAAAAAAGGAGGAGATGATTGCAGCAAGCAATTTATCCTTTCCCCACATGTTTCTACCCTCTTTGGCACCTTCTTTCTTATTTAAGCTCACTGTGAAATGTCTTATTTAGCTTCTTTCAATTTGTACCAGTCTGAATTTTTTCGTCTGGTAATGGTTTGATTAAATACAATGTTGTTACAATAAAATCTTTTCTCATTTTCTGCTTCAAATAGGAACACTACTCATTTCATTCAGACCGCCTATGCTTTATTAGTTGACTTTTTTTTAACATATATGAATCTATGATGAAATATTAAAAAAAATAAATTCAGAATCAAACTCTTTGAATTCTCAAACCTAAAAAAAGAAAAATACAAAAGTATTTGTTCACAGGAATAAGATCTTTACTGAGGACATAAAGGATAAGTAGTATTTTCTATGTTTATTGCATAATACATAATATAAAATGCAACTACTTGGTTTTAAAGCTATTTCATTTTCTGATAGAAATGAGGAATACGCGCAAAAACTTAATTTTTAACGCGATCCACTTCTCCTGAAAGTCTCACCACTTCTCCCCATTTTGAAAAACTTCTCCCAATTCTCAGACTAGTGAGAAGTGACTTTTCCCCAAATTCTGGGAGTCTGCAGAGCCCTGTATTAAACAACTGTTTCAATTACAATCTTTTGTAATAATACCATAAAGCCCCCCCCCCCAAAGTAGATGTAATACTAGTGGTTTGACACAGGCTACAGAATTCTTTTAAAAAATCCAAAGGAATTTTGCCTAAAATTAAAGAAACCAGGTACTTTGAGCAATGACCATCTTTTGTAATAATGCTATATAGTGCCCCCCCCCAAAGTACATGTAATACTAGTGGTTCGACACAGGCTAAAGAATTCTTTTAAAAATCCAAAGGAATTTTGCCTAAAATTGAAGAAACCAAGTACTTTGAGCAATGACCATCTTTTGTAATAATGCCATATAGTCCCCCCCCAAAGTACATGTAATACTAGTGGTTGGACCCTTTACATTAAGACCACTTGTAATAGGGTCAAAAAGCGTATTATCAGTAGTTGTTCTACTATGAATTGGTGTTTAATGGCTTTGAATGAATAAATTTTTGTCTAACCTTGGTAACAGACTATGTTGCTGCCCAGCTGTGCATGGTTCATTTCAGTCTTTTATATCTTCTGTGATAAGAACATATTTGAGAGAAATATGTTTAAGCATACTGTAATTTTTCCTCATTCGGTAAGTCGGAGAGAGCTGGTCTTTAATTCACGCTTGCTTTGTAATGTCATCTACAACTAATTATTTCGAGCGCTACCTATAATTCTCATCACCTGCTAATCAACACTTTTAGAGGCCCCAAAAGGAAAAACTGTGGAAAACATTGTGTATAATGTAGAAATTGCTTGTTAAAAGCAATTTCTTCATTTTCCACAATGTTTTCCAACCGAACGGTAAATAAAATACAAAATATCAGCTTGAAATTGTTGTCTGCAACTTCTTTTAATTTGGACCAGTCTAAAATTTTGCCATCTGGTAGTGGGTTAAAGCAGTGGGTAAATTGGCTATATAAATCAATAGGTTTTGATAACATTTGACTGCGTCAACAGCCCATTGATAAAGTTTGTGATGTATATTGTTACCGGTAACCGGACAATAGCCCCTCTGGACAATATCCCCTTCTATGTTTTTTAAGAAGGTGGACATTGTCCCCTTCCTAAATTTAACAGGGCGGACATTAGCCCCTTCGTCATTCTGACAGGGCGGACAAAATTCCCTTCCTAATATTAGAAGGGCAGACATTATCCCCTTCATCGTTTTACTACTGCGAACAAAAGCCCCTTTCTAAAATGTATCACGAATGTAAATGTATAGGGCATGCTGCATCTCTTACTATCACCATGTATAAAAAAAAAACAAGCTCATATGGACTTCAAATAGTATAAAGTTGAAGTTGGCACGAGTTTCATTTTAAAGAAATATGGTGGTAAAGAGGGAAAAGCGGTTCTTTGCCTTTACTATGACTATGAATACAAATTTTATAGGGTTGCTCGCAGGGAAATATGCAAAGTATTTAATTAAAAATTGGGCATCAGTTTATTATCTAACACAAAAAAAGAGAGCAAAATTGATATGAAGTTTATGAATTATGGATTATAGTTCGTTTAGTTACTTAATAAGTCCGAAGAAACTTAGTACAAATTTTACGAAGGGGATAATGTCCGCCTATCGAGTGGATAATGTCCGCCCTGTTTATATTAGGAAAGGGATTTTGTCTGCCCTGTCAGAATGACGAAGGGGCTAATGTCCGCCCTGTTAAATTTAGGAAGGGGATAATGTCCGCCTTGTCAAAAAGCATAGAAGGGGATATTGTCCGGAGGGGCTATTGTCCTAGATTCATTGTTGCCACCATCACGTTGGAGTGGTCAGTGTCAAGACAATAAGTTAAACCCAAGTCTACCTGTCTAAAGAACTGGTTATAGTGACTAAAAAGCCACCGCAACTCATTCACTGTCATGAAACATTTTTCTTGAATGAGAATTTGAGAACAGTTATGTAACTTTGAACTTGCATCAAATAATTAAATAAATTAGTGTGGACCAAAAATTTTTGATGATGTCAATCAAAATTGAATATATGTATTATTAAATACTTTTATTGTTTATCAGGGGAAGACAAAGAGGACCAAGAACTTTGCTACTATGAAGAGAATGCTGAGTTTGAAAGACTCCCGGATGTAAGTCAAAAATTTCCAGTGAATTCATGACAATGATACCATTATTGCAAATAGGATGTTTATTCAGAGAGTATCCATTTACAGCTGTTGTATTGACAATAAAATGATATTCAGGAAAAGAAAACAAACTACTTTTTAAGTACAAGTACTATTTGAAGAAAGAAAGACACGTATGTAATCAAAATTTCATGGTCTGACTGCTACCAAAATAGGTTACACACTTATGGGACTATAACTTGAATCTATTATCTTAACCTAGGTAAGCCTGAGCTGTGTGTTCAAACTCCTGCATATCTTCAAGATTCACAATATCTTCTAACTATTTGGATGAATATGAAAAATTACTTTGGACTGTTATTTATCTTGATGAGTGCTAGTGTACCCTCGTGATAAAGTTTTAGACTGGGCCAAATTCAAAAAAAAAAATTGCAAACAGCATTTCATATCTGATGAAATTTTTAAAATATTTGGCTTTTGGGTTAGATAATATTATGGATAAGGAAGAAATTTCTTGTACAAGTCTCATGATGATGAGAATAGTTTTTGTGGATATGCCTAAGCTCAAGGTCACAGCTTAAGTGAAATGTTACCTGTTCTTTTCCGAATTGCATCCTTGTTATTCAAAAAGTCTGTTGAGTTATTTTCAAAGTCAAACACACGGTTGAAAGATAATTTACAATATTATCATTGAGAGGTCACCTGTTAAGGTCACATTTCCAAACTGACATAGAAGATTATTTTATGTTTTTGTCACTTTTGCACATGCCTTCTACCAAATGTTGTTGTTGTTTTTCATCCATGTCTGTTATACATTTCTAATATTCAATAATTATCAAAACTCATTATAGTCTGTGTCATTATTTCAGCATCGATGGCTTGTGTTTGACTTGTGAACCAGGGTTATGACCTTTAGAAATTTGGAAATAAGCTGTTTTGACCCTTAGAAATATCTCACAAGAGAGTCATTATGAGAAATTCCTGAGGGTCAAACCAGGGTGTTATGATTCCTCAAATTTTCCTTTATGTAACTTACATACTGTTCGAAAATTTATTAACCAATTGCTAATTCAATATCGTTATAAGAGATTCATAAAAGAGAATCAGCGTAAACATGAACAGGTCTGCTTACATTGAATCATTCCAATTTAACGCATTCCCACACAATAAAATTTTAGACTGTTACAAATTGAAAGAAGATGCAGACAACAATTTCAAATTAATGGAATTTTAAATGTTATCGTCTTTTCAGATGGAAAACATTAAAGAAATTGCTCAATGTTTTCCAAAGCTTTTTTATTGAGGGGCATAAAAAGGAGGGACATGGTTAAAAGACATGATCTGCTCTTTTGTTGTTCATCCCTTAACCCATTACCAGACAGCAAAATTTTAGACTGGTCCAAATTCAAAGAAATTGCAGACAACAATTTAAAGTTCATGAAATTTTATATATTTTTAACTTTCTGGGTAGAAAACATTGTGGAAAATGAAGAAATTGCTTGGTTCAAGCAATTTGTTCATTTTACACAATGTTTTCCCAATTATTTTTCTTAAGAGGCGTCAAACGGCGTCACTGAATGGGAATGAGTTAAAAATCAGTTTTGACCCCTAGAATTGCAAAGTTAAAGAGTCAATGACTCCTCAATTTCAAACTGCAGAGCAAGTGATGGCATTATTTATAGTGCCTGCAGTAGCATTCAAAATTTAAACTTTGAGCTTTACTTAACCCATTCCCACACAGTAACGCTTTTGAACACCCCAAAGAAAAACAATTGGGAAAACATTGTGTAAAATGAAGAAATTGCTTGTTACAAGCAATTTCTTTATTTTACACAATGTTTGCTATACAGAAATGTGAAAAAAATCGAACAGTTTGTAAACTTTAAACTGTCGTCTACAACTTCTTTGAATTTGAACCAGTCTAAAATTTTTCTGTATGGCAATGGATTAAAGACTATTGTAATTTTTTAATTATTTCACTGCTTTATTTAGTAACAAAAAAGACAGAGAGAAGAAGAAAAAGAAAAAGGGAAAGAAACAAAAGAAAGATGCTGTATCAACGGAAGTTAGATCTGTCAACATGCAAAATGTTAGACATGTGTAAGTGTGCACTAACCCACTACATATGACAGCAATTTAGACTCATCCAAATCGAAAAAGATGCAGACAAGATTTTAAATATTGTTTGAATTGAAAATAAGTACATGTACCATTTAGGCTTGAAAACATTGTGAGGAAAGGAGAAACTGTTACAAACAATTTATACTCTACCCACATTGTTTACCTTAGAAATTTTCTTCAGGGTAAGATGTGGGATTGTGCACATCTAACAATAAGTTAAACTGAGTTATATGTCCCTCAAATAGATGTCTTCTGTAAAATCACTGGTTTTCTTTATCCTTTTTTGTCATAAATCAATGTAAGAGAATTATTGTGTTGCTTGTAGTTGGATACTTTAACTTTGAATCTTTTCCAAAATAACAAGACCAATACTTATTATCATGAATCAGAAATAACCTATCCCATACAATGGCACCCCCTAAGAAATATAATTGAGAAAACATTGTCTTAAATGAAGAAATTGCTTATTTTATGTAATTGCTTCATTTTACACATTGTAAAATTTCAAATTGTTATCTGTAACTTCTTCTGCAACAATTTTGATGTCTGGTAATGGGTTAAACAGAATCTTTTAGAGCTCCAGACAGGAGGTCCCTAGGTGTAATCTGAATGTCAAAATATGGCATTTCATTATTTGTGTATCATACTTTTAAGTCTTTATGTTGTTGACACTCGTCGGAGTAGTCTTGAAAATGAAATGCCAATGAGTGTTCACAATATGCAATTAACAGATCGCTTGCCACACCCACTGTGCTCTAACAGAAAGTTCCACTTTGATATTTAATTGTGTGACCCAAATTTATTACCAGTAAAGTTTAACAAAAATGTAAAATGGTTGGTTGGCTACCTAAAAGTTGTAACTGCAGCTTATTATTTCTTGTATTAAGTTGCCAAACACACAAAAATGCTTCACATAAATATCGGACAATGCTGGAGTTCAAATACTCTTCTGGTCTTAACCCTTGTCATGCTGTAAAAGTTACCTTACTGACTTGGCTGAAAAATCAAAGGGCTGAAAGCGCTGATAGAACTTGTTGTACAAAAATCAATTTCATAAACAACCCTGGACGGAAAAGTACAAGCAGGGGTTGTAGACCAAGATCAGACTGCACTTATATGCAGGCTGATCTTGGTCTACACCTCCTGCCAAAACCGTTATATTCTGGGTTCAGCATGACAAGGGTTAATAAATGATTTGATTGGTTCTTTGATTGACAGCTGCAATCAGACAGTTTGATGGACAGACTATAATTCTCAAAATAACTACAACACGTATAATTAGTATTATTATTCTTTCTTTTTCAAGTACCAATGTTTCGGCATATGCCTTCTTCAGAGTACATAATAATGAAAAAAAACAATATTTTTTCTTTTTCTTTTTTAATGGACAGACTATAAAATACTATATTTTGAAATTACTGTGATCATGACCCTCTTACTTAGAGATTTAGTAAAAGATTTACATGCAAGTCTGTGCCACATGTCGTATCTCTATTACACTATATATATTAAAACTATTGTTTTGTAACTTTGCACATGTGTTTAGGGTCCCAATTCCACTCTTTAGGCAAAGATTATTTATGCTGACATCAATTCTTGGTGAATTTAACTCTTTTTTTGTCAAAGGGATTTTTTGGGGTAAGTTTTATATTCAAGTTAGAGCAAATTTTTGCAACTATGAAGGCTTTTGCTTTGAAACAAACTACATTGTATTAGTTTACTTATTAAGTAAAAGATTTCTCTGTTACTACAAAAGGTAATGGTTAACTCTCTGTATGAATTTATTACTCTAACATTCATTGAGTGGAATTTCACCTCATCTCAACATTGAACTGCTGCATCGCTGTCCATGACAGTTCTTTTTCTGCAGTTAAATAGAAATAAAGTTGTCTTTGTGTTTTGATTTCAGACCTAAAACTTCATCAGCTATGTTTTTCAAGTATAACACACAGTTAGGTCCTCCCTACCATGTTTTAGTAGACACCAACTTTATCAACTTCTCACTGAAGAACAAGATTGACATTTTCCAGGGACTAATGGATTGTCTGTACGCTAAATGTGAGTAGATCGAGTGTTAATTGTGATAATGATGTAATATGTATCTATTCAATGTATAGTCACTTAGTACAGTATCAAGATTAATCCTCAAGACGTATAAGGACATTTGTTACTTTTCCCATTTCTAAACGGCAATATTTTAGACTGGTCCAAATTGAAAGGAGTTGCAGACGGCAATTTCAAGCTTATGAAATTTTGGATTTTTTTTTATCTTTTGGGTAGAAAACATTGAGAACAAGCAATTTCGTCACTTTTCACAATGTTTTCCAAAGCTTTTTTTCTTAGGAGTGACTAAAAGTGTCATTGAGTGGGAATGGGTTATATTCTTTAACAACCCTTTCCCAGACAAAATTGTTCAGTTTTCAACGGAGCTCTTGTTTTTGTTGCCAAATGACAGATTGCTGGCCTTGTCTACTGATATCAGAGATCTGAGGTGTGTTCTTTTCTTCGGGATGAATAATCCCGCTAAAAAAGATTTTTAGACATTCTAAAGAATGATTTTTGTTCATTTTAGTGAAAATATTCGACGTTGTCTAACCTTCGAATAAGCTAATGCTGAGTATGCTTAAATTCCACATTAAGAATTCTTAAGATTCTTATTTAGCGGCTTAAAAATCTTAATATAAAGAATGCTTCATCTTAAAAATCTAAATAAGAATCTTGAGAATCTCGGCAATAGAACACACCTCAGTTCAACAGAGATATCAAACAATTTTAGTTTAAAAAATATGTTCATGGACTTAAAACAAAAGGTCATTTTATAAACTCAGTCCCACACAATGATGCTTTTTGACCTCCAACCTCGAGAAAAATTTGGGAAATGCTTGCAACAAGCAATTTCTTCATTTTTACCAATTTTTTCTACCCACAAAGTTGGATAAATCAAAAACTTCATAAACTTTAAATTGTCGTCTGCAACTCCTTTCAATTTTGACCAGTCTAAAATTTTGGTAATGGGTTAAATTGGCAAACAAACAAAAATAATTCATACAAACAATGGAGGTCAACATTCACTTCTGGGTTATAAATGATTTGATTAGCAAACTGATTTTTTGATTGACAGCTGCCATCTGTCAGATTGTAGGAGCATATAATTATACTGTCAAAGTATTTAATCAGTGCTCATGTAACTCTGTTTTTTATGCCCCAGAGCAACTTTCAATTGTCGCCTGCATAACCTTTGAATTTAGACAGGCCTAAATTTTTGCAAAACAGGAAAGGGTTAAGGGAAAAAGTTTCTCATTACTTGCAATTTCTCCTTTTCCTTTATTTTCTGGCAGTTTATTTCTTAACCCATTCCCACACAATCCCTCCTTTTTACGCCCCCTCAAGAAAAATGCTTTGGAAAACATCATAGAAAATAAAGAAATTGCTTGTATCAAGCAATTTCTTCATTATCCACAATGTTTTCTATCCAAAAAGACCAAAATATTTAAAATTCCATCCACTCAAAAGTGTCGTCTGCAGCTTCTTTGAATTTGGACTAGTCTAAATTTTTGTTGTGTGGGAAGGGGTTAAGTCATCAAAATGCAGGATCTTATGTAAATAATTTAGGTAATAATTGAATAATGATTTTCTTGACCTAAGACCTTACATTCATAATACCCAGGAAGCACATTGTATTAGTGTTTTTTAAATAAATGAGAGATTCAAAGTGCTGCAAGTTCCATACAATTGAGATTCCCTATTTATAGAGCTCAATTAACTGATTTTCTATATCTTTTCAGGTGTTCCTTATATCACAGACTGTGTCATGGCAGAACTAGAAAAGCTAGGAACTAAATATAATGTTGCACTCAGGTAATGCAGTGATAAAAAATATATTCGTGTAACATTGAAATAAGTTAATTATACCCCCCACAACGAAGTTATGGGGGGGTATACTGGAATCAGGTTGTTCGTCTGTCCGTCCGTCCGTCCGTCCGTCCGTGGACATAATTTTGTGTCCTCTTCTCCTCCCACATTTTTTGACCAATTTTGCTGAAATTTTATCAGGTTGTTTCCTATCATATGAAGTTGTGCACCTGCAATTTTCATCTTGATCCAGTCGTTAGTTTCAGAGTTATGCCATTTTGAACTTTTTAATGGGGGGGGGGGGTAGTCAAAATTTAAAATTGCAAAACTCAGTAACCATAAGGGGAGGTACCAAATTTGGTAAGTAACATCATCTTGTATATATATACATGTTTGACATCAAAACGCTGTAAGTCATTTACAATTAACAATTAACTGAACAATTCCGTCCTCTCTAATACTTGGTACATAGCTTTCAAGGGTCAGAAGTGTTGGAGAGTGAGACTTGCAAAAGAAAGACGCGATCGGGGGGGGGGGGGGGATGGGGATAGAGGGGGGGGGGGAGAAGCTGAAAACATAATTACATACACAATTGCTACTTTTCCACTCCTACTTAAAAAGGGGTCATAAAATGCCCCTTCAAATTCCACTCCTTCATAGAAAAGCCTTTTTAGCGGTGTGGGGGGTATTCTCGTCAGCCCTTGAGGGCGACAGCTCTAGTTTACTAAAGCAATAATTTAACCTATTACCAGACGGTAGAATAATAGATTGGTTGAATAATAGATTGTTGATTCATGTAACATTGAAATAAGATAATTTACTAAAGCAATAATTTAACCTAGTACCAGTCGGTAGAATAATAGATTGGTTGAATAATAGATTGTTGATTCATGTAACATTGAAATAAGATAATTTACTAAAGCAATAATTCAACCGAGTACCAGTCGGTAGAATAATGGATTGGTTCTTACAGATTACAATTTCAGGCTGATGGAATATCAAAAATCTTTTGTTTGAGGTAGAAAACATTGTGGATAATGCAGAAATTGCTGTTTTTTGATGGGCATCAAAAAGAGGGATTGTGTGGGAATGAATTAAACTCATTAGAATCAGTATGAAAAATGCCAACTAAATACAATCTTGCACAAACATAATGCAATTATGAAAAAAGTTGAACTTGTCATAACATGACCTTGTTCATGTAGTTATGGTTTCTCCCCTTAAACTGAATAGAAAATCTTTTTATATCTGGAGGAATTGTGGGCAACATTTTAAATTGCCCTGAAATTTGAAAATAAGAGCAAAATAAGGTAGAAAACATTTTGAGAAAAGGAGAAATTACTCGTTACAAGCTGTATCCTTTTCTCACAAAGTTTTCTACAGTAATTTTTCTTCAGGGTGTCAGAAAGTGGCATTTTGTGGTAATGTGTGAAGTAGATTTTAAGTTATTCTTTAAAGAATACACACCTGTAGGTATGAAAACCTCAATTGTTTCACAAACAGATGCAAGTTTTCAAGTCATTGATGTATTAAAGGGAAAATATCTAGTGAAAATGTGAAATTGCTAACTATTTTTCAACTAGGCTTGCTCTGTAGTGTGTTTGTCACGGTATTAACTGACAAAGGGTTTTATCTTTGGATTGTCTACAAGCAAGCTGAATTTTAACATGCAACAGACACCACACCATGACAATAACTTGCAGCCAGTGGAACTAAAAAATTGAGATGAATTTCCTTGAGATGAGTTTCCTGTAACTTCAAGGCTATTGAAAATACAGTGCTCATTTTTTTATGCCCCCGCATCGATAAGATCGGGGGCATATTGTTTTACCGGTGTCCGTCTGTCTATCTGTCTGTCTGTCTGTCTTCAAAACTTAACCTGCCAACTAGACATTTTCCTATAACTACAACCCTGATTAAGTTACAATGCTAATATTTGGTATGTAGATAGGTCTCAACAAGACGCAATTGGGGAAGGTCATTTCACCAAGGTCAAGGTCAAAGTTTTAACACTTTTCCCTAAAACAAAGAAAAAAACCCCAATAAAAATCACTCGTTTCCAAAGAATTCCTGTTTCGGGGGCATAGTGTTTCACAAATACATCTTGTTTCAATGAAAACCTTTTTCGATTAGTAGTCACATATGACAAGATCATGTTCATCTTAAACATTTATACTTACAAAAATTGAAGAAGGGTGTTTTACAAAGATACTTAATTTTCTTTCAAAGAAAGTCTGATATATCAAAGGAATATTATGTTTTATTTTGATGTGTCATATTGTATTGCATCATGACTGTAACAATTGTTTAAGAACATTTTATTACATGAGATGAAGGCCACATGAAATAATTAGGGGTGGTAACGAGTACCAATTTTACTAATCGAGTACTCGGTCACCCTTCCGATCAAGTACTCGAATACTCGAATAGAAACGTCGTCTTTTTGTTATAGTTTGTGTTTTCAAACATATTCATATGCGATTTATGCAGCATATCATCGGTCAAAATGTATTTTTAGAATACATTTGATCAGTTCTTCATTGAGAAAACGGACAATTGAAGGACGTCATAGCAGGCTGTTTTTGTAGATGTGGTGACTGTTAGTGTACTGTCTAGATGTTTGAGTCTGAGATGATTATGCATACTCGTGGTGCTGCCGTTGTAAGTCAGTTCCAAAGAACGAAGTGTACATTTTACGGTCTTGTTGTCGGCTACTCGCTTGAAGTGCTTCCATACTATAGACTTAGTAGGAGGCATTGTTGGACTTTCTGGAATTTACTAATGGTATAATCGTGAGTGATATGATTCTTCTTCGGGTAACAGATAGCAATAGAATGAAATCTCTACAATAATCCAATAATCGGCTAATTGTATTGCGTTAACCAATCAAATCAAAAGGTAAATCTTGCGGACGTCCAATTAAAATGCACCGGTAGAAATCAGAGTAAAGAGCGGCGAAGATGTGAAAATTTATAACATTGTTTGACAGCGAGAACAATAGCTGCTGGCACTTGATTGACAATATCGAGGGATTAGATAATCGGCAGACGATCAGGTGTGACATACTCTACCCTTCCACTGTACAGTGTTGGAAAAGAGCAATTGATATTTTGAGAAAGTATCAAAACTTATGTGTGTAAACGAATTTTCATTTTTTTTTGGCTGTTATTTTATTTTTTGCCGATTACTCGATTAGTGGTATTGGTAATCGATACTCGGACCTTTCGATCGAGTACTCGATTAATCGAGTACTCGTTCCCATCCCTAGAAATAATGAAATGTACCTACAGAGCAAGGATCCAATACAAGTTTCAGATCAATACTACACAATAGAGTTCCATTTATCATAATTCTATAATTCATTTCAACAATTTACATGGAAGTTGTCTGAGTCATTTGAAATAAATGTTTTCTACATCTTATAGCTTATACGTGTTCCTAATAATAAGTATGATCTCACAAAGACATCAATTAAAACTTTCTTGGTTTTTACGTCTCTGTAATTTTATGCTTTAGATAACATTGTGGAAAAGAATAAATTGCCTGTAACAAGCAATTTCTTCTTTTTTCACAATATTTTCTACCCTAGTCAATGCTAATTTTCAAAATTAAATCCACTTTGGATATTCGTCTGCAAACCCTTTCATTTTAGACAGGTCTTAAATTTTGCAAAACAGAAAAGGGTTAAGGAGAAAAATGAGTAAATTTTCAAAGTTTTCAGTATAAACCATATATGCAAAACAGCCCCCCTCCACCCATAAAAGCTATGTTTTTTCATCCAACCCATATTCTTTGAAGAAATCTGATAAAGGGTCACCAAAGGATCATTCCTGTGAAATTTCGTGAGAAAAGATTTCAAAATTATAACCATATATATGGAAATTAGACTAACCTATAAAAGCCATGTTTCTAATCCGATCAAAACTCTTTGAAGGTATCTGAAAAGGTCACCAAAGAATCATTCCTGTGAAATTTTGTTGAAATCTACCCACTGGTTTGCAAGAAGAATTTCAAAGTTTTCACCATATATAGAAATTAGTTCAAAGGACAATTCCTGTGCAATTTGGTTGAATTCTATTCATTATTTACTTTTATAAAGTAAAATATTACAAACACTTGCAGGGACAGACACACAACAGACACAATGCCATGACAATAGCTTGCAGCTAGTGGAATTAAGAAATTAAAGAATAACACATAATTACTTTTTTTACAGAATTGTAAAAGATGACAGATTTCAGAGACTACCTTGTATCCATAAAGGGACCTATGCTGATGATTGTTTAGTTCAGAGAGTTATGCAGGTATTACCCATTACCAAATGTCAAAATTTTAGACTACTATAAAACCCCAAAAAGTTGCAGACGACAATTTTTAGATGGTGAATTTTTAGCTCACCTGAGCACGTAGTGCTCAAGTTAGCTATTGTGATCCCCTTTTGTCCGGGTCCGTCCGTCGTGCGTTGTCCTTCGTCTGTCAACAATTTCTTTAAACGACATCTCCTCCTAAACCACTGGGCCAATTTGAACCAAATTTGGCAGAAATGTTCTTTAGGTGGTCCCCTTCAAAAATAGCTAAAAGAATTGAAATCTGTTAAAAACTCTGGTTGCCATGGCAACAAAAGTGAAATTCTAAAATAATCTTTAAAAATCTTCTCCTCCTGACCCAGAAGGCGTAGAGCCTTGATATTTTGCATGAAGCATCAGTATATTGACCTCTTTCAGAATAGCTAAAATCATGATCCTCGGGTCCCCAGGGGCGGAGCCCCAGGGGGGTGGGGTTATATAGAAATAAAGAACAATTTTTTAAATGACATCTCCTCTCAAAGGTGTAGAGCCTTGATATTTTGAATGAAGCATCAGTATATTGATCTCTTACAAAATAGCTAAAATCAAGATCTTCAGGGGCGGACCCAGTGGGGGGGGGTATAGGCATGAAGCATCAGTTCTATGACTTCTTTCTTATTTCTGAAATTATAACCCATGGAAAAAGTTTTTTCCTTCTTTCAAATCAGCACTAAAGCCTTGGAATTTGTAATTTAGACTTTTGGATCCCCAGATTCATAGTCTTTATATGTAATTGTGGCCCACTTGTTTCATAATCCTAATCTTAACATGAAATTAGACTGTTGAAAGAAAAAGAGCCTTTATCTCAGGTGAGCGCCCCAGGGCCAACGGCCCTCTTGTTTAAAACTTGTACACTGGATAATTTGTAACAATCAATTTCTTCCTTTTTCACAAAGTCATCCAAAGCAATCCTTATTAGGGATGTAAAAAGAGGATTGCTAAGAATGGGTGAAGAAGCAAATAGTCTACCATGAAAGACAAATTGAAATTTCAATTTTTTGCTGTCCAAATAAGGAGGAGGAGGGCCCTAGCCCCTCTGATACTTTCTGGCCATTGTGTCAAAGTGACTATTATTTACTGAAATGTTTTTGATAAAAAAGTTCACTGATTTGGCATTAAGAACAACATTTCTGTTCAAATCAAACAAGGTTACTCATGTTTTAAGTAAAGAACATTTAACAGTAGTTTCAGATTTGGATTCTGGTCGTTGGTTTGAATTGGGTTTTATTCCAGTTTAAATAGTATTTCAGTTATAACGCTGCGGCTGGAGCACCTAACCATGGTTACCTGGAATTTCTCACATCAGTAATACCACTATATCCTTTCCGAGCCTCCAGCTACTCATACTACATAGTTTTTATGATTGTCCACCTATTGATGTGAGACAAATGTCGGAAAGGATATTTGCCGAGACCAGGGATCAAACCCTGGACCTCATGGTTGAGACTCTGACCCGCTTCCACTGCACTATGGCTTGAGCCTCTAATTAAGAAACAAGGTGGTTTAGATATGGTATAAGGGAAAATGGGGATAAGATATATTCATTTGCACCTGCATGTCATGTTTTTTTATATGGCATTTCAATAATGTTCACATTTTCTTTAAATTCCAGCATAAATGTTACATTGTTGCTACCTGTGATAAAGACCTGAAGAGGAGAATCAGAAAGATTCCAGGTGTTCCAATTATGTTCTTACAGGAAAGAAGGTATTTATTCAATTCCCACATGATCCTGCACTTTTATGCCCCTCACAAAATAGCTTTGGAAAACATTGTAGAAAATGAAGAAATTGCTTTTTACAAGCAATTTCTTCATTATCCACAATGTTTTCTACCCCAAAGGAAGGAAGAAAGATATTTGAAATTCCATCAACTAAAAATCACCTTCAGTCAAGTCTTTCAATTTGATTTTTTCTAAAATTTTGTCATGTTAGAATGGGTTTGGTTAAATGGCGTCTTTAACTTAGTACCAGATGACAATCATCGTGACATGCTCCATTTATCTCTCACTAATGGGTGAATGATAATCGCCTAACTAGGATTGGCAGCTGATGGCTTGGATCAAATATTCTGGCTATACCTGTACAACTTTCTAGTTAAGCTAGGTTATTTTCACACAAAAAAGAACATAGGAAGAACTAAAAGGTATTTGTTGAAGTCAGACATTAATGTTCACTAATAGAATCAAAGTACTGAAATTCCTGTAAGCTAGCAAAGCATGGTTTTTATAATAAAATGAAAATAAACAAGGTTAAAGTAACCCAGGGGTTAACCCATTACAACATGACAAAATCTTAGATTGGTTCAAAATGAAAGAAGTTGCAGACGACAATTTTGAGTTGGTGGAATTTAGAAAATCTTTGCCTTGAATGGTAGAAAACATTGTGGACATTGAAGAAATTGCTTGTTACAAGCAATTTCTTCATTGTCCACCATGTTTTCCAAATTTTGTTCTTTGCTTAAAAAGTGAGATTAAGTGGGAATGGGTTAAATAATTCTCTACAATTTGAATAAAGTTAATTCATGTGACCATACATTTATGTGTGCAATATTCTTAAACTACTTTTTATAACGTATACATTCAATGGATTTAGTGGTTAAGCCTCCAGTGGCAGTTTGCACTCATTGATCTCTGAGAAGACCACAAAATTTTGTCTCTTAACTTAAGCTATCAGAGCTGACACTTTCCTAGCTAAAAAGTAATCCATACCATCAAATGAAATTCATTTCAATGTATTTCAATTTGAAGTGCTTTCCCTTTTCCATGTAAAATTAGATATTCCTTATCAAGTATTCCCATTTGCTTCAAAGCACCCTACTGTAAAGGAAGCCAAGGAACCTTCATTTAATGCTTCTGTTTTAAATAATTTTTCCTCCTTTTTTAAGCTCTACTGGCCGAAGACCACTAGAGCTATAGCGATGGTTTTTTCCGGTCCGTCGTCCATGCGTCCGTCTGTCATCCGTCCGTTAAACTTTTCCTTGTTTACGCTATAAAGTCCACAGTTTTCATCAGATTCCCTTCAAACATTCACAGAATGATTGTACCATCATAAGGATTGTTCCTTTTGAAATTGGGTCAGATCCGTCAAGAAACACGGTAAAGGGGCCTAATGAAAACTTAATTAAGAAATCCTCGTTTACGCGATAAAGTCCACAGTTTTCATCGGATTCTCTTCAAACTTTCACAGAATAATTGTACCATCATAAGGATCGTTCCTTTCAAAAATGGGTATGATCCGTCAAGAATCACGGGAAAAGGGGCCTTATGAAAATTTCATTAAAAATTCAATTAAAAATTCTCGTTTACGCGATAGAGTCCACAGTTTTCATTGGATTCTCTTCAAACTTTCTCAGAATGATTGTACCAACATAAGGATCGTTCCTTTTCAAAATTTGGTATGATCGGTCAAGAAACATGGGAAAAGGGGCCTTATGAAAATTTAATTTAAATTTCAATTAAGAAATCCTTGTTAACACTCTGGAGTCAACAGTTTTCATCGGATTCCCTTCAAACTTTCACAGAATGATTGTACCATCATAAGGATTGTTCATTTCGAAAATGGGTATGATCTGTCTAGAAACACAGGGAAAGGGGCCTTATGAAAATTTTATTAAAAATTCAATTAAAAATCCTCGTTTACGCGATAGAGTCCACAGTTTTCATTGGATTCTCTTCAAACTTTCTCAGAATGATTGTACCATCATAAGGATCGTTCCTTTCGAAATGGGTTTGATCCGTCAAGAAACATGGGAAAAGGGGCCTAATGCAAATTTAATTAAAAAATCCTCGTTTACGCTATAGAGTCCACAGTTCTCATCAGATTCTCTTCAAACTTTCACAGAATGATTGTACCAACATAAGGATCGTTCCTTTCGAAATTGGGTATGATCCGTCAAGAAACACAGGAAAAGGGGCCAAATAAAATTTAAATAAAAATCTTGGTTTACACTATAGAGTCCACAGTTTTCATCATTGTATTTAAACTTTCACAGAATGATTGTACCCTTCTATGGATTGTTCCTTTGGGAATTGGGTCAGATCAAACAGGAAACACGAGAAAAGGGGCCTAATGCAAATTTAATTAAAAAATCCTCGTTTACGCGATAGAGTCCACAGTTCTCATCAGATTCTCTACTAACTTTCACAGAATGATTGTACCAACATAAGGATCGTTCCTTTCGAAATTTGGTATGATCGGTCAAGAAACATGGGAAAAGGGGCCTTATGAAAATTTAATTTAAATTTCAATTAAGAATCCTTAATTATGCAATAGAGTCCACTGTTCTCATCGGATTCTCTTCAAACTTTCTCAGAATGATTGTACCATCATAAGGATTGTTCATTTCGAAAATAGGTATGATCTGTCTAGAAACACAGGGAAAGGGGCCTTATGAAAATTCATTAAAAATTCAATTAAAAATCCTCGTTTACGCGATAGAGTCCACATTTTTCATTGTATTCTTTTCAAACTTTCTCAGAATGATTGTTCCATCACAAGGATCATGTCTTTCGAAATAGGTTTGATCCGTCAAGAAACATGGGAAAAGGGGCCTAATGCAAATTTAATTATAAAATCCTCGTTTACGCTATAGAGTCCACAGTTCTCATCAGATTCTCTTCAAACTTTCACAGAATGATTGTACCAACATAAGGATCGTTCCTTTCGAAATTTGGTATGATCGGTCAAGAAACACGGGAAAAGGGGCTTTATGAAAATTTAATTTGAAATCCTCATTAACACTCTAGAGTCCAGAGTTTCCATCAGATTCAATTCAAACTTTCACAGAATGACTGTACCAACAAAAGGATTGTTCCTTTGAAATTGGGTCAGATCTGTCAAGAAACATGGGTAAAGGGGCCTTATTTTAACTTAATTAAGAAATCCTTGTTTACGCGATAAAGTCCACAGTTTTCATCGGATTCTCTTCAAACTTTCACAGAATGATTGTACAATCATAAGGATCGTTCCTTTCGAAATTGGGTATGATCTGTCAAGAAACATGGGAAAAGGGGCCTTATGAAAATTTCATTAAAAATTCAATCAAAAATCCTTGTTTACGCGATAAAGTCCACAGTTCTCATCAGATTCTCTTCAAACTTTCACAGAATGATTGTACCACCGTAAGGATCGTTCCTTTCGAAATTGGGTATGATCCGTCAAGAAACACAGGAAAAGGGGCCATATTAAATTTAAATAAAAATCTTGGTTAACACTCTAGAGTCCACAGTTTTCATCATTGTATTTAAACTTTCACAGAATGATTGTACCCTTCTATGGATTGTTCCTTTGGGAATTGGGTCAGATCAAACAGGAAACAGGAGAAAAGGGGCCTTATGAAAATTTAATCGAAAAATCTTTTAAGAAATCCTTGTTAACACTCTGGAGTCAACAGTTTTCATCGGATTCCCTTCAAACTTTCACAGAATGATTGTACTATCATAAGGATTGTTCCTTTCAAAATTTGGGATGATCCTTCAAGAAGCACAGGAAAAAGGGGCCTTATGAAAATTTCATAAAAATCCTCATTAATAATCTAGAGCCAACAATTTTCAACGGATTCTCTTCAAACTTTCACAGAATGATTGTACCATCATAAGGATTGTACCTTTTGGAATCGGATATGATTCCTCAAGATACATCGGAAAAGGGGCCTTATTAAAATTTTATTCAAAGATCTTTGTTTACACTCTAGAGTACACAGTTTTCATCTGATTGACTTCAAACTTTCACAGAATGATTGTACCATCACAAGAATTGTTCCTTTCAAAATTTGGTATGATCAGTCAAGGACAACGGGAAAAAGGGGCCCCGATAAAAACTGGATTGAAAAAGTCCTCTTAAACACAATAGAGTCCATAGTTTTCAACAAATTCTCTTCAAACATTCCCAGAATGATTATTACATTAAATGGATTTTTCCTTTCGGAAGTAGGTTTGATCAATCAAGTTTCATGGGAAAAGGGGCCCTATGAAAATTTAATAAAAAAAATCTTAGTTAACACATAATGACCCTGATTGACTTCAAACTTTCACATAATGACTGTACCATCATAAGGATTGTTCCTTTCAAATTGGGTCTGATCCATTGAGAAACATAGGAAAAGGGGCCTTAGGAAAATTCAATTAAAAAAATCTTAATTAATGCTTGTAAGTCCACAGATGAGATGGGGTTGTCTTTATACTCAAACAGAATAATTTTACTCTTGTAAGAAAAGTTCCCTTTAGAATTGGTTAAGATCCATCAAGTAACATGGGAAAAGGGGCTATATGAAAATTCAATTAATAAAACCCTGTTAACACAATGAAGCCCACAGCTTTGATCAGATTTTGTTGAAACTTTCACAGATTGATTGGAAGGTCATAACTATCATTCTTTTCATAACAGGGTTTGAACTGTCAAGAAACACAGGAAAAGGGGCCTTATGAAAATTTCATTTATAAATCCTTGTTACCAAGTCCAGAGCTTTCATTGGATTTTCTTCAAACATTCACAGAATAATTGTACAATAATAATGATTGTTGATGTTTGCATTAGACCTGATCTGTCAAGTAACACAGGAAAAGGAGCATTATGAAATTTAATTTTAAAATCATTGTACCACAATAAAGTCAACAGTTTTCAGCAGATTCTGTTAAAACTTTCACAGAATGATTATTCCATCATGAGGATTCTTTCTTTTCAAATTAGGCTTGATCTGTCTAGTATCATGGGAAAAAGGGCCTTTTGAGAATTTTATCTATATCCTTGTAACCAAGTCCAGAGCTTTCATTGGATTTTATTCAAACCTACACAGAATCATTGTACAGTAATCACGATTGTTGATGCTGACATGAGACCTGATCCTTCAAGTATCACAGGAAAAGGAGCCTTATGAAAATTTTATTTTAAAAATTTTACACCAAGATAAAGTCTGCAGTTTTCATCAGATTCTGTTCAAACTTTCACAGAATGTTTGTACCATCTTTAGGATTGTTCCTTTCCAAATTGGGCCTGATTTGTCTAGTATCATAGGAAAAGGGGCTGTATGAAAAATTATTACCAAATCCTCATAAACACAACAATCCCCTCAGTCTTTATCAGATTCTCTTCAAACTTTAATAGAATGATTGTACCATCATTTGGATTGTTCCTTTGTAAATTAGGTCTGATTGGTTAAGTGTCACAAGAAAAGGGACCTTATAAAAATTTTATTACAAAACATCATTATTACAATAAAGTCCTCAGTCTTTAACATTTTCTTCAAACTATCATTAGGTTTGTTCCTTTGTACATTGGGTCTGATTTGTTAAGTTTCACGGAAAAAGGGGCCTTATGAAAATTTTGTTAAAAAAATTCTTGACACAATTCAGTCCACTGTTTTCATTGTATCTCTTTAACTTTTAAAGAATGATTGTACCTTTATTAGAATTGTTCCTTTTGAAATTTGGTTTGTTCTGTAAAGTATCATGAGAAAAGGGACCCTCTGAAGATTTCACTATAAACTCATTAACAATAATTCCACAGATTAAACAGATTGATTGTACCATCATTCCAATTGTTGATTTTATTCACTTCAAAATTTCACAGAATGATTGTACAAATACTTAAATGGTTCTTTTCAGAACTGGGTACAATCCATCAAGTATCATGTAAAAAGGGGCTATATGATTTTTTTTTTTTAAATATTCTAGTAAACATAATGAATTCCCAATATTTCATCGGATTCACTTTTAACTTTCATGGAATGATAAAACCAACAGTAAAATATCACGGGAAAAGGGGTCTTATGAGAACTTGAATTTAATATCTTTGTTAACACAATAAAGTCAACAGTTTTAGTGGATTCTCTTCAAAGATGCATGGAATAATGGCATTCGAAACAGGAAAAGGGGCCTTACAGATTATCATTCAAAACATTCTTGTGTATGTGATGAAGATCACAATCATTATCAAATTGTCTTTTAAATTTCACAGGACAATTGTCGGGTTGTAAGGAAAGTTCCTTTTGGAATGAAATTGATCCATCAGAAAACACAGGAAAAGGGGCCTTATTGATTTTCATTCAAAGCAATCCTGTTTATGTGATAAAGTCCACAATTATTGTCAGATTCTGATGAAATATTCACAGAATGATTGTAGGGTCATAAGGTAACTTTCTTTTGGAAATGGAGTGGATCCGTCATGAAACATGGGAAAAGGGGCCTTGAAAAGGGGCCTTGAGGATTGTTGCTTAAAATGATAAAGGGAATAAAGCCCCTTTTTTTTCTTTATGCATTCTTCTTTGAGCAATTAACTTCCTTAAATATCAGATTTCTTTAAAGGAAAACTTGATAACCAGTAGAGCATCTCAGGCCCTCATGGGCCTCTTGTTTTCTTTATGCATTCTTCTTTGAGCAGCGCCGCCGTCATAGCGCAGTTGGTAGCGCGTCGGACTGTCAATCTAAAGGTCCCGGGTTCGATCCCCGACGGCGGCACTCATCCTTTCCGACTATTTGTCTCTCACCAATGGGTCGATAATCGTAGACCTATGTGAGATAGCAGCTGGAGGCTAGGAAGGGATGTAATGGTAGTACTGGTGTGAGAAATACCAGGATTCCATTGTTAGGTGCTCCAGCCGCCGCGATATGACTGAAATACTGTTAAAAGCGGCGTTAAACCCATTTCAATCAATCAATCAATCTTCTTTGAGCACTTAACTTCCTTAAATATCAGATTTCTTTAAAGGAAAACTTGATAACCAGTAGAGCGTCTCAGGCCCTCATGGGCCTCTTGTTATAGGAATGAAATAACTTTACCGATTACAACAAAACCCTACATTTTAACTTCCTGAATAAATATGGAATTAGAAAACATTGTGAGAATAGGAGAAATTGTAACAAATTTGTAACAATTTCTCCTTCTCTCAGTATATTTGCTACCCAAGTCAGCACTGATTCAAATACTGTTTGAATTGTTGTCTGAAATTTCTTTAAATTTGAGTCAGTCTAAAAATTTGTTGTCTGGTAATTGTCTGGTGTATGTATTTCATGTGTAGTGAAGCCTGAAGATAGATAGATTGTTTGAAATACTGTTGTTCTTTTTTCAATTACAGATATGCAATAGAGAGATTACCTGATGCCTTTGGTGCTCCAAACACATAACAGACTGAAACTGGAATTACTGAAAATATTTTTGAGAAAAACAAATATATAAAAATCATATTAATAGACTTGGATGTATTCAGTAGGGTAATTCTTGGTGGTTCTCCATTTTAGAATTTTTCTTGTGGACAATAAAACCTACAATATGACCCAACTATTTTTATTTTCTTATGAGGCTAAACTGTAAGGCAATGTTTTCAAAAGTGAAGCCAAGAAGTTGATGGATTGCTGACCACGTCCACTGAACTCGGACACATTAACCCATTCCCACACAACAGAACTTTAGACTGGTCCAAATTGAAAGGAGCTGCAGACGACAATTTAAAGTTTATGAAATTTTAGATTTTTTCAACTTTATGAGTAGAAAACATTGTGTGAAATGAAGAAATTGCTTGTAACAAGCAATTTCTTCATTTTACACAATGCTTTCTCAGTATTTTTTCTTGACAGGTGTTAAAAAGCGTCACTGTGTGGGAATGGATTAAGCTAATTATTGATCAATTGCGGCTGTCAATCAAAAAAATGATTGATGTTTCAAATCAGTTATATATATATACCAGAAATGAACTTTGATCTACAACATATATATTGAGCAGCTTTTGGTTTAATGTCTTAAACATTGTAACCACAGCTTATTTATGGTATGGCCTACTGACTAAGACTTAAATAATCCAGATGAATGATTTCTATATCAATGCATGCAATCACATTTTTCAATGGACTTAACTCATTCCCCCACAAAAACAAGCTTGTTGACGCCCCTCAAGAAAACTGCTGTAGAAAACATCATGGAATATGAAGAAATTGCTTGTTGCAAGCAATGTCTTCATTATCCTCATTGTTTCTTCCCAAAAAGATGAAAGATTTTCCTAAATTTCATTAACTATAAATTGTTGTCTGCAACTCCTTTTAATATGGACCGGTCTAATTTTTTTTCATCTGGATTGTTATGTTTTGTAGATTATTGTAACTTGATATATTTAAGAATCTTATCAATTTGTTGCAAATATTGAGGTCATACTAAAGATAGAATATCCTATTCATAAAACATGGAATTTAATAAACTCTTAACCCTTTCCCATTTTTGGAAATTTTAGACTAGTCCAAATTGAAATAGGTTGCAGACGACAATGAAAACTGGATGCTATTTGAAATGAAACCAGCCTATGTGGTAGAAAATATTGTGGGAAAAGGAGAAATTGCTTGTCACAAGCAATTTCTTCTTTTTTCACAATGTTTTCTTGAGTATAAAATCACAGGAACATATATTGAGCGGGAAAGTGTTAATCTTAAAAACAAAGGCTTGTTTCTATCTGTTTATAGATGAATTGTTCAATACTTTCAGTTAAGAGATGAAGAGAATATTTTTTGTTTTCATGGAGGTATGAACTGATAAACCGTAACACACTTATGTATGAATCTGCTTCATTTCTTGTACTGTAATAGCATCGAGCAAAAAAATTAAAACTTTACAATTTTACACTTTTTTGTATTGGACTATTTTGTGCAGAGCCGCTGTCATAGCACAGAGGGTAGAGCGTCAGACTCCCAAACTTCAATCATGGGATGTCATGGGTTTGAACCCCGGCGGCACGTATCCTTTCCAACATTTGTATCTCACCAATGGGTGGATAATCATAAGCCTAAGTGGGATAGCAGCTTGAGGCTAGGAAAGGATGTAGTAGTAGTACTGGAGTGAGAAATAACAGGAATCCACTGTTAGGTGCTCCAGCCACAGCAATATGACTGAAATACTGTTAAAAGTGGCATTAAACCCCATTCAATCAATCAATCTATTTTGTGCAGAAGCATACAAAATAGCTGCGTGCTCAAAATTTTGTTCATGGAGGTATGAATAATTTTTTTGACAAATCAGATCATTGATAGACGAAACTAAAAATTAAATTATTATCTTATGGCCACTCCTGAATATCCTCTATGACTCTCACCCAGATCAAAGACGGTATTTGGAACATGTACATATGGTAAGTAAAAAGACCAATTCAACTCCCAGAAAATCTGTAATGATAAAGTCTTAACCCATTCCCACACATCAAACTCATATGTCACATACCATGACACTTTTCAAGAAAGGAATGATGATGCAAGTTCTGTGTTAAAAATCATACTACTTCATAATCATGTACAGTTATAGGCTTACTCTACAAACATGTGCCCCCCATATCTACCTATCTAACTATAAATTCCATAAAAGCGAAAGAAAATGTTGCTGTATCTCTCCACATCTAAAAGGTTATAAGGGTATTTTGTTTAACAATGTCTGCCAGTGCTTTTGAATGGGGGCAAACAGTTCCTTTGAATGGGGGTAAACAAAGCTAAATGGCAGACCTCTATTCTTAGAGATGTTGAAAGTTGCTGATCAAATGGGTCCATCCTCGGGCAAGAACTTATCTTTGAAACAAATGTTCAATAGGTGATCAAGGAATTTGAGGATGTCTTTTATAGTCTATGTTCATAGGTAGAGGTTAACCCTTTCCAGTTCAAACACGGGATTTTACGTTGCTGTTATTTCATACTTGAGAAAACATTGTGGAAAAAGAAGAAATTGCTTGTAACAAGCAATTTCTCCTTTTCCCACAATAATTTCTACCACATTGGATGGTTTAAATTCAAATTGCATCCAACAGTCTTTGTTGTATGCAACCTCTTTCAATTTGGACCAGTCTAAAATTTCAATAAACGGGAAAGGGTTAATGAAACTTTTGAAAATGATTCCTTCATAAAGTCAGTGACATTTTTCGCAAAGATTTGTGGTTCTGAATCCATGACACAATATCATATTCATGTCACTGTAGAAGTTTTCCATCAAGTAATAGAGTCCCACTTTGACCAATTTGGGATACTTGAAATAAATCTTATGTTTAATTATGTTAGTGTGAGCAAGAAACCCAAAAGTGCAAATGTGTTAAAGAAATGCTTATTTATAGCTCACCTGAGCACAACATGCTCAAGTTGAGCTTTTGTGATATAACTGTGTCTGTCGTGTTTTGTGCATCAACATTTTGTGTGCTCTCTAGAGGCTATAATCTGTACTCAAATGTCTTTCAACTTTGTCAAAGGTTTGTCTCCATGAAACCTCGTACAAGTTCGATAATGACTCATATGGGGTCAAGTCTGGGTCAAATCTTAAAAACTTGTGTGCACTTTAACCCATTCCTGTACAAACCCAAGATTTTACGTCATTATGATTTTATATCTCGGAAAACATGGTGTAAAAAGAAGAAATTGCTTGAAACGAGCAGTTTCTCCCTTTCCTACATTTTTTTGTACCACATAAGATGGTTTCATTTCAAATTGCATCCAAAATGTAGATGATTTAAATTTTCTGTTTTGTTGCTGTGGCAACCAGAGTTTTTAACGGATTTCAATTCAAGCCTTTATAAAAGGGGACAACCAATGGAAATTAAGTTATAATTGGCCCAGTGGTTTGAGAGGAGATGTCGTTAAACAATTGTTCCTTATTTCTATTTACCCCTGGGGCTCCAACCATGGGAACCCAAGGGTCATGATTTTAGATATTTTCAAAGAGGTCAATATCCTGATGTTTCATGCAAAATTTCAAGGCTCTACACCTTCTGGGTCAGGAGGAGTAGATTTTTAAAGATTTTTTAAAATTTCACTTTTGTTGCCATAGCAACCAGAGTTTTTAACGAATTTCAATTCTTAAAGCTTTTTTCAAAGTGGACCTTGTAAGGAGCATTTCTGCCAAATTTACTTCAAATTAGACTTCAAATTAGCCCACTGATTTGAGAGGAGATGTCCTTTAAAGAAATTGTTGATGGAAGACGCACGACTCATTAAGCATGGCAGACGGACGCCAGACGAAAGGTGATCACAATAGCTCTCTTGAGCATTCGTGCTCAGGTGAACTAAAAATGTTAGCAAGGTTAAAGTTTTTGAAAATTGGTCAAAGATCACGGAAAGGACCATGGTACTTGGTCTTACACAGCCTATACTTTGTTAAGTTTATCTATGAAATTGACTACCTTGTGGTACATTTTAAAAGTATAAGCCACTTTTAAGTTTTGGTTAAATTTTTTAGCTAATGTTCCTTTATCTGGGTCAAGGTTAAAAGGTCAAAGGCTCACAGGTAATGGGTTAAGATAAAAGCCTATGCCCACATACAGTAGAACCTCGTTAATTCGAACGTCACTGGTTCGTAGGTATGTGTTCGTTCGCATACTTTATGCGGTCCCGAACTTTTTCCCTCTTTATCTTTGTTAGAAAACTCTGTCTAATTCGAACGTCAGTGGTTCGTAGTTCGTAGTCCATTTCAAGTCTCGAAAGTATGATTATAGCAGAAACTCCAATGTTTAATTCGTAGGTGTGATAAATTAATTGTCACCAGTCACCACTTACCTTGATTTTCACACCTGCTGATCTTATAATGTGTTATCATGTACCTTTAGTTAAAAGGGGCTGTTTGGTTGTATGGTGGGTAGTTAATCGAATAAAGATTCCCGTAATTATCGCCGAAGATATACTTTAAATTGACACACCCCCATTAGTATCAGTGTTATTGGTCATTTAGGAATTCTAACCACTTTATATTATTTTGCGATTGCTTTCTTCACAATCGTCGGTCCTTACTTTTATTGTTTGATGATAGAATACTCAAGAGTGATTTGATCCAATGTATTGTAAAGGGAAATCACTCTGATGGAGTCTACTATTTGATACAGGCACTGTGTTTAAAAAATCCCAAAAATGAATACAGGCATAAAAGCATAAAAAATACAAGATGAGTAAATTTTAATTTATGTTTTCTCCAATTGATATCTGCGGGTCTTGTTGAGAAAAATAACAAATTTAGAATCAATTCCTAAATGGAGAACAGAACAAGAACATGTCAGATTCCTTGTATACATCTCAAACAGCCGACCTTTTGCCCTCCGTTTTGTTCGTACTACGCTTAATTCGTATAAATTTCCCTGGTCCCTTGCGCTACGAACTACCGAGATTTTACTGTATGTGTTTGTGTGAAATATGAGCCCTGGGTCAATATACATTTATATGGGCTCAGATATAAAACGAATAAATAAGAATGGCACCAACCAAATCTTAACTGTTATAGTTTGGGGTATTTGACAGAGTACAATTAAGTGATTCTAACAAGCAATTTGGTCATAATCCATGATGTCTTCTACCTCAAATGACAAGTTTTTCAAAGTTTCATCAATTTGAAATTGTTGTCTGTAACTTCTATCTAAAATTTTCTCAAATGGTAATGATTTCCTTCTGTAACTCTAATTAAAATCCAACAAACAATCAACACAGGCTTACTATGACTTCAGAGTAGTAATCTTAACCCTTGTCATGCTGAACCCGGAATATTCCGGTTTTGGCAGAAGGTGTAGACTAAGATCAGACTGCACTTATGTGCAGGCTGATCTTAGTCTACACCTCCTGCTTGTACTTTTCCTGCCAGAGTTGTTAATGAAGTTGATTTCTAAAAAAAATATTGATTTTTGATCAATCAGTTCTATCAGTGCTTTCAGCCCTTTGATTTGACAGCAATTAAGTTAGGTAATTTATACAGCACGACAAGGGTTAAGTATTTTAAGGTAAGGTAAGCAAGGTAATTATGGGCACAAAAATTGAAAGCTCTAGGCTATATGGTAACATACACTTTTTTTTCATTTTCCAAAATGTTTGCTACCCAGAAAGTTGAAGAAATATTAAATTTCATAACTTTAATTTTTTGTCTACAACTCCTTTCAATTTGGACCAGTCTAAAATTTTCTCATCTGGTAATTGGTTAAGTATAACTGACCTTTGACCTAAATGAAGAATTATATCACACAAAGACAATGTCTCTAATTATTTTGAAATCAGTCCTCAACAGTTTACCCATTACCAGATGGCACAATTTTGGACTGGCCCAAACTGAAAAAAGTTGCAGATGATGGGTAGAAAACATTTCGGAAAATGCAGAAATTGCTTTATCCATAATGTTTTCCAAAGCTCTTTTTCCATGGGGGTGTCTAAAAGCGTCACTGAGTGGGAATGGGTTAAGAGATTCGCAAAAGTATATAGATGGCCCAACACATAACACTGACCGTATCAACTAACACACCTAATTGTCCTTCGGATGAGACGTTAAACAGAGGCCCTGTGTGACAATGTTATCCATCGGGCTCATTGAAGAATCAGGTGGAGCTCTCAGCAGTTTCGTCCTGTATCCTTGCACTACCCCCGTAACAACTAATCGTCGACTTGGGCGGTCGCTCATATGGGAATGTGCTACGAAAGCGATGATAAATAAACGGAAATACACACACACAAATATACATACACCCAACAGTTAGTGCGACGAGGACGTCTCACTCATCACAAGTGAGCTAAACAAAATACTTGAGACTTTTTTGTTTATTTTTAATCAACTTCCTAAAACAATGTTAAAAATCACAATAGAAATGGAGACCTAACATGAAAGCTATGTGAATACACATATCAACTATTCCAAAATGCACAACTATGTGAAAACACATTTCCATTTCAAACAATACAAATATGTGAGGACACACATAAATTGACCTGTCCCGGCTGTCAATCAAAGAATCAATGAACTAATCAAATAATTCATATGAACCAAAAGTGAACTTTGAACTCTGAAATTGACCTACATGTCTGTGAAGCATTTTTGTGACTTAAACTTCATAACTACTGCTTATCAAAGCTGTAGTTACTAAATTTAGGTCGCAAACCAACCATTTAATGTTTTGTTACATGTTACTGGCCATAAAGTTTGCAAAATAAAGCTGAAGTGGAACTTCCTGTCCAAATCATGGGTGTGGCCAAAGGAGTCATTGGGCTGAGCCAGCAATCTGTCAATTGTGACATACAATTCCCCACCTGCTTGCCCTGCCCACTTACTGCGTTGGCAACGCCCAATGACACAGACAGAAAGTCCAACTTTTAATTTAAACGGCGTTAATTTGCAAAATTTATGGCTAGTAGCATGTAACAAAAAAGTAAAATAGTTGGTTGGCAAATAAAGTGTCTTAACTACAGCTTTTTCAAGCTCGCCAAACCACCAAAAAAGGTAAACAAAATTAGCGGCCAATGTTTGAGTTCAAATCTTACTTCAGGACTGAATGATTTGTTTGAATGGGGTTTTGCGCCGCTTTTAACAATCTTTCAGTTATATCGCGGCGACTGGAGCACCTAACAATGGAATCCTGGTATTTCTCACACCAGTACTACCATTTCATCCTTTCCTAGCCTCAAGCTGCTATCCCACATAGGACTACGATTATCGACCCATTGGTGAGAGACAATTAGTCGGAAAGGATAAGTGCTGCCGTCAGGGATCGAATCCGGGACCTCTAGATTGACAGTCCGACGCGCTACCAACTGCCCTATGACGGCGGCTCAGGACTGAATGAATGATTTGATTGGTTGATATATTCCTTGATTGACAGCCGCGATTGGTCAATTGAATCTGTGCATGGCATTTAGTACAATTCACAAGTGTAAAGTAGAGCATCCTGGCATACATACTGTGTATTTTAAATACTTGGTGATTGTCTAAAATAAATTTTTAAGTCAGTACTATCTACAAAGGGCATATTTGAGACTGATCAGACCTTCAGGATGAACAGGTTGATCCAAGTCTTTACTTGGAGTACATATGTAACTGTTTGAAATGCCGTAGGCAAGCTTAATTGACCAATCGTAGGCACCTCCCACTGACTCCCTAGGCCACATCCATTAACTCCAACAGGAAGTTCTGCTTCAAAGTGCGTTATTTTGCAAATTTTATTGCCATTTGCATGTAGCAAAAGGTAAGTGGTTGGTTGGCCACCTAAACATCATAACTACAGCTAGAATAGGCTATAGTTACGGCATTTAAGTTGCCAAACCAACAAAAATGTTTCACAAAATAGCGGCCAATGTTGGAGTTGAAAGCTAAATTTAGGGCTGAATAAATGATTTGGTTGGTCAAATGATTCCTTGATTGACAGTCACAATTGGTCAATTAATAGTGCAAGTAAATCAAATGTAAATTGCCAATTGCAACCAATTCTTTATAGAATCATGAATAATTTTGAAGAATACAAAGAGTAAAATCATGTCATTAAACATATTTTAGACTTGTCAAAATTAAAAAAAACTTGCAGAAGACAGGTCAAAATGAAAATATGTTGTAAACTATGGGTCAGGCTTGATAGAAAAACAAAGGGAGAAAAGGATACTTGTTTGTTACAAGCATGTGCACTCTTCTCACAGTTTTTTTCTATAGCTAAATTTCTTAAGAACATCAAAATATGGAATTATGTTGTAATAGGTTAATATGCATTCTTCATCTTTCTCATTTAGAAGTGTTTTCTTCTAATTACAAATGCATTAACCTATTACCAAAATAATGCCTTTTGATGCCCCTGTAAGTTAAAAGACCAAAGCTTCATCTTTTGGATTGGGATTAAGTATTTCTTAAATTCTAAACCATCTTTCAACCTGAGGCTGCATATACAATTCAAAATATGTCTAAACAATATGAAAGTTTCATTAATCCATTAACAAACTGCAAAATCTTAGACCTTTCAAAATAGAAAGGAGTTGCATATGACAATTTAACGTTTATGAAATTTTAGACGTTTTTTTATTTTTTTAGATAGAAAACATTGTGGAAAATGAAGAAACTACCTGTTACAAGAAATTTCTTCATTTGACACAATGTATTCCTAAAATTTTCTTGCGGGGCATCAAAAATCATAATTATGTGTGATTGGGTTAGCAATCATTGTAAGAAACAAGTATTTGCTACAAGTCAAGCCCCCCTTCAATGTTTTTTACGTATATTGTCAGTAGGTTAGAAAAATGTCCTATCTGAATCATGAATAAAGCTGTAGTTTCCACATTTTGCTTGTCCAACAATGATATGTGACCTGTAAAGTAATATGATGTTTTTTCAAGGAAGTCTATAAAGTATTTGTAAAAAACATTGAGTCGTGCAGAGGTCACCTAGTGAATACAGTAGAACCTTAGTAATTTGAACGTTACTGGTTTGAAGATATGTTTGTTTGTATACATTATGAGCACCAAATCTTTTTCCTTCTTTGTTAGAAAACTCTAATTCGAACGTCGTGGTTTCGAAGTTTGTAGGCCATTTCAAGTCCCGAACATATGATTATAGTACTAACTCCTATGTTTAATCCGTAGGTGTGATTCTATCATGGACTACCAAAATGTCACACTTACCTTGATTTTCACACCTGCTAATCCATTGAGGTGTAATCAGTTTTTATATACCTTTAATTAAAAGGGGCTGTTTGTTTTTTCATGTGAGTAATTAATCGAATACAGGTTCCAGTAGTTACCGCCGAAAATTTACTTTAAATTGCTGCGACGCCATTTATATCAGTGGTATTGGTCATTTAGATTTTATTACAATTGCATTGTTAATCTGCTGTTGCTTTCTTCACAATCATTCATCCCTAATTTCAAGATTTGATAATAGAATAATCTGAGTGATATACATTGCAAAGGGAAATCACTCTGATGGAGGTAGAAATACAATTCAAACATTGTGTTTAAAAATGCTCATTTTAACACAGAGATAAATTCATAACAAGAGGGCCGTTGGCCCTGGGGCGCTCACCTGAGATAAAGGCTCTTTTTCTTTCAACAGTCTAATTTCATGTTAAGGTTAGGATCATGAGACAACTGGGCCACGATTGGAAGCGGAAACTTTTTCCATGGGTTTTAATTTCAGAAATAAGAAAGAAGTCTGTGAACTTATGCTTCATGCCTATACCCCCCCCCACCCGGGTCTGCCCCTGGAGACCCGAGGATCATGATTTTAGCTCTTTTGAAAGAGGTCAATATACTGATGCTTCATGCAAAATATCATGGCTGTACGCCTTCTGGGTCAGGAGGAGAAGATTCTTAAAGATTATTTTGAAATTTCACTTTTGTTGCCATGGCAACCAGAGTTTTTAACGGATTTCAATTCTTTTAGCTAGTTTTAAGGGGGACCACCTAAGGAACATTTCTGCAAAATTTGGTTCAAATTGGCCCAGTGGTTTGGGAGGAGATGTCATTTTAAATATTGTTCTTTATTTCTATGTAAACCCCACCCCCCGGGGCTCCGCCCCTGGGGACCCCGAGGATCATGATTTTAGCTCTTTTGAAAGAGGTCAATATACTGATGGTTCATGCAAAATATCAAGGCTCTACACCTTCTGGGTCAGAAGGAGAAGATTTTTAAAGATTATTTTAAAATTTCACTTTTGTTGCCATGGCAACCAGAGTTTTTAACAGATTTCAATTCTTTTAGCTATTTTTGAAGGGGACCACCTAGCAACATTTCTGCCAAATTTGGTTCAAATCGGCCCAGTGGTTTGAGAGGAGATGTCATTTAAAAAATCATTCTTTATTTCTATATAAACCCCACCCCCCTGGGGCTCCGCCCCTGGGGACCCGAGGATCATGATTTTAGCTCTTTTCAAAGAGGTCAATATACTGATGCTTCATGCAAAATATCAAGGCTCTACGCCTTCTGGATCAGAAGGAGAAGATTTTTAAAGATTATTCTAAATTTTCACTTTTGTTGCCATGGCATCCAGAGTTTTTAACAGATTTCAATTCTTTTAGCTATTTTTGAAGGGGACCACCTAAGCAACATCTCTGCCAAATTTGGTTCAAATTGGCCCAGTGGTTTGAGAGGAGATGTCATTTAAAAAATCATTCTTTATTTCTATATAACCCCACCCCCCTGGGGCTCTGCCCCTGGGGACCCGAGGATCATGATTTTAGCTATTTTCAAAGAGGTCAATATACTGATGCTTCATGCAAAATATCAAGGCTCTACGCCTTCTGGGTCAGGAGGAGAAGATTTTTAAAGATTATTTTAAAATTTCACTTTTGTTGCCATGGCAACCAGAGTTTTTAACGGATTTCAATTCTTTTAGCTATTTTTGAAGGGGACCACCTAAGGAACATTTCTGCCAAATTTTGTTCAAATTGGCCCAGTGGTTTAGGAGGAGATGTCGTTTAAAGAAATTGTTGACGGACGACGCACGAAGCACGACGGACGAACGCCGGACAAAAGACGATCACAATAGCTCACTTGAGCACTACGTGCTCAGGTGAGCTAAAAATACAAGATGAATAATTTTTCACTACTGTTTTCTTCAATTAATATCTGCAGGTCTTGTTTAAATAAATAGAACCATTTCCTAAATTGGGGACAGAACAAGACCGTGTCCGATTCCAAGTATATCAAACAGCTGATCACTTGCCCTCCTTTTTATTTGTACTGTGCTTAGTTCGTATAAATTCCCTTAGTCCCTTGCACTACCGAGGTTTTACTGCATATACTTTTTAAAAATGAAATAATTTTAATGTAAAATGATCTTTCTAGATTCATCAGATCTCAAAAGGGTGAAAAATATTTTATCCTTGTCAGCCTGTGCAATCAGAATAATATTGGTCACAAGCAATCAGTTAAAGAAACAGGATACTTACCTTTTAACACTTTCCTGTTTTGCAAAATTTTAAACCTGTCCAAATTCAAAGGTTTTGTAGACAAAAATTTAAATTGGATTTATTTGAAAAATAACCATTCAGATGGGTAGAAAATATTGTGGAAAAAGAAGGGATTGCTTGTAACAAGCGATTTCTTCTTTTTTCTACAATGTTTCCTCAATTATAAAATTACAGGGACATAAAAACCAGAGATTGAACTCGAAAGAGATAAAAAAAATGTTATGATGTAGGTTACTTTCTGTGCACTAAAATGAAGAAAGTATTAAAACTTCTGAGAGAGACAAAAAATGCATTATGAGGTATTTTTATGTAGTATATACCATTGCTTTCTGTAGAAATTAGCTGAGTATTTTTCTTTCTCATTTTCTTGTATAAGTGAAAAGAGTAATGATACATAAAACAAGTAGTATGCCATTTATACTATATACTGTAAATACATCTATAAAACATGGTGGGTTCCTAAAGCTTTGATTATACCAATATCAATGAGCATAATTACTGAGTATATAAACACTTTCAACATTTATGATATATATCACTACAGATATGCCGCTTAATCAGCCTATTGCACTATCAGATCATTTTTCATAAAATAACATTACTTCAACCCATTCCAACACAATCCCACTTCTTTCCCATGGAAGAAAACAAATCAAGGAAAACATTGTGGAAAAAGAAGAAAATGTTTGTAACTAGAAGTTTCTTCTTTTTCCACAATATTTTCTAAGCTATCTGATACAAAATTCAAAGATTTGACCATATTCGGCAACTTCTTATGATTTTGATCAGTCTAATATTTTGTTGTCTGGTAATGGGTTAAATAAAATATAACAAAGTAGGGACTACTCAGGAATTTTGTAAAACATATACAGTATTCAGGAACAATTTTGATAATATTCATATTTAATTATCATCATTATCATTATTATTTTTGGATCTAGCAAAGATCATTCTTAACCCTTTCCTAGTTTTTGAAATTTCAGACTGGTCCAAATTGAAAGAGGATGCAGACGACAATGAAAAATGGATGCAATTCTAAATCAAACTATCCTATGTGGTAGAAAACACTGTGGGAAAAGGAGAAATGGCTTATAATAAGCAATTTCTCCTTTTTCCACAATGTTTTCTCATGTATAAATTCACAGCTATGTAAAATCCTGGGTTTATCCAGGAAAGGGTTAACAGTTAATATTTCAAGACAAGTAACATAAATGATAGATTGTAGCTGTCAATCAAAAAATCAATTGACCAATCAAATTATTCATTCAGACTTTGAACTTCAAGATTAATGGAAACATTTCTGTTGGTTATGCAGCTTATTCTAACTGTAGTTTCAATGTTAAAGTCACCAACCAACAATTTATTCATTGTTTTTATGTCCCTTCCATATATGTTACGAATTAATGTCGTTTGTAGCCTTATTGGAGGTCAGTGGGTGTGGCAAGTGAACCACCAATTAACAGACCACTAACCACATCCACTTCAAACAGCTCTCTAACTGTACAGTTTGCATGAGATAACATATGACATGTGTTTGTTTGTCAATAAGGACAAAACAAAAGGCAATTTGTTGGCAGATAAAGTGAACATTGTAACAAAAGTCTGAAAAAGATGTAGTTATGGCTCTTTAGCTGCCCACCAACAACATGTTTATACATTTTGTTGGAGATAATCATTTCAATTGTCATTTGATTGGTCAGTCAGGTTTTTATTGACAGGGACAATCCATTAATTATGATTATCAGTGAGCAAATTCTATGAAAGTATCGTAAGCTATTTGCACACTATCAGGCTTTTTGACGCCCTATGAAAAAAGGAAAACATTGTTGAAAATGAAGCAATTTCTACATTTTCCACAATGTTTTCTCCCCCAAAAGACAGAGATTTTTGAAATTCCATTACGACATTTAAGTTGACACACCAATAAAAAAGCTTCACATAAATGCTGACCAATGTCAGAGTTCAAAGTTGACTTCTGGTCTAAATGTATGATTTGGTTAGTCTTTTGACTCTTTGATTGACAGCTGCACTCTGTCAATTTAATCAGAAAACAGCAAGCTAATGGCCCCATGAACAGAATCTTGTACAAACCTAATACAGAACAAATAGCTGTAAAGATTCATTACCGGAAGAAACTCAATAATTAGATTGTGCCTAATAGCTATACCCTTAACCCATTGACAGATGACAAAATTTTGGACTAATCCAAATTGAAAGAGTTTGAAGACAACCAATTCAATTTGATAAAAATTTAATTTGTCTATTTTGTTTCGAAAAAATTGTAAGAAATGAAGACATTACATGTTGCCATAAAAGACATCACAAGCCATGGTTTCTTTAATCAGTGGTCAAAATTCAGAAGTTGCAGATGACAACTTTTTGTTAATGAAATTTAAAAATCTGGGTAGAAAACATATTGGATAATGAAGAAATTGCTTGTAAGAAGCAATTGTTTCATTTTCCACAATGTTTTCCAAAGATTATACTTCCTTAGGGGCGTCAAAAAGCATAGTGTGAGAATGGATTAAGTAGCCAATAAAGTGTTGGACTTTCAGGAAAGGGTTCCCTAGAAAAATTACAGTTCTTTCGATTTCATCACTTTTTCCAGAGGATTTCCTAGATAATCTTTGTCTTTGACAGATGATTATAGCTTGTAAATGAAACAGGCTCATTGAATAGACAGCTCTCACACAGCAACTACAGGAAGAGACGAGAAATTTCCTCTGCCTGTCGTTATATACTTCAGCTGAGTAATGAGCCTTTGCCAGGAACACCATTGCTACACCAATGAATATCTTAACCTAATCCTAATCAGTCTGGCTTTTCATTGTCAACAATGTTTTCTATCAAAATAAGTGACGGGTTAAGCAGTAAGCTCAAGACAGTTCTAAGAGTCTATACATTTTATAAACGCTTAGTGATGTCTTGAGTTTACCTATTGATTATGACCTATCAAAAAAAAGAGAGCCACAAATTTCTTGAAATTAACAATTAAAGAATAAATATGACAAAGTCAAGGTCTTTAAAGATCAGTACTTAAAAAGAGAGAATTAATAGTGAGGTAGAATGACCTACAAGAAGACAATGGTGGATCTAAATTCACTTCCCAAACCATGAGGATTAATTTCTTCCAACAAGAGTACCATTATCCACCGCAGCATTCTTTGATAAGTAACAATTGAGGTCCTTGGAGTATTAAGAGAGATTTCAAACAGACTGTTTGAATATACAATAAAGTTTCTGACTTGACAAACATTTTCTCCAAAATTTATTTACTTCTTTAAATATATTTATAAAAATTGAGAAATCATTGTTGCCCCTAGAGGATAGACAGATGATAAATAAGGCTTCTTGTCCCATGTTTCATTCACAATGAGGTTCTAACATCAACAAAAATTGTAGCCTATATAGAGTGTCAATAAGAAAATTATCCTTATGACCTCTTTTCCTGTGTTTTCAAAAGGAACATTTCCGATTTCAAACAGAGTTGTCTTCATGACCTGCCATACATTCCCTCCAAATTTCAAAATGATTGGGCTTTTAGAGTGCATTGTAAACACTAAAATTGTTGACACCACATGGCAAATGGCTGCTAACAGACATTGAAGGATTGCAAAGGCTGGCACCATTAGTTCACTGCTAGCATGTTGTGCTCATGCAAGCTAAAAGTCTGAAAAGCAAAACATCAAGTGGCCAAAAAATTGACTGCATAAACAAACATGTAAAACTTATAAAACAGTACTACACAGATTGATATAAGTTGTTACTTTGGCATCTATTCTATGAAAATGACTTGGGGATGAAAAGGCAAAATTAGAAATAAGTTGGCCTTTTTCCATTCAATTTATATGTTTTTACCAAAACAAGATATAGATTTTCTGCATTGCATCAATTTGAAAATGTTGTCTGCATTTTCTTTCAATTTGGACTAGTCCAAGATTTTGTAATGCGGTAATGGGTTAAATACTAGTGTAAACTGGAAGAAGCTACAGTTGATTCTTCTAATTGCATGCAAATAATAAGATAAGTACCATATAGCTGTAAGAAAAAAAAGGAAAAAATGCTTGTAACAAGCAAGTTCCCTTTTCCAATAATGTTTTCTTTTGTATTACCCTCAAAAGTCATGAAACAAGAGATGGCATGGTAATGGGTTAACATTAAACAAAACAGGTGAAAATAGACATTCAATAAAAGCAATTGATATCCCCAAATGGCTCCATGACACAGAAAAATATTTTTGTCATCTAATGGAATAAACCCTCCTTTTTCAAATCCTTGAACAAAGAGCCATAACTCCCAGAAAAGTAAATGAATCATAACCAATATTAAATATGAACAACTTTGTTTTATACTGACTGCATTATTATATTAACTTTGAATCAAATCCATTTAGTAGTTTAGGAGACGGACAAGAAAAGCTACAGACCAACTGATGGACAAACAGGCCAACAAGCTGATTCCTTTATACCCCAAAATATGGTTTTGAAAAAAATGAGATTCTGTGACACTACAAATAATTCATTTAATCCCTCATGGTAATCATTCAACATTTACAATTGTTTTTCTTCGACAGAAGTAATATAAAGAAGAAATTCTGTTATGAAATTAGTTCTGAATTCTATGGTGAAATCAATACCATGAACTCTCTCTGTAAATGTTAATTGGTTTCTTGCCAGTTACTCTCAATTTTCGACCAATGATGAAAAAAATGGTACAAAATTATGCAATATCTCCTTTTTAACCCATTCCCACACAATCCTGGTATTTCATGCCCTTCAGGAAAAAGCCTTTGAAAACATTGTTGACAATGTAGAAATTGATTGTAACAAGCAATTTCTTAAATGTCTACATTGTTTTCTATCCTAAAAGACAGAAGATTATTCAAATTTCACCAACTTGAATATGTTTTCTACAGCATCTTTTAATTTAGTCTACAATTCTGTCATGTGATAATGGGTTATCAATGACCTAATTACAATTGAGAATAAACCCATTATGTACTAGAAAATCCTTATTTTATTCTTTAATAATCCTGAGTAAAGAATTTGTGGAGAAAAAAAAAATTGACGAATTATTTTCTACATTTCAAAGGATCTCTTCTACCATTTAAAATAAGTTTTGTTTTGAGTTTACTCCAGTTTACTCCAGATGTTGTCTGCAATCTTTCAATTTTAACCTGTCTTCCATCTTACAATCAGAATTTTCCCATTACTGGGAAAAGTTGTTCTAGTCCAAATATGATGAGGTTACAGTTGATAATTCATTGTCTGCAGAAATTAAAAATTAAGGCCTCAAAAGGCAGATATCATTGTAAAAAAAATTGTAACAAGCAATTTCTCCTTTTCTCACAATGTTTTCTACCCTTTTTGGCACTTTTTTTCAATTTTTACTGACCTTAAAATGTCATCTGGACTTTCTTTCAATTTGAACCACTCTAAAATTTTGTAATCTAGTAATCGGATACACAGAAATCAAATGATGTCCCCACTTTCTCTTTTAATCTGTATCACTTGAGTCTGAATCAGAAACAGCAAGTCTGGGATCCCTTTCTTCTGGTTCATTCTCTTCATCAGACTTAGCGTTTGTCGAAGCTGCCTCTTTATAAACTGTCCCAACAGCCATGAATTCTGGGTACTCATCCAGGTGTTCGATTTCGATGGTGTACATGTACTTTGCCATTGACCGTACCCACTTCTCGGGTGGATTTGGATTAGTGACAGCAATACTGCGGATCTGTGATTGAGAGACAGTGCTGCACGGCATTGTAAATTCGACATGTGTGTGAGTTTCATAGGATTCTGGGATCTCATCATGTGGACCTAATTCCAGCTTGAGTTTGAACAGATGGCTTGTATATGCACCTAAACAAGAAAGTTGTGAGTTTATGATATATCCTTGTAAATAATCTTACTGACACAATTTATTATGCAGCTTGGGCAAACTAGAGGTTGATTATGAATTCATAATTTTAATTTACAGCTTTTTATTATGTGAAAAAACATTTTAGTTTCATCTATAGAGAACATTTTAGTTTCGTCTATAGAGAACATTTTAGTTTCGTCTATAGAGATTCAATCATTTTGACTGGCTGACTTTTTTTTCATTATGAACTTGAAACAGAACAAAATAGGCAGATTCATAAAAATTTACACAAAACTAGTCAAATATTTGCATTGTTTTGCTGGATAGTAACAGAATTTATAAACTAGACATTGTCGCAAAGCGGACTAATACCCCCAAAAAGCGCTTGTCCATATACAAGCTGTTATCCGCCAAAAGGCCGTATCAAAAAATGGACTTTTTAATTAAAGGGACATAACTCCATAAAAAATCAATGGACCATAACCAAAATAGGATATGCACATGTCTGACTTATACCGAGTCTTTCTGTGAAATTTGAATCAAATCCGTTCAATTGTTGCTGAAAAATTGAGCGGACACTATTTTTCACCAAAAGGGCTATAACACTGTCAAAATTAATGGCCTGTAACAAAAATAAATTATACACATCTCTGCTTGATACTGATTATATCAGTGAACTTTGAATCAAATCCATACAATGGTTGCCCAGAAATTGAGCAGACACGAAAAAGCTACAGACAGACGGACGGACAGACCGACGGACGGACAAGCTGACTCCTATATACACCTAAATATAGTTTAGGGGGTATAATAATTATAAAATTAGGGACCCAAGAGTCCTGATTTTAGATATTTTGAAAGAGGTCAATATACTTATGTATCATTTAAAATATATAAGCTCTACGCCTTCGAGGTTTAGGAGGAGATTTTAAAGATCATTTTAAAATTTCACTTTTGCTGTGATGGCAACCGGTTTTGAACACATTTAAGTTCTCTTAGCCATATTTAAAGGGGACATCCACCTAAGGAACATTTCTGCCAATATTTGGTTGAAATTGGCCCAGTGATTTGGGATGTTGTTTAACCCATTACCAATCTGCAAAATTTTAGACTTGCCAAAAAGTTGCAGACGATGATTTCAAGGGATATACAAAGTTTCAGAGCAACAATAATTAGTACGAAAAAAGAGTGAAGGATTGCACAGAAATCTTTAACAAAATGTTCAAGTCAACAAGATGTGTTTGTGAAACACTATGCCCCCAAAACGGGAATTCTTTAGAAACGGGTAAAGGGTTAAAATTTTGACCTTGACCTTGATGAAATGACCTTTCCCAGTTGCGCCTTGTTGAGACCTATCTACATACCAAATATTAGCATTGTAACATAATAAGGGTTGAAGTTATAGGAAAATGTTTAGTTGGCAGGTTAAGTTTTGCAGACAGACAGACAGACAGACGGACAGACAGACGGACAGACGGACACCGGTAAAACAATATGCCCCCGATCTTATCGATGCGGGGGCATAAAAAAAGGGTTCATAAGTGCCCTAAAATCAATGTCATAGTAACAAATCTTTGGCTATAGGATGATAATTATGGTCATAAAGGCATGTGCAAAGTTTCAGAGCATTATCATTAGTAGAAATAGAAACATGAGACTTTTAACTAAGGCATTACACTGATGCCATGGTGACTGGAATATCCCTCTTATTCTTATTCTTCAATAGTAGAGTTAAAAATCAAGTGGAACATTTTAAACCTAAAGCGGACTAATACCTCCCCCCCCCCCCCTCCCCCCATACCAGCATTTTGTCACTCAAGTAGAGCAATTAACCTTCATTACCGAAAAACGGAAATGGCTTTCAATCAGAGTTCAATCATGAACTTGACTATTGACCTATATTACCCAAAACAGTAGAGCACCTCCCTGGGTCATGGACAACATGTGTATAAAGTTTCTTGGTCCAAGGTCACTTGGCTTATGAGTAGAATCACGGAAATGCTTTCCAATCAAAGTTGAATTATGACCTTGACCTTTGACCTACATGACCCAAAAACGATAGGGGACCTCCTTGGGTCATACACAACATGTTTATAAAGTTTCATGGTACTAGGTCACATGGTTTATGAGTTAGAGCCAACAAACGGTTTTCACTCAAGTTGTGACCTTTACCTTCAACCTCCATGAACCAAAAGTAATAGGGCACTTTCTTGGATTATAAGCAACAACTGTATGAAGTTTAAAACTTGAAGGTCTATTGGTTTTGGAGTAAGAGCCCAGAAACAAAAAAGTCTACAGACAGATGGACAGATAGACAGGCAGACACTGTGAAACCAATATACCCCCCCTCTACTTGGCTGATTGATTGTTTGCATACAATGTGGTGGAAACAGAATGCCGAGTTCCTCATATATTTTACATAAAAAGGATGACATTCCAAGGTTTTTTTCGCACACAATTTTGATTGTTGATGTTAAACATCAAAAATGAGTACTTTAAAACTACTAAAGTAAGATTTTCATCGTATTGAATGGAAATCCCAAGGTATGTTCAAATTTGTCAACAAAATAAGCTGCTCCTGGGTAAACTTCATTTTCTATTTTAGTAAGGCAAAATTCCTAAGGGTGCCAAGCTTCCCATTTATGTACCAGTAAATCATTAATGGATGCATACCTATTGGCTAGTCCAAGTCAACAGTAGTACCAGTCTAGGGTATAAACAATGGTACCAGTCTAGGGTATAAATATGCCAAACAAACTTTCTGTGTATTTTTAAAGAAATTAGTGTATTGTTTATGAGAATCACTGCAGGCATTGGCAAGACATTTATAAAAGGGCCAAAGCCCAGAGAAAATAACTGAATCAATATAGTTTTGCACATCTTTGATTACCGGTGAAGTTTGAATGACATTGATACTGTAGTTCTAAAGAAATAGCTTGGGGCAAAAAGCAACAGACTGACTGACCAACCAATGGCTCCACTTGAATGAGGGATAGCAATAAAATTGTGTTTTATTGGCTATCTAATTAACATTTATTTTGCAGGATATCTGTTACCTTGGTTTCTCACTGGTAGCCTTGGAATACGCCAAACAACAGCTCTGTAAACATGTTCATATTTGGCTGTTCCTACATCAGCTTCCATTAGCGACTGGCTCAAACCTTGTGCCATCATTGTCAACCGCTCTAAACCTGTTAATAAAATTGTAATAAACATACCTTGTACATCTGTCACTTTAGAGCATTTACCATTATAGCCAGTTACCAAATGACAAAAATTTAGACCAGTCCAAATTCAAAGAAGTCACAGACGAAATTTGAAAGTAATAATATCTTAAAAATCTTTGTCTATTCGGGTAGAAAATATTGTGGATAACGAAGAAATTGCTTGTTACAAGCAATATCTTAATTGTTCACAATGTTTTCCAAAGCTTTCATATTGTGAGGTGTTTAAAAGTGTCATTGAGTGGGAATGGGTTTAAGAAGTTGCAGGTGACAATTTCAAGTTAATGAAATTTTAAAAAGCTTTGTCTTTCTGGCTAGAAAACATTGTGGGTTTGATAATGAGGAAATTGCTTATAAAAAGCAATTTCTTTATTTTCTTCAGTGCTTTCTTCAATGGGGGAGATTTAAAAAAGTCATCTTTGTGTGAGAATGGGTTTGAAAAACCTCTATGGAAATAAAACAAAGAATCTTCTTGAACATAAACATCTTTTTAAATTTGTCAGATCAAAACTAATAAGTTTGCCTAATTATGTTGGCTTCCTTTAAATTTTCTTCTTACAACCATTCTAAGATTTAACCCTAGGGCTTGCGCTTTTAGTTTGTTTGGGGTGGGTTTTATTTTCTGTTTGTTAAAACCAGAGATAATAAATACATGCAGCAGCTTTTCTTTTAATACTTGATAATTGCTTGGTCTATATATTTCATATTTATTTAAAAATCCCTCCATATTTTCAAAAAAAAGTCCTGAATATCTCTGAAAAAAGATATTAATATCAGTTTTGTTACAAATTTGAACTTAACAATTAAAAATCCAAACACTGGATACAAAATAGGTCCTGGGTGAGTGACTGCTTGTTATATTGATACATGAAAGAGATTTATCAGATTACAATATTTATGGTTTAGTTTGCATACAAATTGAAGGAAACAGAATTATGCAACTTACATAATTATGTGACCTAACAGGCAAAAAAAAGCCTTCTGAAAAGAGCATAAGGTGTGCCGACTGACCAGGGCAAAAACTTTTCGCTCTTGGTGGATTTCCTGAATCTACAAGGGTAATTCTTCCTTACTATATTGTATTCTCTTTTCCCATGCATGAATTGTCTAACATGTGCTTTTCTACTTTTGGACAAGTATGCTTTTCAAGACCACTTGTCCAGGGACAAGAAGATACCAGGACTAGTCTTGAAATGGTAATAATTAGGTCTCAAAGACAGCTCACTACAGATTGCTTATATTGAAAGAAATAAGACACTGTGGCTAATGAAGAAAATGCTGATAAATTTATCTATTCACTTTTTTTGCAGTCAATTAACCCTTAACATTCAATCCCTGGTTTTTAATGTCCCTGTGTTTTCATACTTGAGAAAATATTGTGGAAAAAGAAGAAATTTCTTGAAACAAGCAATTTCTTCTTTTGTCACAGTATTTTCTACCCTACTGAATGATAATTTTTCATATGAAAATAACTCTAAATTGTCGTCTGCAAAACCTATGAATTTCGAATGGTCTAAAATTTTTAAAAACAGGAAAGGGTTAAGTTCATTTTAATTTTGGACAAGTAGAAAATCATGTCTCTCTTTTCCAGGGACAAGTGGAGAAATCTGTAATTTCACACTACTGATTCTTGGAATAATAAATGGCCTCTGCCCTATGCAGGATCTGGTCTCTTTCTTAACCCATTCCCACACAATGATGCTTTTTGACCCCTCTCAAGAAAACAGTTTGGGAAAATATTATGTAAAATGAAGAAAATGCTTATTACAACCCATTTTTTCTACCCAGAAAGCTGAAACTAGAGGTGCTTGAGCGCCTGTAACATTCCAAATGCCTAATTGTACTGATTAATCAAATGGTGTTTTCAGGAATTCAAAATGAACCGAATTATTCACCATGTGTGGCAAATAAATCTTGTCAATGAAATCTTTTGATATTTCAAACTATTCATCATTTTATAAAAGCTAATTAACTTTATTTTTTAATTTCACTGTGTTTCATATACTTACATAAGCCACAACCATAAAAGCCATGTTTCAACCGATCAAAATCAATTAATGAAATCTGAAAAAGAGTCACCAGAGGATCGTTCCTTTGAAATTCGGTTGAAATTCATTGACTGGTTTCTCAGTAGTTTTCAAAGCTTTCACCATATATGGATGAAAGCTTTGAAAGCCATGGTTTTAATGCATTCAATTCTTTGAAGAAATCTGACAAAGGGTCACCAAAGCACCTTTCCTGTATAATTTGGTTGAAATCCAAAAACTGGTTTCTGTGAAAAAGATTTTTAAAGCTTTCACCATATATGGTAATTAGCCCAGCCCATTGACACCATGTTTTTTTATCCCATTAAAATTCTTTGAAGAAATCTGATAAAGGGTCACCCATGGATTATTTCTGTAAAATTTGGTTCAAATCCATCCACTGGTATCCGAGAAGAAGATTTTCAAAATTTTCACCATATATGGAAATTAGCCCATTTAAGCCATGTTTTTCATCTGATCAAAATTCTTTGAATTAATCTGAAAAAAGGGTCACCCAAGGATCATTTCTGTGAAATTTGGTTGAATTCTGTTCAGTTTTATTGTGAGGAGAAGATTTTTTACCAAAAATAAACAGACAGATGGATGTATACATGGACAAAACACCTTGTCAATAGCATGCTGGCTTTCAGCCTATGGAGCTAAAAATCTAAATTTTCATAAATATTAAATTGTTGTCTGCAACTCCTTTCAATTTGGATCAGTCTGAAATTTTATTATTTTAAAATGGGTTAAATACAGGAGTCTTGCAAGGGCTCAAGCACACACTGGACCTTCCATATTGGTTGAGATATTGCTTGCCTTCAGTTAGTGCGAGTAAGAAAATTGGCTTCTATGAAAGCGTTTCAATGTGTTTTATGTGTGAACATGATGTAATTATGTAGTATGTACTTCACAAGAAACAGTTGTCTGGATAAATTGACTCAAATTCTGTTTCTATTTTCGAAAATTATTTGAGTCCATTAAATGAATTTTATCAGCATTAAAGACAAAAATGTTACCAAATATTTTAAGCCTTTAAACGTGATTATAGTTATGAAAGCTGCCACAATTCTCTTGACCATTTCTAAACAACAAAAGTTTGGACTTGCCTAAAATAAAGAGAGACACTGTTACAAGAAATTTCTTTCTCTCTTCCTTTCTCATGATGTTTTCCATGGCTACTATTCATAAACGACAAAAGTTAAACTTGACCAATTAAAAAAGAGTCGTTGTTAAAAGCACTTATTAAATACATGTATTTCATCAAGTCTAAATTGCCACATGCAATTCTTTGAATTTGGATCAGTCTAAAATTTGTCTCATCTGACAATATTTTATGAAAAATGTTACTTTTTTTCTGAAAACATGTCTATAATACATGTACTAATGGTAACAGATAACTCATACCAATGCTGATAACTAAATATCAATATATTTACTTTCCTTAATCCTTTACCACATAATCCCACTTTTGATACCCCTAGAGAAAATGGTCTGAAAAAATATAGAAAATGTAAAAATTGCTTGTTACAAGCAATTTCTTCATTTTCCACATGATTTTCTACCCAACAGGACGGAGAAGTTTCAAATTATCACTTTGAAATTGTTGTCTGCAACTTTGGACAAGTGTAAAATTTTGTTGTGTTAGAATGGATTAAAAACAGCTAGACTAAACCAGATAAACATACCTTTAATCTTTCCAGGTTTTCTCAGACTAGAATGTATGGATCCATAACCAAACCGCCTCTCATACCGAAACATGTAAATCCATTGTTCTGGAATGGGAAATCGCACCTCTATATCCTCACATGGAAACTGTCCATGTTTTTTACTGTATGAATGATATCCAGTCACTAGGAGATCACAGCGAATCTCACATTTTCGTTCCTTAAATATCTGTTGCACAGTTAACTGTAATGGAAGCTCTTTGTTTTCACGAAGTCTGACACGATAACGCAACAATTCGAACTGACAAGCATCTAATGGAATGAATTTGATATTATTTGTTTTCTCAAAGTCTTCTTTATCAACACATGTATGGAATTCAACATCTTCTAACTTAATCCATTCTTCAGTTTTAATTGGAATGATATCACATCTCCCTACCACTTCCTTTCCACGCCTGCGTTTGTCATTTAAACCAACTTCAACAGTTGGCATTCCAGTCAAAAATGCGAGAACAAAGATTCTTACTCTAGCTTTCTGACTTAACACTTTACCAAACTTATCCAATTCTGCCATATATTCATCTCGTACCTCAGCTGTTATTTCGTCTTTGGTATAAGTCAATGTTTTTTCTCTATGAGCATCTAAATTCATCAATGCATCTTCAATGGCTTGCATAAACAAAAGAATCTCAGCCTTATCCAGGCTCCCAAATTTCAAAAGTTCTGAAACTTGTGGTGAATGATCTAGAATCATTGTAGCTTTTGGCTTTTCTCGCTTTTTGAATTTTACTATTGAAGGAGCAATTCTTTCAGTCTTTATACCAACTCTTTCTTTGTAGAACACATACTGCATTTTAACTGCATGAATTTTACCATACTGGTCATACTGTTGAAGACACACATCTGACAAAGAATAACATGCTTGTAACAGTAATTCTTCCATGGGATGAGCATCTTTACCATCATTGAAAACTTTGATCATGGGTCCCTCACTTTGTTTTTGAATTTTGACTATCACATTTTTCCAGTACCTATTGCCAGCAATTTTCTTTTTGGTTGGATACCTTAGCATAAGTTTGAAACCCTCTTTCTCAATTTTAGGTAGAAAAGGCTCTAAGGGTTCTAGGGGTTGCTCTGGCTCTTCCTCAGTTGTGGTGCTTTCAGTTGAAAGACTCTTAGGAGGAGGTTCTTTAGGCTTTTCAATATCCTTCACCTCGAACTGGGCAAAGTTCTCTTCTGGAGGAGAATCTCTATCAAAGGGGTTAACTCTAGGTGGCTGAGGTGACTTTGGTGGCTTTGGAGGAGGTGCTATTATTGGAGCTGGAATTGAACTTGACTTTTCTGACCCCTCAACTGTTACTGGCTTTATTTCTAACATAAAACCATGGTCATCATCTGATGGCTTGGCCAGCTGTTTGTCACCTGAAGCAGCAACTGCAGAAAATATGTCTAAAGGTTCTGTAGAAACACCTTCTCCTGAGACAGGTTGCTCTGGCTCTTTCCTTGTTACTTTAAATGGATCAAAAATATCACCTGATTCAACAGCGGTTTGCTGATTATCATTTACTGAGTCAAAAAAGAAGCTTTCACTGTCTGATAGCATCATGGACTTAGAACCACCTAAAAGGCCATCACTTTGATCAGGTACCACAGGTTGGTCCTCTAAATTTAGGAAAGGGTTATTTACAGATGATGATGTGATGGAAACCTCTCCTGTAAGTTCACCAGAGAAAAATGGATTTGCTGATGCTTCTTTTGGCTCTTCAAATGGAATGTCATCAAGTTTTGAAAAGTCATCTTGTTGAAAGGGATTGCTTGAACCATCAGTTGCACTTTCACTCACTTTTTCTGAGCCCCAGGCATCTTCAGACATGCTAACATCTCCCTTTGTATCCCAAACATTATCTGTAATAGCATTACCTAATCCATCAGTATCTTCCCACATAGATTTATCATCCATTGCATTCATGTCAGTCCACACTGAGTGCACCTTATCTTCGGTGGTTCCACCAAGAAAAGAGTCCAAATCACTTGTAGGAGCAGCATTAGCTTCAATATTGAAAGAATCTGGCTCAACACCAAAAACTGCAGCTGCATTCTCACCCATTTCTTTACTTGAAAAGTCATCATTAAAGTCACCAGATAGAAATGGGTTATTTGCATTGCTAACAGGTTGATCTACAACCTGTTCATCAGATATAACAACTTCATTTTCTTTCTCCTTCTTCTTTTGTAGATCAGCCATTGATTTATAACTACCATCATCTTCATCTGCACCTAATTCTTTCTTTACGAAACCAAATGGATCTGAAGGCTTAGACACAAGCTTTCTTGCAGGTGACATGGGTTGACTAGATGATGACATTTTTCTTATCTTTGACATAATGTCGTGTTCAATTGGGGCAGCACTATATGTTTGTGGTGGTGTTCCATAAGCCTGTTTGTCTGATACGGTCTGAAATGGGTTGAAAGTGGATTGAGGTGCTACTTGTGCTTTTGGCATTTCCTGAATTCCTGATTTCATTGGGTCAAATGTATCAAGATCATCAAGCCCAAAAGCAGCTTCTATATTACTGTCTGGTACAATCTGATCCCTCAATACTGAAAAAGGCTCTGGTTCAAAGGTAGCGGACAGTGTTTCTGCATTTTCATCAGCATTTACAGATATTTTACTAATTGAGTCATTAATTGGGAGGCTACTTGCTGGTACAGGCTGCAATGGAGTAGAATCTAGTGAAGGAATATGTTGCAATGCAGCGGAGTCAGGTGGATCAGACTCCGTCTGAAATACATCTGTAACAATTGGCTCACTCTGAGATTCAAAGGCTGAGTCCTTTACAACATTCTGAGATTGAGTATCTGCTAGACTCTGCTCTATCTTTGGAACCTTTGGGATCATTCCAGTAAGCTGCTCATCAGATAATGGCTGTTCAAACATAAGAATGTCTGTCATATCAGATTTTGATGCCTCACATGCAGAAATATCCATAGCATTGTCATTTACTCCAGAGGTGGAAAATGTATATCCACTTAAAACATCTGAACCTATTGCATCATTTTGGCTGGAAGTGGAAGTGTTAGCTATAGAAGTTGGCTCAAGACAGCTATCAAGTCCAAGAAGATCTTGTGTTAAAGTACTTGACATAGGTTGAACATTTGTTGAGGTTGAAGTAGAACCATCTGCTAGTCCAAGAAGGTCAAGAGACTCTGTAGTGTTAGATTGCCCTGCATCATCAGTCTTATATGTATCTTCAATCAAATTATCCATGCTGGATATTCTATTATTGACAGGAGGTCCAGGAAAAACAGGGGGTGATGGTGCTTTAGCTTTACCTGTAGCACCATCTAAATCAAGCAACTGTTCATCAGTACCTTCAGCGCTATGGTTCACACAGGAGACATTGATAGCTGGACCAGTCCTCAATGTAGTGTCTATTACCTCCTCGGTCTCCTCATCAAAAGCGGTCCACTTTGTTATCTTTGAATCCTCATCATCACTATGAGATGAATACTTATTCAAACTAGTCTGAGTTTTCAAGACTGTCTGTTTAATTCTATCTTGCATCTGCTGAAATGCAAGCCATTCTTCAGATGCTTTAGACTTTTCACTTATCTTATCCTCAAGATGTTTATATTCCTCAGTAAGATTTTCCTTCGATGGAGATTTCTGTGGTGATTTGGGTACAGTGTAATGATGTTTAGGAAGATTACTTAGTTTCTTAAACTCTTTAGTAGTTTTATTAATAGCACCACTTATTGGAGACTTTGCCCTCTTAAAAAGTTTCTTAGCTTTACTTTTCTTGGATTTTGGTTTACTCTCTGCTTCCTTGGCTTCATCCACATCAGCTGGCTCATCCAACAAATCAGTTGTCTTATTTTTAGAGTCTACAGCAGGTCTATCTTCTTTCTGCTCACCATTTGAATGTGATGCAACATCTACAAGATTTGAAGAATCATCAAAGGATCCTGCAGACATTCTCTACACTGTGACAACAGCCTAGAAATATATAGGATAAAACATTCACACCTACAGATATGAGAAATTTTAAATTGAGATTTGAACAATTTGCCTAAACTCTTTCCTACTAAATTCAATTTTTTAGGTCCCTAAACAAAATGCTTGGAAAACAAATGGACCATGATGGTCCTAAATCGCTCACCTGAGGCATCTGCAAAACACGGTACTTTTTTGTCTACCCTGAAATTCTTTGTATTTAGATTTCACTCAAACTCTAATTACTGTCTGCAACTTCAATGGGTGTAAATTTAGCAACCTCAGTAGAGAACAATCTGGATGTATTATAAATTAAATACGATTGCATTACAACTTATACATTAGGAGAGGAAGATATTTGAACATGCCCTTATTGAGCGTTTTTCATAGCTTTGGATGCCTGAGGAAGGGCCATGTTTGTCCAAAAGATGTAAACATTGTAGAAAACAACAATGTTATTGTATGTTTTTAATGTAAATGCTCTAGGACCTATATTTAAGAAGAAGAATTTTTTCAATGCGATTTACACAATTTTCGAATCCAGGAGCAGAGAAGTTATTTATCCTCAGAGAATATTTTCCTGTAGCATAGTACGGAATTATTTAGTCATGCTACATACCAAATATGAATGCCCTTCACCTTATATTTCAGAAGAAGAAGACTTTTGAAGTTGCTCTAATTAGGTGTTTTCCAAAATTTTGAACCTCTGGGGCAGTGCCATGTTCTATCCCAGGGCTAAGATTTTAGCTAACATTGTAGAGAACCATCTGGTTATGCTATGTACCAAATATGAATGCCTTAGACTTTGTAGAATGGGAGGAAAAGACTATTGAACATGGTCTAGTTTTACGAACTTTGGACTCCAAAGGAAGGGGTGTTTTTTAACCTACAGGCATAATTTTGTCAAAATTGATATACAACATCCAGGCTATGCTACACTCAAAATAACAGTACCCTCCGCCTTAAAACGATGATTTTTTTTTTAACATACTCAAATTTTGCATTTTTCCCAATTTTGGACCCCTATAGTGCAGGACCGTTTTGGACCCTAGGAGGACAACTTTAAGTGATATAGTACAAGACCATCTAGTTATGCTACATACCAAATATGAATATCCTAGACCTTATAGTTTAAGAGGAGAAGTCTTTCGAAATTGCTCTAACTAAGCATTTTTTTAAAACTTTTGACCTCAGGGGCGGGGCCATTTTTGACCCCCGAGATTAAATATTTAAAAACTCAGTAGAGAACCAAATGATTAAGCTCTATATGAAATATAAATGCCTTTTGCCTTGTAGTCTGTGAAAAAACAACAACAAAGATTTACTAAAATTTCCCATTTTCATATGCCGCGGTTACAAGACTTTTTCATGGAATTAAATTCTTTTAACAACTTTTGAAGAGCTTCACCCAAGGAACATCTCTGCAAAGTTTCAGCTTGATTGGCCTACTGGTTTAGGAGGAGAAGACTTTTGAAGATTTTTAAAGATTTACTAAAATTTCCAATTTTCATATCCTGTGTTAACCAGAGTTTTTGACGGAATTAAATTCTTTTAACAACTTTTGTAGAACTTCACCAACCGAACATTCCTGCAAAGTTTCAGCTTGATTGGCCTACTTGTTTAGGAGGAGAACATTTTTCAACAAATTGTGGACGGATGGACAGACGGACGACAGATAACAACTGATCACAATAGCTCACCTTGCACTTTGTGCTCAGGTGAGCTGAAAATGCTTGTAACACTGACCTAAGAAATTGTAGTCCAATTCAGGTAATAAAATCATTATTTTGTAAAATAAGTAGTCATATACTTAAAATAAAGGAAAATAATTGATTGGGAACCTAAATGTTGTAACTACAGGTTGAATAAGCTATAGTTACAACATTTAAGTTGCTCAAATGTCAGTGTCCAAACTTCATTCTGGTCTAAATGAATGATTTTTGGTAAATCATTTTTTTAGATAACACAGCAAAAATACAATGATTACAAAATTTTCAAGAGGGCCAATCTTAAAGAAGTTGCAGACAGTAATCTGATATGACAGACATTCTTAGTTCTTGAAAGTTTAACTATCTCTGTCTTTTAGAGCAGAAAAAAATTGTGGACAATGGAGAAGTTGCTTGCAATTTCTTTACCTTTTGTTTCCTAAAGGGGAAAGAAAATCAGGATTGAATCAAAGGAATAGGCTAATACTGCTCTAATACAGAGCAATCCGCTTCAACTATCTTAGATCTTTCAGTTTCAATCAATTTCTTATATCAAATCAGTTTGCAGTTCATTAAAATAGATTAGACTGCATGCCTTAGTCTATACACCTTCCACAACTAATGTCAAAACAGAAATATTCCTGGATCAGCATGACAAGGGTTAAATGCAACTTTTATTGTTACATGACAGAAAAACATTTGATATAACAGTCATTTGTCAAACAACCTGAGTACATGATAAGAGAGCTTTTCTATTTGCAAAATAGTGCATGTTTAATTTTTGAAACTAGTTATTTTCATGTGTAGCTCAGTTATCATTATGTCCAAAGCAAAGTTATTTAAGAGATGAAGAGAATATTTTTTTGTTTTCATGGAGGTATGAACCAAAAAACCTAATCACACTGTATGAATACCGCGAAGCGGATTCGTACAGTGTGTGATTAGGTTTATCGGTTCATACCTCCATGAAAAAAAAAATATATTCTCTTCATTTATTGTAATTTAATAGCATCAAGCAAAAAAACCAAAATCTTTACAAATTTTGATACCATTTTGTATGGGACTATTTTGTGCGGAAGTATACAAAATTGCTGTATGCTCAAAATTTCGTTCATGGAGTTATGAATATTTTTTTTCGACCAATCAGAACGCTTGTTTTTGATAGACAAAACTAACAATTAAATTATAAAAGGAAAATCCTTCTATTATGTGTATCATATTAATTTTATGGTAAGTTCTTTTGATGGTTTATTAACCCATTTCCACAAAATGACGCTTTTGGACGCCCCTGAAGAAATCAATTAGGAAAAACATTGTCTAAAATGAAGAAATTGCTTGTGACAGGCAATTTCTTCATTTTACACAATGTTTACTACCCAGAAAGTTGGAAAAAATCTAACATTTCATCAACTTTGAAATGTCGTCTGCAACTCCTTTCAATTTTTGACTGGTCTAAAATTTTGTTGTGTGGTAATGGGTTAACCCTGATTCCCACATAATGAACCTTTTTGACACCCCTCATGAAATAGTCATTTGGGAGAAATTGTGTAACAATTAATTTCTTCATTTTCTACAATGTTTTCTACCCAGAAATCGAAAAAATCTAGAATTTCATTAACCTTAAGTTTTTGTCTGCAACTCCTTCCTATCTGGACCAGTCTAATATTTTTTGTCTAGTGATGGGTTAAAGAGTAACTCAGAACACAAATGATCCATACATGTGAGACTAGTATATGGACTGAAAGCATACTTTCATAGCTGGTTGCAATCCCAAGCATTAACCAATTCCCAGACGACAAAATGTAAGACTGCTCCAAATTGAAAGGAGCTGCAGACGACAATTTCAAGTTGATGGAATTTTTAATTTTTTAGTCTTTTCGGATAGAAAACATTGTGGATAATGAAGAAATTGCTTGATACAAGCAATTTCTTCATTATCCACAATGTTTTCTATCCAAAAAGACAAAGAAAATTTAAACTCCACCAACTTAAAGTATCGTCTGCAGCTTCTTTCAATTTGGACCAGTCTAAAATTTTGTTGAGTTGGAATGGGTTAACATACTTGTTTAGTGTTTAACGCCACTTTGAACAATCTTTCATTTAAAGATCAGTTTAGTTTAAAGCAGCTGCTATAGTCTTATTTAACCCTTTCCTGTTTTGCAAAATTTTAGACCTGTCCAAATTCAAAGACTTTGCAGATGAAATTTAATTTGGGTTTGATTTGAAAAATAACCATTCAGTAGGGTACAAAATATTGTGGAAAAAAGAAGAAATTGCTTGTTACAAGCAATTTCTTCTTTTTCTACAATATTTTCTCAATTATAAATTTACAGGGATGTAAAAAACCAGGGATTGAACAGGAAAGGGTTAAATGAAAACTGGTCTAGAATAATTTGTTTGTTTGAAAGACGTGCTGCCTGCACCAGCACTAGGTTTGTGCCTTGAAGTTTCTTACCCACATTTGGACCTTTAACTAATAGAATTTTAACAAAATATATCTTAAGGTACCCTTTCCTGTTTTCTTCCACAGAATCTCTTTATTATATTATTATTGTATTAACTATTGTAATGCTATACCAAGCATATTCTTTTGATGCATATGTACAGTCTGATCTTAATCTACACCACCCTTTTTTCTTTTTCAAGCTAGAATTATTTTCAAAATCAATTTCAAAAAGGTACTAATTCATAAATTAAAAAATAAGTTCTTAAAGTTCAAGTAAAGTTCTATGACTAGAAAAACTATTTCATGATCTATTTAGCAGGATACTGTCCATCTGAGAAGGAAGTGATGTGAAATTTTAAGGCAGAAACATTTTTCAATAACTATACAGAGTTGTAAAGTCTAGGTTGGCCATATTAATTTTCTTAGATGGTTTGTTCAGATGAAAAATGAAAGAAACAGAAACAAGAGGGCCATTAGCCCTAAAGCGATCACCTGTGTTGATGACAACAAAAGCCAAGTCAACAAGTTTGTCCAACTTGACCTAAGTTCAAACTTGACTGAGATATTATGGGAACAAACATTCTGACCAAATATAAAATTATTTGAGCCGAAAATTCTAGGGTTTGACCCCATGTGGCCTAATATCAAACTTAATTGAGATATTATGAAGACAAATATTCCGACCGAAATTTAATTTAAATTGTTTTGAGATTAAAAAGAGCCGTCTAAAGTACAAACAGGGCTATTTCAAAGACTTAACAGCATGACCTAGTTTTTGACCCCCACATGACCAAATAGAAAAATTGCCCGAGATATTATGCAAACAAACAATTTGACCAGATAATGAATTATTTGAGCCTGAAACGTGCCCTCAAGAGTGCACACAAGGTTTTTCTAAGACTTGACTTAGTGTGCTAGTTTTTTACCTCATGTGACATAATATCACATTTAACTGCTATATTATGCAAACAACTATTCTGACCAAATATCAGTTGATTTGAGGCAAAATTTGCCCCCCTACAGTGCACACAAGGCTACTTCAAAGACTTGATCCCATGACCTAGTTTTTGACCCCAGGTTAAAAAATATTAACCTTGACCAAGATATTATGCAGACAAACATTTTGACCAAATATCAAGACATTTGAGGCAAAAATGTAACCTTTAGAGTGCACACAAGGTTTTTCTAAGACTTGACCTCTTGAACTAGTTTTTTACCCCAAATGACCAAATATTGAACCTGTCTGTGGTTTTTATGCAGACAAACTTTCTGACCAAGTTTAAAGATATTTGACTTAAAATTGTGGCCTCTATATTGCACACAGAATGTTAACACATGATGGATGACTGAGGACTGATGCAAGACACAGCTAGATCACAAAATTCACCTTGAGCACTTGTACTCAGATGAACTACTCATATATATCAGACAGTTGACTGATAATAACAGAGTGGAGTTTATTGATAGAGAACAATATGAGAAAATGTTCACAGGCTTGTCACTCTAAAGTAAATTACTCGGCAAAACCAAATCTTATGATAAAACTTAAGCTTGTTCAAACTGTCCTCTCATAGTGTTCTGTACATCATCATTAACCCATTCCCACATAGTGTTGCTTTTGGACGCCCCTCAATGAAAGCAATTGAGAAAACATTGTGAAAAATGAAGAAATTGCTTGTAACAAGCAATTTCTTCATTTTACACAATGTTTTCTACCCAGAAAGTTGAAAAAATCTTAAACTTCATAAACTTTAAATTTTCATCTGCAATTTCTTTCAAATTGGACCAGTCTAAAATTTTGCCGTCTGGTAATGGTTTATTAATGTCACAAAACGCTTTATTTCTTATTAAGAATTTAGATTGACAGATTGCTGGCCCTGCCCACCGCACTTTGACAGTAATTAAGTTTGACTTAAAGGTAGGTATAGATATTTTCTTCATGTCATAGATATAAGTTATTTTTATTCCCTTTCATAAACTATTTTAATAAAATAATCTGAAAAGTAGTTTTGCGAAAATCAGAGGCTGTTTATCAGAATAAATCAGGGTATTTCCCTTATAGCCTAAGTAGGCTGTTAATCTATTTCAAGATTAAGCCGAGACACTCGCAATGAATATTGGCTCATTCACATATTGCTTATTACCGTTAGAATCCCCCATTCAGTTTGAATTTGCTCAAACCAATGTCATCGCTACATCATCAGAAGCCGGTCTTCAATTCTATAAAGATCAGTCCAAAACTTTGTAAGTGTTGATACGAATATAGACACTCACCTTATTTTCGCTCTAAATATTTGATGTGACATAATATAGGAAGTTGGTTGTTTCACTTGTCAATTTGTTGCCATCCATTGACTTTGGGTCATATGCTAATGAGGTCATATACAGTGTTGACAACCAAATTCCGCGATATCTAAAAATAACCTGGACTTCTGCTGAATCTTTCCTATATAACTACAAAAGGCCACTTTAAGCCTATCCATTTACTGCAAAAATAACATCTGACTCAAATTTAAGTATTAAATGTTTGTTTGAGCGTATTTTTTGGCAAATGGTTCTTATCTTGGTTTCAGAAAAATCGATACCTTCCTTTAAATATCAAAATCATCAGAAGCTTACATCATTAAATTGTTTAAGTTGCAAAACTAACCAAAGTACTTCACTAAAATTTTAACCCATGTCAGAAATTAAAACAACCCCTTTCTGAATTGGTGATTTGATCATGAATCGATTTGTTTATATTTTGGTCGCCAGCCAACAAAAATTCCCGAAATAAATGTCGGATAATGATGGAGATCGATTTTCACTTCTTGTCTAAATAAATTCATTGATTGATTGATTGATTCCCTGATTGACAATTATGATCTGTCGATTAAACACTCATGTTATACTTGATTTGTATTTTTAACCCTTTCCTGTTCCTTGAAATTTTAGACTGGCCCAATTTGAAACATTTTGCATACGATCATGAAAAGTGAGTGCAATTTGAAACAAAACCATTCTATTGGGTAAAAATAGTGTGATAAAAGAAAAAATTGCTTGTATCAAGCAATTTCTTCTTTTATCACATTATTTTTAAGTATAAAATTGCATGGACGTAAAAACCAGTGATTATACAGGAAAGGGTTAATCATTTAAATGCAATAGATAGCCTTGATACACTTACAATAACATGCGGTTTTACTCATTAATGCTCTTATTTGCCTGTGAGGTCAATTACCAGTATTCACCAGGAATTAAAAATGGCGTATATAAATCTAAATAAGGCTTTTGTCAAAGAAAAAGAACATGACAAGATATCTGCCCTTCCTATTTCATATTCACATAGATTGTGAGGTATTTACAAATAAAATATTCGTTTTCGTTGGCATGCAGCAATCTTTTATAACCATGGAAAGGCAAACCATTGCACCTTTAAAGAACATTGCGCTTGCCAACATGAATAGGTTTGCAGTGTATGAAAATAACAGCAACTGAAAACAGTACTGATTTTCACCAGTTCAAAATTTCATCAGATCACCCAAAAATCAATCCTGTAAAATTTAATTGGAATCTATTCACCTGTTTATGTGAAGTTTTTTTCAAAGTTTCAACTATATACCAAACAATTATAGATCCATAACAGCAAGGTTTTTTTTTTAATCCAGTCAAAGTTCTTTGAACGAATTCTGATTATGAGTGCCAAAAGAATAACTTCAGTGTAATTTTATTGAAATTCATCAGCTAGTTTCTGTGAAGATTTTTGTTTTTTACCATGAAGGAAAGTTTTTAAATAAAAAGTTTACAGACAGATCCACACTCTGACACACATCAGATACAATTTCATGACAATAGCCCAAAGAAGCTAAAACTTTCTAACCCATTACCAGACCATTACATTTTAGATTGGTCCAAATTGAAAGGAGTTGCAGACGTCAATTAAGAGTTTATGAGGGTTTTTTTGAGGGGTGTCAAAAATCGTCATTGTGTGGGAATGCTTTAACCATTTACCACACAATCTGGCATTTTGATGCCCTGAGCAATGGAAAACTTCGAAGGAAAAAGAAAAAAATATTGTATCAAACAGCTAGTTTCTCATGTTTTCTTCCTTTTTTGGCACTTAATTACTTTCCAATTTTGATATAGTTTGAATTCTCGACTGATACTTCTTTCAATTTGGATTAGTCTAAAATGTTGTCTTCTGGTAATGGGTTTCAGAAAATATAAGTGCACAAACCTTAAAAGGTCTTTTCCAATGATCAACTTTCCATTAGCACTAGCATACAGACTCTGACCATTGCAGAGTTAAATCAATGAATTGTCAATATCTCCATCTAATGTACCTAGCCTATATCTGTATTGATTTACAACAATTGAAAGAATCACCAGATCTAGATACATAGTGGTAAGGCCAGCAAAACTAACAGTTCCTCAACCTATTCCCACTCAAAGACGCTTTTAGACACTAGAAGAAAAAAAGCAATGGAAAACATTGTGGAAAACATTGTAGAAAATGAAGAAATTGCTTGTATTTTTCTGATTTCATCTTAAAAATCATTGTAATATATTTTTTAGAAGACAATTTCCCAATATTAGAGAACAGTGTCTTTTTTTTCAAATAAAATTCATTTACATCAATTAGTGTAAAGTACATTTATGAGACTTTTTTCATATCACCGCCACCTTAAGAGTAAAGGGAAGTATATCATTTTTTACCATGTCTGCGTCTGTCTGTCCATGGATTAGTCCATCTGTGGACCTTTCATTTCTGTGCTCTAACTCTTGAACCAATCATCATACTTCATACACTGAACCATTGCTGTCAATAATATAAGGAAGTGCCCTACTGGTTTTTATTGTCAAATAGGTAAAAGGTCAAGGTCGCAATTGAGCTTTAATTGAAAATTCAGTTTCTGTGCACTAACTGATAAGCCATTGACACAAAATCCACTACCCTGAACTATGTGAAAACAGAACAAAATGCTGGTGGAGGCTATATGTCAGCTTTTCAACAATTCTAATTTTGTGTTTGTATGAATTACAGATTATATTAGAGAGGGAACTCTTTTTACTATAAAAATCATACAGCTCTATAATCATCAAAGTACCATATGGATTTTCAAAGGTCTACAAGGATTATAAATAGAGGATGAAACTCTAAGTCTTAAAGGCTGAGTAAAATATTAGATATTAGATATTAGAGATAAAATTTAAAGTATAGAAAAGCACACTAAAAGACATTCTACATGCTAATTATAAAATGGCTCAGGCCATTTGGTATTGTAAGACAGGATAATGCTCTTTTTGATAATTTTATCATTCATACAAACATCAGAGCTTTGGGTAAAGGTCAACTGAAAAAAAAAAATCATGCAAAATGCAACAAAAATGACTAATTTCACAGTCATATCTTAATATTTTTACCCATAAAACATAACTATTTGAGAAAGAGTTGATGCTAATAATTTTAGTTATGAATAAGTTATGAGAAGACCAGATTGGCCACTGGTCAGATATTACCAACATGTGAACTAACTTATTGACAACAACAATGGAATTCAAGAAGAAATCAATACCTGTGACAATATGATATGAATGCCCAATACAATTTTTCCTGACATAATGTCAATTTAGACACTGGCTCCTCCAAATATTAACCTCAACCTAATATATCTGACTATCATTAACCCATTACTAAACAATCCCAGTTTTTGTCACCCACCCCCAAGAAAATCAGCTTTGAAAAACATTATGGAAAATGAAGAAATCGCTTGTTACAAGTGATTTCTTCATTATCCACAATGTTTCCTTCCCCAAAGATAAAGATTTTCAAAATTCATCAACTGAAAATTGTCGTCTGGAGCTTCTTTGAATTTGGAATAGTCTAGATATATTTGTCTTGTAATGGGTTTACATTCAGTAGATATAGTTTCTTTTAAAGAGTGAGCATAAGAATAGCTTAATGATTGTGACCCAAAAATGGGTTCTTAAATGCCTCATAACTATAAATACCATGGTACCATTCAATACCAAAATCCTGGTTTTGTACTGGAAAGGGTTAAAGTGGAACAAGCCTTGTTAAAAAAAATCTCAACAATAATGTACCCCAGAGCAAATATCTAAAAGATACGGTTTAAACTAATAAATGATAGACAATTCCACTTTCAATGGAATCTATAGGGAATTTCTGTGAAGGTTTATTAGATTTAGAATCAATTTCATATTATATTGATCGATTCATAATGCTTCTCTTATTTATGGTTAAAGGGGGTATTGATGTTGTTGTTTAGTTTCCATGTCATAGACTTGTAGTTGTTTATTTCTTATTCCATTTTATACAATATTCTGAGAAGCAGATTTGTTAAAATCCAAGATCAATTATCTACATAATATATTGTATTTCCTTAACTGATTTAACATATCCAATATGACCTCTAGAGAGCACACAAGTTTTTTCTCAGATGTGACATGGTGACCTTGTTTTGACTCCACTCTACCCAATTTCAAACTGATCCAAGATATCACGCAGATAAACATTCTGACCAAATATCATGAAATTTTTGTAAAAAAAAGCCTCTACAGTGAACACAAGGTTTTAGTATAATTTGACCTATTTTTTACCCCATGTGACCAAATTTTGCACTCATCCAAGATATTATTTATAAAACATTCTGACCAAATTCCGAGACATTTGAGCCAAAAATGTGACCTCTAGAGTGCACCCAATGAATAAGTTGACAACAGACCATAGACAATAGCTTAACATGACCAATTCTTGGTCAGGTGAGCCAAAAAGAAAAGCTTATGTTTTCACTTAAAACTTTCTAAATTTATACCTATTAATTCCTCTTTTGGCTGTTCTGACCCGTCAGAAATCAACTTTGACCGATTGAGTTTTATGTCCAGGGAGTCAATAAATCCTCTATTTCAAAGACTAGCAAATTAACCCTTGTCATGCAGGATAAATCCATTTTGGTATGGCATTACAATCAAAGCGATGAAAGCACTGGTTGTACTTGTTGTTCAATCATCAATATTTCTGATGAAATTTAATTTCATAAACAACTCTGGCACGAAAAAGACCAACAGGAGGTGTAGACTAAGATCAGATTGCACTAATGTGTATGCTGATCTTTGTCTATACCTCCTGCCAAAACCGGAATATTCCAGGTTTAGCATGACAAGGGTTAAGCCCTTGATGAAAAAAGGGTGGCTGGTATAAAACAAGTTAAAAGTATCATTCAGTCCAATATAATTCAATACAACATACGCTTGATTATTTGAAAAATTTGGATGAGTATTTCAACAAATATGCAAAGACTTGGTTGCATTAAAGAATAAGCAAATCACAATAATCCTACGACAATCCTAAAGACTTTGTTGGTAATATTAACTCTCTTCAAGAACTGCAGCCGATAATGAAACAAATCCGTGTTGCTTAGCAACAGCACTTACTTATAGAGGACCTTGGAATTAATCGGTCTGAGAGGCATTATTGACCATCATCATTTCACCTTCCCCTGAGGGACAGATATATACTTAACTGTTCTGTTTACCCTTGTCATGCTGATCCCGGAATATTCCTTCTTTGACAATGGCTTTGGCAGGTGAATAGACTAAAATCAGCCTGCACAGACGTGCAGTCTGATATTATCCTACACTACCTACTTATTATTGTTGTTGTGAGAGAAATCTTTGAATACAAAGTCAATCTGACTATATCAAGTTTTCAAATATAGTGAAAATTGGAAAAATACTCAGTTGGACAAGGGATAAAATTGAAGTATCACCACTCTAAATTAACAGTTGATTAGCCAATCAAATCATTCATTTAGACTGGAAGTGTACTTTGAAACCCGACATAGGTCAACAGTTATGATGGTTTGGCAGCTTAAACAATGTTACTACAACTTATTCAAGCTGCAGTTATGATATAGGTCACCAACCATCCATTAATTTTTTTGTTACATGTAAAAAACTACAAATTCTAAAAAATAACACTTTTTAACCCATTACCAGACAGTAAAATTTTAGACTGGCCAAAATTGAAAGAAGACAACAATTTAAAGTTTATGAAATTTGGATTTTTTCAACTTGCTGTGTAGGAAACATTGTAGAAATTGAAGAAATTGGTTGTAACAAGCAATTTTTTCATTTTCCACAATGTTTTCCACAATGTTTTCCAAACCTTTTTTTCTTGGGGGGCATCTAAAGCGTCACTGAGTGGGGATGGGTTGATATCTTAGTCAAGGAACTCAGTTAGCTTGGCCAATGATATGTCCATTGAAATCTTAAAAAAAGGGAGAATTTAACTCCAAATAGTGAAAAGACACAATCCTACAAGACAACAATTATAAATACATACACAAGATGTGTTTCTGAAACACCATGCCCCCGAAACAGCCTTTTTTTCTGAAATGTAACTTTGATAAGTGGCCTTAACTTTAAGATTTCCACAGCTCATTATTGCTTCTACAACACATACTTATCCCTTCATTTCAAGACATGATCGAGATTGTTTGGTAAATGTTTATGTTGAGAGATATTTTCCACCTCTAAAATATATAATGAAAAAATTGCTAATATTACATTATATACTAAATAATTATAATCTGGCCTCAGCTTAATAATTAAGCATAAAAGCATCCTCATAGACTGAAGCTTTTCTCAGACAGATCCTTAAGGACGGATAATCCTCTTTATACATCAACAAACAAGATGTCTTTGTGAAACGCCATGAAACCCATCACATAAGTTTTTGGTGTAAAGTTTTGCCGACGGATTGACAGTCAGACAACATTACAACAATGCACCTCCAAACATTTGATAGAGCATCAAAAAGCAAGAAATTCTAGTAGTATATGGAAATTATCACAGAATATAGCCCTCTGATATCAGGGCTGGAGTCTTAATCCTTTCCTATTCAATCCCTAGTTTTTACGTCCCTGTAATTTCAAAATTGAGGAAATATTGTAGAACAAGGTGCCAAATTGTCACAAGATACGCCCGTTACACTGCTTAATATTAACTGGGGGTTTGAATAGAACTGAGGTTATTTTGAATGAGTTTTTTTTGTCAAACAAAGTATGATAACAACAAAGGGCAATAACTCAAAATATACACTAGATAGAGTTATGGTTCTTGTACACTGCACTCCTACTTGGTGAGCTCTATCCATCCATGAAGTTTCAAGATTCTAGCTATAATACTTTTAGAGATATACTCTGGACAAGATTCAAGTATGAAAAACAACAAAGGGCAATAACTCAAAAAATAGGCTAGGTAGAGTTATGGTTTTTGTGCACTGCACTCCCACTTGGTGAGCTCTATTTATCCATGAAATTTCATGATTCTAACTATTATACTTTTAGAGATATACTCCAGACAAGATTCAAGTATGAAAAACAACAAAGGGCAATAACTCAAAAAATAGGCCAGGTAGAGTTATGGTTCTTGTGCACTGCACTCCCCCTTGGTGAGATCTATACACCCATGAAAATTCATGATCCTAGCTATAATACTTTTAGAGATATACTCTGGACAAGATTCAAGTATGAAAAACAACAAAGGGCAATTACTCAAAAAATAGGCCAGGTAGAGTTATGGTTCTTGTGCCCTGCACTCCCCCTTGGTGAGATCTATACACCCATGAAGTTTCATGATCCTAGCTATATAACTTTCAGAGATATACTCCGGACAAGATTCAAGTATGAAAAACAACAAAGGGCAATAACTCAAAAAACAGGCCAGGTAGAGTTATGGTTCATGTGCACTGCACTCCCCCTTGGTGAGATCTATACACCCATGAAGTTTCATGATCCTAGCTATAATACTTTCAGAGATATACTCCGGACTAGATTCAAGTTTGAAAAACAACAAAGGACAATAACTCAAAAAATAGGCCAGGTAGAGTTATGGTTATTGTGCACTGCACTCCGTATTGATGAGAAGAATATAACTGCCAAGTTTAAAGTCAATCGGACTTACGGTGACAGAGTTATGCTCCGGACAAAGAAGTGGACACCGCCCGGACAACCGGACGCCCGGACACCACGGGTGATCCCATAATACGTCCCGTCTTCGACAGGCGTATAAAAAAGAAGAAATTGCTTGTAATAAGCAATTTCGTCTTTTTCCACAATATTTTCAACCCTTCTATATGGTTATTTTTCAAATAAAATCTACTTTAAATTTTTGCAAAAACCTTTGACAAGTCTAAATTTCTGCAAAATAGGATATTAAGGTTTATTACATTTAAACAAATCTTACTGAGGAATTCATGACAAGAGGGTACTGGTATAATGCTCTTAACCCATTTCCACAATTTTTTTTTTTTGACTGGTCCAAATTGAAAGAAGTTGCAGATGATAATTTCAGTTAGTGTAATTTAGAAAAATCTTTGCCTATTAGGGAAGAAAACATTGTGGATATTGAAGAAATTGCTTGTTACAAGCGCTTTCTTCATTATCCACAAAGTTTTCCGAAGCTTTTTACTTGAGAGCACCAAAAAGCTAGATTTTGAGGGAACAGGTTAAAGAAAAAGAAGAGAACCATTATGATCCTGTATCACCCATCTGATCACTAAACATGAGACAATGTGCTTTTTTTGACATTTGAAAAAACTAGGCTATTATTATCATTTATCAATGGTTTGGTAGAAGATTTTTAATAATTCCATTCTTTATCTCTTTGTTAAATCTAGAACCAGCAATGTAGAGCTTGTGTTGATCCCAAGTAGTAATTTGAATTTTTTTTAGAGAGTACCGAAATGCAATGGTGCTGGCAAAATTTCAAAGCTGTGACTTGGACTGTTGCTTTGTGAGGACTAAATTTTTTAATTTTTCATTCTTTGTCTCTTTGTTAAATACAGGAACCACTAACATATACAGCTATGTTGATCCCATTAAGTAACTCATGACTTAGGTACGTAAGTGAGTATCATAAGCCAATCCTGCATGCAAAAATTTAAAGCTCTTGGCCTTATGCCTTTGCAACCAGTTCTTGATGGATTTTATTTCTGTTAAGTATCTTGAAATAGCAAGGATCATTTCTGTGAAGTCTGGTTAAACAGACAGATGGACAGACAGAAGAGTGATAGACATTTATTGATCACAATAGCCCCTCCCAAGCATAATGTGTTTGGGCAGCTAAAAGTGTTAAAGTTCAAATGGGGGGGTCTCTAAACAGGGAAATCATGACGCTTCAAAATTGTGTCAAGCAAAAAGCAAAACCTGATCAACATTCTTATCAGAAAATCAGGCTAGGACAGTGAACACTATCCCTTGTTACATGAGCAGATACCATGCAAAATTTAAAACACTTGGTATTGAAATTACTCCTCAGGATAATAATATTTCGAGGGTTCAGCGCAATACTATAGTAACTGACATTTTTTAAGAAATCCACTTTTTTGCATTATTTCATGTATTTTATCATTTTGCATAATACCAAAAAATAGTTTAGCCTGAAATTGATAAATAAAAATTTTGCAAGGTTAGTGCAATATTATAGTAACTGAAAATGAAAAACTTTCTAATTGCAATACTATAGTAAGTGTAGTTACTATAGTATTGCATTTCAATTTGAACATGGGAACCCGAATATTGAATTGCAATACTATAGTAACTGCACTTACTATGGTATTGCATTTTCATTTTCAATCTAGGGACACTTGTATTGACTTGCAATACTATAGTAACTGCATTCTTTGCATTAAAAGATACATAGTTATTCAGGTAGATAACCTTGAAACTGTTGGCAATTTATAGGGACATCATAAGTGATGAAACATGATGTCATCATACTTTTTTCTCTTGAAAATCTTGTATATCATAGAACTAGTACTTATAGAGTTGTAGTGTAAATGGACAAAAGAAGAATATGATTTGATGCTTCAGAAAGGGAATGATTTATTCATACAATTGTGTTGTTAAAAGGTCTTGTCATAGTCTTCAATACCTAAAATTTTGAAGGCATTTCCTTCTTGGTTAATGTTTATCATACAGGAGTATCAGCTCCTGTGAATGGAACGACTGATTGAGCTTTATCTAGAGATCCGTTTTTAGCTCAACTGTTCAAAGAATAGGGAGGTTATTTCTGATGAATTTTTACATTCAAGTCTCATGTCTCTGTTTCTATCAGTTATTTATCTGAAAGTTTGAAAATATTCTTACAACTATCATATCCCCTAGGCAAAGTTACATTACTTTGACATTCCTTCTGACCTCTTTTTAGTTAGACATTCTTTGTTAAAGTTTTACATGCAACTGCCACAACTCTTATATCTCTATTCCTACCTATACTATTGCTCTGAAACTTTGCACATGCCTTTGTGACAATCATATCATTCCCTAAGTAAAGATTTGTTACTTTGATATTAATTTTAATTGAATTCCAAACCTTTAAGACTTACAAATTCTTGATAAAGTTTTATGTGCAACTGTCTAATATATTCCTACTGTTGCCAATGTTCTGAAACAATACACATGCTTCTGTGACCCTAATATCAATCTTATAGCAATTTTTATATCTCTGAAATTTATTTTAGGAACTTCGATCACTTTCAATTAAGCATTGGGAACAGTTTCACATGTAAATTTCTCCAACATTTTCATCTTTGGTAAATTTCTTAAATTCACACATAATTTGATATTATATTTCAACTCTCAGGTTAATTTCATCACCCCGAAATTCACTTTTGTGGAGTTTTTAACCCCTTTAACTTAAGTCTTAAGTGCATGATTTTATCTCGCTTTTACCACTTAAGGTATTGACCTTTTTGGCAACTCACTAACAAGCTACATATCTGCTGTTTTTAAAGGGAGGTATCATTGTTTTTTTTTTTTTTCATGTCACAGATTTTAATCATCTTTATTTCCTCTCATTATATTAATTGAATACAACATTTTGAAAAGTAGGTTTGTGAAAATCAGAGGTTGTTCATCATAATAAACAAGGGTATTACCCTAATAGCCTACTTAGACTTTTCACCCATTTTTAGATTACGCAGAGACAGTTGCGATGGATATGGTGCATATAACCATTTGAATCACTCATTCAGTTATTCACTCTAACCAATTTCATTGTGATGTCACTAGGAACTATGTTTGCTAGCCTGTTTTAAATTCTGTAAAGATCAGTCCAAAACTGTGGTTAGAGCTAATATAAATATATAGACACTTAACAGTTTTGTGCTAACTACTTTATGTGACATAATTCAGGATGTTGGTTGTTTCCCATGTCACTTTGTTTTCTTCTATTGAACATTTGTCATGTGCAAATGAGGCCATGCCGTGTCAACAACAGAATACCATGATTTCTAAAAATAATGTACATTTCTACTAAACCTTTCTGAGATAACCACATAAAGGTCACTTAAGCTTGTGGTGTCATTGGTTGAGAGGTAGAGAGTTGGCTTCTTGATAAAGAGGTCCCGAGTTCAATTCCTATGAGTGGCGATTGATCTTGGTTCTTTTCTTGGCCCACACATTTGGCACAAGTACTGGTGAACTTTCCAGGAAGCAGAATCGAGAGGGATTTATCTAAGTTGTAAGAACTTGTATCCCAATAGATGTAAAATAATTAGGTTAAAACCAAGCTTAAGCTTATCAGATTACTGTGATAGCAATATCTGACTCATATTGAAGTATCAAGTATTCATTTGAGTGTATTTTAGGGCACTTTGGAAATATTTCCTATCTAGGTTTCAGAAACATCGATACCTCACTTTAAATCGAAAGATGAAAAGTTCTATTTCATACATTCCCATAGTGGTTCAGTCTTAGGCATTGTTTGTCACTCTGACTGTCTATAAGTCTGTAGGAGCTTTGTGTATTTGTAAAGGAATTCTGTTATTCAATTTTTCAAATAAATGAAAACATCCTTTTTGAAAAATATGAGAAATCTCATGTCAAAATAACAAGAGAAAGTTTTGCATTTACTGGTCATTGCCATGATTGTCTGAAAGAAAGCTGTGCTGTTCAAGTATACAAAACATTTTTCTTTTCCTTCACACATTGGCTATTTCAGAAGCGTGTATTAATACATTTCACTGGAAAGAAAGTGTCGTTGGAGATCCCCAAAAACATATAAGTTGATAAGCAATAGACTGAATAAGAATGTATTGTACTTGAGGGTTGATTTCATCAGTTTTCAGTTGTTATTGCAGAGGATAGAGGCTGAGGACTTACATTTCTTTTTGTTGTTATACCCCCACTAAACGAATGTTTTCAGGGGTATATTGGAATCAGCCAGTCTGTCCATGTGTCCATCTGTGTGTCCGTCTATTTGTCCGTCTGTCTATGTACAAAATACTACCAATTTTGTGTCGAGGACTCCTCCTTCAGTTTTGCTTCATTATCATGAACTTTATACAAAGATTAACCACATGTTGAAGTTTTACAAGACGCTATTTTGAAGTCTTAATTCCCCCTGGGTCAAGCATTATCTCCCCTTGAACTTAGACATTATTTATGCTTTGTAGACATACACAGCTAATTATACTACCAATTTTGTGTTGCGAACTCCTCCTTCTGTTCTTCTTCAATACCATTGAAACTTTTTACAAAGATTAACCACATGTTAAAGTTTTGCGAGACGCAATTTTGAAGTTTTAAATCACCCTGGTGTAAGAATTATTTCCCCTTGAACTTCGACATTATTTATGCTTTGTAGACATATACAGCTAATTATACTACCAATTTTGTGTCGCAAACTCTTCCTTTCTAGAAAAGCAAAGTCAGTAGCTATGTCCTTGTATTGTTAAAGCTCTCATTACACTGAAAGGTTTAAATACTTGTGGGGGTATTAAGTTACATACTGTGACAAGTTCTAGTTGTTGTTTGAATAATCCTGTTATTCCAAAATCCAAAGCTTCTGCTAAGTTGACTTTAGAAGCAATGGACCAGGAGTTGCTAAAGTTATGATATCATATTGCTTTCAAATTATTTTTTATCTATATTTTTTTCTACTTAAAAAGAATTGCTCTTTTGCTTTTTATGTTTCAAGCTATTAGCATTTATTCAATGTTTAAAGTTTTCCTAGTTGGATCTTGTTGGTTTAGATGTTAAGTAAAATTGACATTTAATTAGTAATTGGCCATGTCTCAGAAGTTGTTTTGAAATAAGCCTACAATTTATTACAAACCAAAGCAGTCTGTCTGTGAGGAATACAGAAAATAAAGGGCTCTAAAGCTCTCATTTGAGTCAATGCCCAAGTGCTTAAGTAAAAAAAGCTTAAAAGACTTAATTTTGTCCAAAGTGACCTATTATCAAATCTTGTGTAACAAATCAACAACACACATTCTTAAAAAGTTTCAAGGTATTCTTGCTAGAAAAGCATGCACATTGCAAGGAAGAGGATTGAACTTTAGTGACCTAGTTTTTACCCCATTTATCCCAACATCAAACTTGACTAAGTTTAAAGGGGGACAAACATTCTGGCCAAATAACTAGACAATTACCATAAAAATGAGGGCTCTAGAATGCACAAAAGTTTCGTTTCAGAGATCTGACCTAATGACCTAATTTTTGACCTGAAGTGACCAAAATTTCTTGACCTAGATATTAATCATGTGGACAAACATTCTTACAAAATATCAAGCCTTTAGAGCCTAAAAAATGTGGCCTCTAAAGTATTTCTAAGACAGATTTGACCTAGATACCTAGTTCTTGACCAAAGTTGACCCAATTTTCACTTATTCTGACCTAATATCAAGTCAAATGAGCCAAAAATGTGGCTTCTTAGAGAGCAAATAGGGTATTTCTAAGATTTGACTCAGTGATTTCGTTTTAAACCCAAGATGACCCAAATTTGAACTTTGCCGAGATGTCATGGAGAATAACTTCGCACAATGCATGATGGATGACAGAAAAAGCATGATAAATGAAAGGAACACATAACATAACAATTTTCACAAGCTAGTCTCTGGATTGTCTAATTGTTGCCATCAAATGATTCATCATGATCTTTATTAATTGGAGCAGTTTGTGAGAACATTATAGTTGCAGATTTGTTTTTAAACATAATTTCTTTAATCCTTTCTGAAGGCTTTATGAGATTTTTTTATGGATTACTGCTCCAAAATTTCATCGACAAACCAGTTAAATCATCATAATGATAAACTCAAACTTATAGTTGACAGATTCAGCCCCCGCTTAAGTTCATTTTGAACTACTGAACAGATCCCATTATATGGATCATGTACGAGGTATATTGATATCAATTCATCTTGACCTAACGATGGAAGACTGTTCCTGGAGAATACCTTATAATAGTATTATTAAAATTATATAATCCTGCAATTTGACATTCTTGAGGAAAAGATCAGAGAAAAGGGGATATTGCTTGCATCATTATTTGGCACTCATTCTTTATATCAAATATTCACTTTTGTATTGTTATTTGTTACCTCTATCGATTTTAACCAGTATAAAATTGTGTCATCTAGTAAAGGGATAATTTACACTTAGAACTTATAAAAGGAAGAGAAGAGATTGTGACATTTGAATCACATACTATAGTATTGCACAGACTTTAATCCACATTGACTTGATAGAGGGAATGCAATACTATAGTAAGTGCAGTTACTACAGTATTGCACAAAAGTTTCAATAAGACTTTACTCATTTTGAGAGGCAATACTATAGTAAGTGACAAAATCAACAAAAACATTCTTTTAGGTAACATTTTCCTACAATAATTCATATGTCCATTTAACAAATATTATTAAGGTCATTATACCAAAGATTTAACAAAATTCATTAAAAAATGAAAATTTTGTGAAGTTTTTTTAACCTCCTGTAAAATTTTAAGAAATGCAGTTACTATAGTATTGCGCTGAACCCTCGATTTGTATATTGAATTTTTTTCTCTAAAGCAAATCTTTATTCATATTTGAAAGGATTTCAGTCAAGTATCTCTATAAATCAGACAGAGAGGTAGACAGACATGCAGTCTGCCAGATTGTGAATAAAGGCAAACATAACAGGCCAGTATGAGTTAGGGAGTCAGAGTTATGTTTTATATAGTTGTAGATAAATTTGATTGATATTTAAACCATTAACAGACAGCAAAATTTTTAAACTCGTCCAAAGTGAAAGGAGTTGCAGACGACAATTTAAAGTATATGAAATTTTACAATTTTTCAACTTTCTGGATAGAAAACATGGTGAAAAATGAAGAAATTGCTTGTTACAAGCAATTTCTTCATTTTACACAATGTTTTCCTAATTGTTTTTCTTGAGGGGTGTCAAAAAGTGTCATTGTGTGGGAATGGGTTAATCAAACCATTACCAGACATCAAAATTTTAGACTTGTCCAAATTAAAAGATTTTGCAGACAATAATTTTCAGATGATAGTTTTTGTCTTTTATGGACTAGTAAACATTGTGGATGATAAATAAATTGTTTGCAACAAGCAGTTTCTTCATTTCTTTAATATCTTTTAAAGCTATTGTTTTTCTTTTGGCATTAACCCATTTCAACTCAATCCCTCCTTTTTACGCCTCTCAAGAAAAAAGCTTTGGAAAACATTGTGGAAATAGAAGAAATTGCTTTTATCAAGCAATTTCTTCATTATCCACAATGTTTTCTATCCAAAAAGATGAAAAAAATTATAATTCCATCATCTTGAAATTGTCGTCTGCATCTTCTTTCAATTTGGACCAGTCTAAAATTTTGCTGTGTTGGAATGGGTTAAGTTATTATGTGACCATGGGTTAAGCTACAAAGTTTGTACTTATGAACACTTAAAATAAGTCTAAATCAGTTCTCTAAAGATTTTTTCCATTTGTCTAATACCAAATAAGTCAACAGAATAAGATAAGAAAAGCCTAATGTATTTTTTTTGTGAAACCTTATTTGATTATGCAAGAATAAAACAGAAACCTTATTCCACTAACTTAATATATCCTCTTCCCATATATTTGCACTTAATTTACAGCTCCAAGCTAATAAAAGAAATGAATTCCTTTTTCCCTAGAAACAACGAATCTTCAAACAGAACTCCTGGTGGGAGTGGCTTTTGGACACTACTATCAAATAAAATGAATATTTGTCAAATAAAATTTATATAGTGTTTATTTAATAGTATTGTCTCAATAAAGCCCTTGTTTCAGTATCCACAAAGTAAGATTTGGTAGAGCAAAAGCCTTTCTAAAATGCCAAAGATTTCCCATACCATGAGCTCTGAAAGAATCTTCAAAGTACAGGATAGTTGCAGGAAATCAATACTTCTTTAGCTGGCATTTTCTGTAAAGTCTCTGAGAATTAGACCACCACAGCAAAAATCAATATGTAAAAAATACGGTAATTAAATTGAATGATTAATGGGGAAGAAATTTATATGAAAAATTAACATACCAGTGTGACCTTCATTTCCACAGTTTGTCCTTGAGAATATCTCAGCACTACTACAAAGGAGGAATTACGCAGGCAAGTCCTAAGTTGTTCAGTCACAGAGAGTCTCAGGGTATTGAACACTGCCAAAATCTATATATGGATATTTTTCCTGCTACTGTCGGTGTAACTACATGGAGTGCTTGATGGGATATGTGCCTCTATCGTCTCTCAAATTTCTACATGAGCCAGGCAACTTAGACTGAAATGAAAATCAATTCATTGATTTGAGAAAACTGGTAGTTACCATTATGTGAAGACAAACCCCCTCTCTTTTAGCCTAACTTTTCCCTCTTGGCACAAACTCAATGTCAGACTATAACTCAGCTACTTTTTTTAATTTTAACACCCTACAATGTTGCCAATAAACCCATTACCAGACAACAATTTTTTATGTTATTTGTTTAGATGGGGTTTAATGACGCTTTTAACAATTTTTCTCTGATATCCCGACAGCTGGAGCACCTAACAATGGATTGCTGGCATATTTCCCACCAGTACAACCACTGCATCCTTTCCTAGCCTCCAGCTGTTATCCTACTTAAGTTTATGATTATCCATCCATTGGTGTGAGACAAATGTCGGAAAGGATATGTGCCGCCGCCAGGGATCAAACCCATGATACCCTATGATTTAAAAATCAAAAACCTTTGTCCATTGGGAAAGAAAACATTGTTTATAATGTAGACAAAGGCAATTTCTTCATTTTTCCCCCAAGACAAAAGCAATTTCTTCCTTTCGATTTTTTTCCAAAATCTTTTTTCTTGGGAGGGAAATTTATCAAGAAAACAGGATTGTTTTGAGTAAAATTCCATAAGGCCCCTTTTCCTGTGTTTTCTTATGGATCCATTTCATTTCCGAAAGAACTTTCCTTACAACCATACAATAGTCCTCTGTGAAATTTTAAAGACAATCTGATGATAATTCCGAACATCATCACATAAACAAGAATGTTTTAAATGATAATCTGTAAGGCCCCTTTTCCTGTGTTTCCAATGCCACAATTATTCCTTGCATCTTTGAAGAGAATCCGATTAGAACTGTGGACTGTATTGTGTTAAAGAAGATATTTCAATCAAGGTCTCATAAAGCCCCTTTCCCCCTGATACTTTATTGTTTGTTTAATCATTCTGTGAAAGTTTAAAGTGAATCCGATGAAATATGGGAAATTCATTATGTTATCTAGAAAATTTAAAAAAAAATATCATATGGCCCCATTTTTACATGATACTTGATGAATTGTACCCAATACTGAAAAGAACCATCCTTGTAATTGTACAACCATTCTGTGAAATTTTGAAGTGAATCCAGTGAAATCCAGAGACAACATTGTATTAACTTGAATATTTAAGAAAGTCTTTCATCAGGCCCCTTTTCATGTGATAATTACTATTACAGATCCACTGTCAAAATCAACAATTGTAATGATGGTACAATCAATGTGTACTGGTAATCTGTGAAATTTATTGTGTTAATAAGGATTTTAAAGTTAATTTTCATAGCGCCCCTTTTCCCATGATACTTTACAGAACATACCAAATTTCAAAAGGAACAATTCTAATGAAGGTACAATCATTCTTTAAGAGTTAAAGAGAATCAATGAAAACAGTGGAATGAATTGTGTCAAGAATTTTTGTTTCAAATTTTCATAAGGCCCCTTTTTCCATGAAACTAATAACAATCAGACCCAATGTACAAAGGAAAAATCCTAATGATAGTTTGAAGAAAATGATAAAGACTGAGGACTTTATTGTAATAATGATGTTTTGTAATAGAGCTTTTATAAGGTCCCTTTTCTTGTGTCACTAAACCAATCAGACCTAATTTACAAAGGAACAATCCAAATGATGGTACAATCTATTAAAGTTTGAAGAGATTCTGATAAAGACTGAGGACATTCTTGTGTTTATGAGGATTTGGTATGAATTTTTCATACAGCCCCTTTTCCTATGATACTAGGCAGATCAGGCCCAATTTGGAAAGAAAGAATCCTAATGATGGTACAAACATTCTGTGAAAGTTTGAACAGAATCCAATGAAAACTGCAGACTTTATCTTTGTGTAAAGATTTTAAAATAAAATTTTCATAAGGCTCCTTTTCCTGTGATACTTGAAGGATCAGGTCTCATGTCAGCATCAACAATCGTGATTATTGTACAATGATTCTGTGAAGGTTTGAAGAAAATCGAATGAAAGCTCTGGACTTGGTTGCAAGGATTATAGATAAAATTCTCAAAAGGACCCTTTTCCCATGATACTAGACAGATCACGCCTAATTTGAAAAGAAAGAATCCTCATGATGGAATAATCAGTCTGTGAAAGTTTAAACAGAATCTGATGAAAACTGTTGACTTTATTGTGGTACAAGGATCTTAATATTAAATTTCATAATGCTCCTTTTCCTGTGATACTTGACGGATCAGGTCTAATGCAAACATCAACAATCATTATTATTGTACAATTATTCTGTGAATGTTTGAAGAAAATTGATGAAAGCTCTGGACTTGGTTACAAGGATTTATAAATGAAATTTTCATAAGGCCCCCTTTCCTGTGTTTCTTGACAGTTCAACCCCTGTTATGAAAAGAATGATCGTTATGACCTTTCAATCATTCTGTGAAAGTTTCAACAAAATCTGATGAAAGCTGTGGGATTCATTGTGTTAACAGGATTTTATTAATTGAATTTTCATATAGCCCCTTTTCCCATGTTACTTGATGGATCTGAAGGGAACTCTACTTACAAAAGTATAATTATTCTGTTTAAGTATAAAGACAACCCCATCTCATCTGTGGACTTACAAGCATTAATTAGGATTTTTTTAATTGAATTTTCCTAAGGCCCCTTTTCCTATGTTTCTCAATGGATCAGACCCAATTTAAAAGGAACAATCCTTTTGATGGTACAATCATTATCTGAAAGTTTGAAGCCAAGCAGGTGAAATCTAGGGCCATGACGTGTTACCTAAGATTTTTTTATTAAATTTTCATAGGGACCCTTTTCCGTGAAACTTGATGGATCGAACCTACTTCCGAAAGGAACAATCCATTTAATGTAATAATCATTCTGTGAATGTTTGTAGAGAATTTGTTGAAAACTTTGGACTCTATTGTGTTTACGAGGACTTTTTTAATCCAATTTTTTATCGGGCCCCTTTTTCCCATGATCCTTGACTGATCATACCAAATTTTGAAAGGAACAATTCTTATGATAGTACAATCATTTTGTGAAAGTTTGAAGTCAATTAGATGAAAACTGTGGACTCTAGAGTGTTAACGATAAGATCTTTGAATTAAATTTTCATAAGGCCCCTTTTCCCATGTTTCTTGAGGGATCATATCCGATTCAAAAAGGAACAATCCTTATGATGGTACAATCATCAGTTTGAAGAGAAGACGTTGAAAATTGTTGGCTCTAGGTTATCAATGAGGATTTTTTATCTAAATTTTCATAAGGCCCCTTTTCCTGTGTTTCTTGACGGATCATACCTAAATTCAAAAGGAATGATCCTTATGGTGGTACAATCATTCTGTGAAAGTTTGAAGAGAATCTGATGAAAACTGTGGACTCTAGAGTGTTAACAAGGAATTTTTAATCAAATTTTCATAAGGCCCCTTTTACGGTGTTTCTTGTTGGATCATACCCATTTTCGAAAGGAATGATCCTTATGATGGTACAATCATTCTGAGAAAGTTTGAAGAGAATCCAATGAAAACTGTGGACTGTAGAGTGTAAACAAGGATTTTTAATGGAATTTTTTAATCAAATTTTCATAAGGCCCCTTTTTCCATGTTTCTTGAAAAGAATGATCCTTATGGTGGTACAATCATTCTGTGAAAGTTTGAATTGAATCTGATGAAAACTGTGGACTCTAGAGTGTAAACGAGGATTTTTTAATTGAATTTTAATTAGGCCCCTTTTACGGTGTTTCTTGATGGATCTGACCCAATTTCGAAAGGAACCATCCTTATGATGGTACAATCATTCTGTGAAAGTTTGAAGGGAATCCGATGAAAACTGTGGACTTTAGAGTGTAAACAAGGAAAAGTTTAACGGACAGACGACAGACAGACCCACGGACAGACGCACGGATGCTGGACGGGAAAAAGCCATCGCAATAGCTTTTCGACCAGTAGATCTAAAAATCAGCCAGCTTATGTAACTCCAAGTAATGTCACCATAGCAAAACTGAGTTATCATACTCTTTTCAAACTGATACGGCTGTCTCGATGGCCGAGTTGTATGGGTGCTTGACTCTTGATCTGAAGGTCACGGGTTCGAGCCCAACTGTCACCAGGGTGTGTTCATGGGCAAGACACTTAATAGCCAGCCCCAGTCTACCCAGCTGTGGCTTTCTGATAACAATCTTTCAATAGATTAACTGGATACATGGCCAGTGAACCCATTCCAACTCAGTGATGCTTTGGGATGCCCCCCCCCCCAAAAAAAAAGCTTTCGAAAACATTGTGGACATTGTGGAAAATGAAGAAATTGCTTGTTACAAGCATTTTCCTCATTTTTCACAATGTTTTATACCCAGAAAATCGAACAATCCTAAAATTTCGTAAATGTTGTTTGCAGCTCTTTTCAATTTGAACCTAATACTTTTGTGTTTGGAAATAGGTTAAGGAAATATCATATCTTATTTTGATAATCAATCTCTAATTTTGCTAAATCTACTTGTCAGAATGTTGTATTCAAACAATTTATTATGAGATGGAATGAAAAAACCCTTACATCAATGGCATGAAAAAACAATGATACCCTCCTATAACCCATTACCAGACGACAAAATTTTTAAACTGGTACAAATTAAAAGAAGTTGCAGATGACAATTTTAAGTTGGTGGAATTAAGAAAACCTTTGCCTTGTACTCTAGAAAACATTGTGAACATTGAAGAAATTGCTTGTTGAAAGCAGTTTCTTCCTTGACCACCATGTTTTCCAAAACATTTCGCTTGAGGGGCATCAAAAAGCATCATTGTGCAGGAATGGGTTAATGTCTCATCCAAAACACGATAAGTTTGTTTGTCTGTTCAGTCTGAAGTTCAAAACCTGTGATCTTCAGGTTTGGGCTGACGAAAAAGCACATGTTTGGGCTGACAAAAAAGCATTTGTTTGGGCTGACAAAAAAGCACATGTTTGAGCTGACAAAAAAGCACATGTTTGGGCTGACAAAAAAAGCACATGTTTGGGCTGACAAAAAAGCACATGTTTGGGCTGACAAAAAAGCACATGTTTGGGCTGACAAAAAAGCACATGTTTGGGCTGACAAAAAAGTACATGTAAATTTGAAAAAGTACATGAATTTAACCCATTACCAGATAGCAAAATTTTCGACTGGTCAAAATTGAAAGGAGTTGCAGGCGACAATATTAAGGTCATGAAATTTTAAATATTTTCAACTTTCAGCGTAGAAAACATTGTGTAAAATGAAGAAATTGCTTGTTACAAGCAATTTCTTCATTTTACACAATGTTTTCCTAAGTGTTTTTCTTGAGGGGTGTCCTAAGGCGTCTCTGTGTGGGAATGGGTTAAAGTAATCTAAAGATGCTTTGTGTGAGGGCTTATTCCCATCTAGGCTCATGAATCTTGATTAGGAACATTATATGGTAATTGGACAATTATGATGGTAGATTGATTGAATGGGGTTTAATGCCACTTTTAACAGTATTTCAGTCATATGGCGGCAGCTGGAACAGAAAATTATGATAGTAATTCCTTCTATCCCTTTGTTAAATCTTAGTAAATGTACCTAAACCACAGGCCAAATTTGATCCGACTGTCAAAATATCAAACTTTTGGCAGGGATCAAAACATTACCAAGTCATTTATAAAATCTCATCTTGGTATCTAAGAATTCATGCTATATCTTCTTTAACCCATTACCACATGGCAAAATTTGAGACTTGCCCAAACTGAAAGGAGTTGAAGACGCCAATTTAAAGTCTATGAAACTTTAGATTTGTTCAACTTTCTGAGAAGAAAACTGTGTAAAATGAAGAAATTGCTTGTTACAAGCAATTTCTTTATTATACACAATGTTTTCCAAATTGCTTTTTTTTTGAGAGGCGTCAAAAAGTGTCACAGTGTGGGAATGGGTTAACAGAGGACAGTATTAAACTGGTTCAAATTGAAAGATGCAGATGACAATTCTTTTAAACTGAAAAATAAATCCCTTACTTTGCCCTGCTGCAGCACATATCCTTTCTGTCATTTGTCTGTCACCAATGGGTGGATAATCGAAATATAAAGTGGGATAGCAGCTTGAGGCTAGGAAAGGATGTAATGTGGTACTGGTGTGAAATATACCAGGAATTCTCTGTTCGGTTCTCCAGCCACCGTGATATGACTGAAAAATTATTAAAAGTGGGGTTAAACCCAATTCAAACAAACAAATCTTTAACCCATTCCCACAATGACACTTATTGATGCCCATCAAAAAAAAAATTTTGGAAAACATTGTGGAAAATGAAGCAAGTTCTTTATTTTATACTATGTTTTCTACCCAGTAAGTTGAAAAAATCGGGAATTTCAAACTTTAAATTGTTGTCTGCAACTCCTTTCAATTTGGAAAAGTTGTGTGGGAATAGGTTAACCCTTTCCTGTACAATCCCTGGTTTTTACTTCCATGCAATTTTATACATAAGAAAATATTGTGAGAAAAGAAGAAATTGCTTGTATCAAGCAATTTCTTCTTTTATCACAATATTTTCTACAACATAGAATGGTTTTGTTTCAAATTGCAGTCACTTTTCATGGTCGTCTGCAACATCTTTCAAATTGAGCCAGTCTAAAATTTCAAGAAACAGGAAAGGGTTAAGTGACAATGAAATGATCATAATACAGTCTTAATCCAGAAGGAAATAGTGATTGTAGGGAATATTGAGCTGGATACAAAATGAATTATTGATCACTCTAAATCCCTCACATTGATTCTGAAAGATCTCTAATCATTCAGGGAGACTATTTTCTTATGCCCCTTCACTTAACCCATTACCACAGAAGAAATCTTTAGACTGGTCCAAATTGAAAGAAGTTGCTGATGACATTTTTATATTGATGAAATTTTTAAAAATCTTGGGCTTGTTGGATAGAAAATATTGTGGAAAATGAAAAAAATTCCTTTTAACAAGAAATTTCTTCATTTTTGACGATGTTTTTTGTTTGTTTGTTTGAATGGAGTTTAACACCGTTTTTTAACAATCTTTCAGTTATATCGCGGCGGCTGGAGCACCTAACAATGGATTCCTGGTATTTCTCGCACCAGTACTACCACTACACCCTTTCCTAGCCTCCAGCTGCTATCCCACATAGGCTTACGATTATCTGCCCATTGGTGGTAGACAAATGTCGGAAAGAGTATTGCCGCCGTCTGGGATCAAACCCGGGACCTTTTGAATGAAAGTCTGACGCGCTACCAACTGCGCTATGACGGCGGCTTTGACGATGTTTTCCAAAGCTCTTTTTCTTTGGAGCGTCAAAAAGCATCATTGTGTGGGAATTGGTTAATACAGTGGCTCTACAATCCCCCTTCTTTACAGCCCTTGGATATCATAATTATTAAAGAAAACAGAGACGGGAAAGAAGAAATTGCTTATAACAAGCAATTTCTTATTTTCAGACAATATTTGCTACAAAATATAATGACTTTTCTTTTCAAACTTTCCACTTTGATTTGTTGTCTGCAACCTCTTTCAATCTGGATCATGTAGTCTAAAATTGTGTTGTCTGGTAATGGGTTAATTAGAACCTCTTTTACCTTAGGTTTGAAACTTGGGAAAAGTTTTCAGGATTTACACTTTAACCCATTCCCACATGAAAACGAGATGTATATGTGAAACACAATACCCTTGTATCGGCCTTTTTTCTGATCTTGATAAGTGACTTTGTACTTGTTGGATGACCTAAACATTAAAAACAACTGATAACTATCAACGCAAAGAACCTATGTCCCAAATATGAGCTATTTGTTTGAATAACAGCAATATGTTAGGTTTTTGTGTGTCCTTAAGAAACTACAAATACCTTGACCTTTATGGATGACCTTGACTGTACAACAAACTGATGCCTGTCAGTGCAAGGAACTTTTGTCAATGCAAACAAACTAGTGTCCCAAGTATGAGCCATGTATCTTGAACGGTCTTTGAAAATACAGCAAAATATAGTTTTTTCATTGAGTTGACCTTGATAAGTAACCTTGATGTTAATGCATGAATTGTACTTTACAACTAACTGGTGAAATTTAAAAAATCTCTGCATTGTAGGATAGAAAACATCTGGACATTGAAAAAATTACTTGATCCTGAAAGGCATAAAAAGCAGGGTTTTGTGTGACTATAATGTACCATGAAACACAAGTAGTCATAATATATATGCAATTTATACCAATATATTTGCAGATTGAATATACCACAAGTTCTTTATTTTTATTTATTTTGTTTGCAAATCGATATTTGTCAAACTCAAAATAAAAAGAAGTACAAGAATAATGGAAGGTAAAACTTGTGCACAAAACACACTTTGCATCACAAATAATTCATTTAAACCCATTCTGACAAGATGATGCTTTTTGACGCCCCTCAAGAAAATCAATTAAGAAAACAATTCAAAACATTATGAAAAATGTAGAAATTACTTGAAACAAGCAATTTCTTCATTTTCAAGATGTTTTGTACCAAGAAAGTTGAAAAATTCTAAAATTTCATAAGCTTTAAATTGTCGTCTGCAACTCCTTTCAATTTGGACTAGTCTAAAATTTTGCTGTATAATTACAGAATGCTAAGGCGAGGAATTTTTATCATCTACAATGATCATTGAATGAGCAATTTACAACTATACTTTACCTACTCAGTCATACAATTAAATTCAGAAAAAAAATAAAACAAAATGTATGTACATTTGTATATCAAAAATGATGTTCCATAATTGTAAAAAATATCAATGGTTTAAACTGGAGCCACAAGAGATGATTAAAGTCAAGGCACACAATTTCTAGTCCCTACCCGCCAAATTCCTGAAAGACTTTGTTTTGAAATTTGTCATCAAATTACAGAAGAATAATAGCTTGGTCAAGGGAGATAATCATATCTTTCAACTTTGACAACACATCATGACTTATTTCCCCTCTTCAAAACACCCAACTATCAAGGCTAATAACAAGGAAAGTTTTCAATGCAAAACGATACAAATTTTGTTAGAGCTGTAACAGTTTTACATGTACCAACTTAACAAATTCCCACCAAATCCCATCTTTTTAATGCTAATCAAGAACAAAAACTTTACAAAAATAGTGGCAAATGAAGAAATTGCTTAAAGTAATGAATTTCTTAATTTCCCTGTGTATTTTCTACCCAATAAGACGGATTTTTTAAGAGTTTTTTCATCCACAGTCTCACAAAAATGTTTATGTATCACAGGATTAATTGTTTAGGAACATGCAGAAATTCTGACCATAGTCACAAAAGTTTGAATGTTTAACTCATTATCACACAGGAAAATTTTAGACTGGTTCCAATTGATTCGTTTGAATGGGATTTAACGTCGTTTTTAACAATTTTTCAGTCATACTGCGGCTGATGCACCTAACAACTGATTCCAGGTATATTTCGCACCAGTACCAACAATACACCCTTTCCTAGTCTCCAGCTGCTATCCCACCTAGGTTTACGAATATCAAATTGAAAGAAGTTGCATACAAAAATTCAAGTTGTGAAATTTGAATTTTTTTCAACTGTCTGGGTAGAAAACATTCTGTAAATTGTTTGCTGCAAGCAATTTCTTCATTTTACACAATATTTTCCAGATTATTTTCTTGGGGGGGGGGGTGTTACAAAAATTCGTATGAGTGGGATTTGGCTAAACTAGTATCATAAAACATTCTGTGTCAAGTTGTCAGCAGGACATAGTTAAATCTACCCAATTTCAAGGTCTGAAAATCAAAAGGAATCACCTCAGTACCCAGATGATTGTCAGTGCCATATTTGGTGATCCTAGGTGTATATTCTGTGTCAAGTAATCATAAAATTGTTTGGTCTACCAACTGACAGACAAACCAACCAACAGTCAAGAGCAAAGCAATTAATAATCTTCTACTTTATTGAAGGGGGGCATCAATAAATGAATAATCAAAATAAAAGATAAGTAAATTTAGATTCAGTCTTTTCCAAACATTCTTTACAGGACTCACTGATGAATGCGTGTGCAGGACAATGTTGAAATCAAGCAGAACAAAGCACTGCAACACATCATGCGCATGATAACTGAACTTTCTACATTTCATACTACTTTTAGTTTATATAGAATTTCATGGTCTCTTATGCACAATGATCTACTGAGGTTACCCCTAATGCCATGCGAAATAAGATTCTTGTCAAAATTGCATTAAAATCAAAGGACTGAAAGCATATATATAAATCTGCACACATGGAATGGCAGCCTTAGATGATGAGGATCTAGCACACCAAAATGATTGTTTTATTGTCCATTTTTCAAATAACTGAGAACCTTTAAGGCAGAACCTCTTGATGCAAAAATAAAGAGATCCATTAGAGTTTAACCCATTCCCATCCAATGGCGCTTCTAGACGCCCTCTCAAAGAGAGCAATTTGGAAAACATTGTGGGAAATGAAGAAATTGCTTGTAGCAAGCAATTTCTTCATTTTCCACAATGTTTTTTACCCAGAAAGTTGAAAAATCTAACTATTTCATAAGCCTAAAATTGTCGTCTGCAACTCCTTTCAATTTTGGCAAGTCTAAAATTTTTCCGTAATGGATTTAGTGAAATTGAAAACATTATCTAGGTGAAACACATAAAGGACTTATCCATGTAATCTACACACAATAATGGTTCCATAAACTAACATTACATCCCATAATGAAGCTTTTAGCTGTCAGAGAAATGAATGACTTAACTTAATGCTACACTTTTCCTTTTGTCTGCTTCAATGTTTTAACATAATTTTCAACAATTTCCCTATCAAATCACAGGATATATTCTCACTAAAACTTACTTTTTTCTATTACTCATTCCAACACAATCCAGCATTTTGATGCTCCATAAGAAAACAGCTTAGGAAAACATTGCATATCTTGATCAATTTGTCATTAGTTTTCAAAGAGATTTATATTAACCCATCCCAACTCAATCCCTCCTTTTTACGCCCCTCGAGAAAAAGCTTTGGAAAACATTGTGGAAAATGAAGAAATTGCTTGATACAAGCAATTTCTTCATTATCCACAATGTTTTCTATCCAAAAAGACGAAAAAATTCAAAATTCCATTAACTTGTAATTGTTGTCTGCAGCTTCTTTCAATTTGGACCAGTCTAAAATTTTGCTGTGTTGGAATGGGTTAATGACCTGACATACAAACAGATCAAGTTTCATCATGGCTGAGCCAATATTTTGGCCCCTAGAGTATAAATACAGACATTAACATCTATTTTTTCCGATGCAACATTTTTATTTTCAATAGGATTTGACCTTAACACCGAACAGTCATTCTGACAAAGTTTCATCAAAATTGAGTAAAGAACTTGCGGACCTTAGAGTGTACACAAAGAAATTTAGCATTAAGGCCCCTTTTCTTGTGTGTTCAAACTGAACCTTTCCATTTTCAAGGGGGTTAACCCTTTTGGCGTAACAATCATTCTGACTTTATTTCAGCACAATTTAGCAAAATTAATTCCCAATGAGTGTAAAAACAAATAAATGATCATTAAGGATCTTTTCCATATTCAAAAGGATCACCTTTATGCCCTACCAATCATTTTGACCAAGTTTCAAGACTGAGCAAAAATTGTGAAACCTTTTGTGTAAACAAAGAAATTGTCATTAAGGCTCCTTTTCCTGTGTTTTCCATAAGAACCTTCTCATTTTCAATAGGATTTGTCCTTATGACCTAACAATTATTCTGACCAAATTTCATCAAGACTGAGATAAAACTGTACTCTCAAGATTGTTAACATCCTAGGGTCACACAAGCTCACAATGAGCATCTTAAGCTCACTGGTGAACTGAAAATGAAGACACTGCTTATGATAAGAAATTTCTTCTTTCTCTCGATGTTATCTATTGACAAAAGCAAAGACTCTTAAAATTTAATCAACTTGAAATTGTCAGCTGCAACTTCTTTCAGTTAGGATTATTTTATCATCTGGAAATGAATTAAAGATGCATCAGATTTTCATAAAAGAAAATTATAATTAATATTTTACTTTTTTTTTTGCAGTGCTCCTTAGCACTTTCAATTGAAAAGCGTGAATTTTATATTACAAGCTCAAAAGGTTCTTTAAATTGTGACAAAGGACTTATTTACTATACAAGAAGTCTATGATGATGGTCCTGAATTGCCAATCTGCGTAACAATCTAAACTAGAGGTGCTTTGGTTTCTGTATCACTCTACAGGCCTGAATGTACTTATTAAGCAAGTGGTGTTTTCAGGAATTCAATACAAACTGAATCATCTTTGCCCAAACCGGGCAAATAAACCTGGTCACTAAAATCTTTGAAATAGTTCTGGAGAAGGATTGCAAAGTTTTCATTGTTTTACAAGTGTTAAGTTGGGTTATGTAAATTTCATTTACTAACTTAGATGAAAAGGTATTTACAAAATTTTCTTGCTAACCAAATATGGACGTAAGCCATGACAATGAGTGCCATGTTTTTCAACCAATCAAATTTATATGAAGGAATCGGACAGAGTCAACTGAGGATCACTTGTTAAGATATCTGTTTGAAATCCCTCCACAGGTTTCTCAGAAGAAGATTTTCAAATTTTTAGAATGTATTCCATATTATGTAAGTTAGTACTCCACCACCGAATAGCCATGATTTTCATTCAGTCAAACTCAATGAAGAAATCTAATAAAGGATCACAAAAGTATAATTCCAGTAAAATTCCAGTTGAAATCAATCATATGGTTTCTGAGAAAAAAGATTTTTAAAGTTTTCACTTTATACAATGTATGGAAATTTGCCTGTCTATTAAAGCCATAATTTTCATTTGATCAAAATTCTTTTATATAAACTGATAAAAAGTCACCAAAGGATCATCCCTGTGAAATTAGGTTGGAATCAATTGACATGTTTCAGAGAAGAAGATTTTCAAAGCTTTTTCTATATATGGAAATTAGCCCAGCCTCATTAACCCATTTTTTCATCTGAACAAAATTTTTTGCAGGAATCTAATAAAGGGTCGCCCAACGATAATTCCTTTAAAATTTGGTTGAAAACCATCTACTGGTCTGTGAGAAGAAGATTTTTAAAGGTTTCACCATATATGGAAATTGGTCTATTAAAGCATTTTTTTTCACCTGATAAAAAGTTTTTGACAGAATCTAATAAAGGGTCACCCAAGGATTACTCCTGGAAAGTTTGGTTCAAATCCATGAAATGGTTTGTGAGAAAAAAAACTTTTAAAGCTTTCACCAATATTATATGGAATTAGCCCGCCAATTAAAGCCATTTTATTCACCCAATCAAAATTCTTTGAAGAAATCTGATGAAGGGTTACAAAATATCCTTTCTGTGAAATTTGGTTGAAATACAATATCAGTACTTTCTGAGAAGAAGATTTTTCAAATAAAAGTGTAAGGATGGACAGATGGACAAACAACCACATGGTGGACACAAGGCCATGACAATAGCTTCAATGGTCTTCAGCCAGTAGAGCTAAAGAATGACCCAACTGGCCTGAATGACTATAAATATACTTGTGACAAGATGGAGCTCTAATGGAACCTCAGTAAGATTATACATTTAAACAACTTTTGTATATTGTGATGCCATATCTATAATACAAGCCTAACAGTTTGTAAAGAAAAGGTTTTTAAAAGATTTCTTTTCTGGATTCTATGTAAAATAGTGTGTGCCTCAGTTAAACGCCCAAATGGGAATTCAAGGGCATCATTTTAACCCATTCCAACACAGTGGAATTTTAGACTGGTCCAAATTGAAAGAAGCTGCAGACGACAATTTCAAGTTGATGGAATTTTAAATTTTTTCGTCATTTTGGGTAGAAAACATTGTGGATAATGAAGAAATTGCTTGATACAAGCAATTTCTTCATTTTCCACAGTGTTTTCAAAAACTTTTTTCTTGAGGGGCGTAAAAAGGAGGGAGTGAGTTGTAATGGGTTAAGAAAGTTTGTAGAAGGCCACAAGGTGACGCCACATCTGTAAAGTATCAAACCTCCTTGCCATCTTGTTGGTTAGCTTTTCCTTCTTTATTTAAATGTGAAATAGGGTGTGCCAGAGCTCTCAGGATTCCAGCAGGCATTTTTGTATTAACCCTTTCATATTTTTAAAATACAAATGTATTTAGACTTGTCCAAATTCAAATAAGTTGCAGACCACAATTAAAAGTTAGTCCAATTCCAAAAGAAGCCAATCTACAGGGTAGAAAATATTGTGGGAAAAGAAGAAATTGCTTGTTACAAGCAATTTTTTCTTTTCCCACGATGTTTTCTCCAGTATAAAATCACAGGGATGTCAAAACTAGGGATTGTGCAGTAAAGGTTCAACTTTTGCAAAGGGCCTCTATGTGAAGCTAACTGCAAAATTTAAAAACTCCATGCCTTATTGTTTGTCTGGAGAAGATAGCCTTCTTTTTTTTCTGAGTAAAACAGGATGTGCCTGGTGGCAGGGCCAAAATATGACCCCAGGGGCAAATTGTTTAACTTTTATGGGTGATGCGCGATTCATTATATCAAAATTCTATGACAGGACTTGGTGAAGAATTCTGAAAATTTCTTAATTCTTTCAATATAAAATATATATTATAAACAGTTACTTTTCTGATGCTATGGCAAACAAAGTTTTCTAAGGGATTTAGCTGCATGTCCTTAAGCAACTGTAAAAAGCTTGGCCCAAGAGCATCCCTACAAAGCTTCAGGAGAAGATACAGGCATTGTTGACACAAAGTATATCTAATTAACAGAGAAATAAAAACTGTGTAAAAGCAATTTCTCTGGATAGGATACAATGATTTCCTATCCTATTATATGAATGATTCCTTTTCAACAATATAAATAAAATTTGAGATTCCATATGCAGCTTCCTTCAATTTGGACTAGTCTAAAAACTGTTGTCTGGTAAAGGTTTAACCCATTCCCAGATGGCAATATTTTAGACTAATCCAAATTTAAAGGAGTTGCAGACGACAATGTAAGGTGTGTGAAATTTTAGATTTTTTTAATTTTCTGGATAGAAAACATTGTGTAAAATGAAGAAATTGCTTGTGTCAAGCAATTTCTTCATTTTACACAATGTTTTCCTAATTGTTATTCTTGACGGGCGTCTAAAGCATCACTGTGTGGGAATGGGTTAAATGCTGCTATCTGAGTATTCAATCAGCATATGATTACACAATTCTCCTACAAGACAATTTCCCAAGAATTTTGGATAGGATACTTAAGTTTACTGAAGAACCTGCTCAATAATTCATGATATTGATCTCCATGGCATATGTCTTCCTCATGCAGAAACTGACCCTTCCCTAAACATTTATTCAAGGAAATTATCTTCTATCTGAATGAATAAGTACTACCGGTACTTCCAATATCCTGGTTTTGTATTCATGAAGTACAAGCCCTTCTTGATATTCATTTATTTGCTAAATAGACTTTGTTACTGTACTGAGATATTCTAAATACTTTTAACCCATCAAAAGACGGGAAATTTTAGACTGGTCCAAATTGAGAGTTGCAGATGACAAAAGTTAATGATTTTTTTTTTTCAACTCTCTTGACAGAATACATTGTGTAAGAAATTTCTTCATAATCCACAGTGTTTTCTAACCCAAAACATAAAGATTTCTAAGTTTCATAGCTTGAAAACTGTTGACTTCAACTTTGAATTTTGGCGAGTCTCAAAATTTGACATCAGGTAATGGGTTAAGAAATAGGATAAGGTTATTTTTCTGCCTTATATCAATGATCAAATCTTTCACATCATGAACAAAAATTACTTCTTTAAACTGTTCAAGTATGACCCTTGCACACATGGAAACATTACTTTTGTTGTTCAGTATAAATTATGAAAGATAAATCACGTCTAAACAGAAACAAGTAGCTATCTTTTTTATCCTTTGCTTTCAGTGTGTAAAAATATAGCTTTTATTTTTTCATAAGAAGATAAGGCAAGTCTAGACAGAACAAGATATTATCTTCTCCATATTCTTCCTTATTCAAGAATTTAAAGAGATTCTGAAGATTGATTATCCCTGATTTACAAAATTTCAGACCTATCAAAATTCAAAGGTTTTGTGAACAAAAGTTAAAAGTGGATTTAATTCGAATTAAAACCAATCAGTAGGGTAGAAAATATTGTGGAAAAGAAGAAATTGCTTGTTTCAGGATTGTGTGGGAATGAGTTGCAGGGAAGTTTAAAGAACAACTAATCCATTATACAGCATTTTTTGTAATTATTACAGTTAAAATCTTTACCACACAATAAAATTTAAGACTGGTCCAAACTTTAAAATTGCTGAAGACGACTTTTTTCAGCTGATTAAATATTAAAATGCTTTGACTAATAGGGGCATATAACATTGAGGTTAAAGAAGAAATTGCTTGTAATAAGCAGTTTCTTCATCATCTACAATATTTTCCAAATCTTTTTTCTTTAGATGCGTAAAAAGCAAGATTGTGTGAGAATGGATTAACTCTAGTCATGCTGAACCAGCAATACTCCTGCTTTGGCAGGAGGTATAGACAAAGATCAGCTTGCACATATGTTCATATATATCTTGCTCATGATTAGTCTACAACACGCATTTATCCCTTTTAAGTCAGAGTTTTTTGAAAGATGAATTTTAAAAGTGAATGTTAGCCAACAATAAGCGATTCATTCCAGTATTTTCAGCACTTTGATCTTTAAATGCAATTCTGTATAGGATTTTATTCAGCATGAAAAGGGTTAATATTACATGGAAAAAAAATGTCAACTTTCCTGTTTTGTATCAGCTAGCTGAATGTGCTTGAGTGTGGTGAATCTTTAACCCATCACCAGATGACAAAATTTCAGACTGGTCCAAGGAAAGGATAAAAGTTTATGAAATTTTAGATTTTTCTACATTCTGGGTAGAAAACATTGTTGAAAATGAAGAAATTTTATCATTTTCCACCATGTTTTCCCTTTCTTTTTTCTTGAGGAGAATCCAAGAGTGTCATTGTGGGAATGGGTAAAAGCCATATCTTCCCAAAAATATACATCAAAATTAACTAGAGCTGTCGCCCTCAAGGGCTGACGAGAATACCCCCCACACCGCTAAAAAGGCTTTTCTATGAAGGAGTGGAATTTGAAGCTGTTTAATCACATGCATGTCATGTGAACATTGCCAACCCTCCACCTCTTTCTGATTTTGTGTTTGTTGCTAGAGTTGACTGATAAGGAAAGGTTGGTCAATATGAGCCTATGTTAAAGAAAACTGTGTGAGGAGATGATGACATAAAATTATATCCACGAAAAGTCAATATGAGCCTATGTTAAATTTTTGACCCCCAGAGGGCGGGGTCAAATTTGACCTCAGGAAATAAACCGTTCGATATTTTGTAAAGGTCAACAAGATGATGTTACTTACCAAATTTGGTAACTCCCCTTATGGTTACTGAGTTTTGCAATTTCAAATTTTGACTACTTCCCCCTCCATTAAAAGGTTCAAAATGGTATAACTCTGAAACTAACGACTGGATCAAGATGAAAATTGCAGGTGCACAACTTCATATGATAGGAAACAACCTGATAAAAATTCAGCAAAATTGGTCAAAAAATGTGGGAGGAGAAGAGGACACAAAATTATGTCCATGGATGGAAGGACAGACGGACAGACAGGCGGACGGATGGATGGATAGACGGACGGACAACCTGATTCCAGTATACCCCCCCATAACTTCCTTGTGGGGTGTATAATAAGAAAACCATACTCTAGGACAGGCTCAAAAGTGTAAATAAATATCACAATTGAAATTATAGGCTCAAACTATTTCTATGCAGTAAGCCTATAGGACAAAAAAATTTATATTTTAAATTGTGATCCACCTTTTGCTAGTCATTCAAACAACCTTGCTCAGTCACTGAGATTCACGAAATAGTTTGTTAAGATTAGTCATCAGCACTTGCTCATATAACAGTAAATGCTGAAGATAAGTGAACATTTCCGGCAAAGTATCAGGTGCATTCATATCGTTCTCAAAATGTAAACAAACACGCTTGAAACCGATACAAAAGACACAAAATACTCTTAGTAGAGAACATCTCTCATACCCAACTTTTGTTTGCTCTGGTGACCAAATAAAAGATAGATTGTTTAAACTGTTTTTCCTTCCTTGGAGGGAAGATATGGCTTAAATTTGATAACAATTTACTGTTTCACTATTATGGCATCTGCAATATGATCTACATAATTTAAAGATGAGTTCAACAAGTACATCATCAAAATTACCAAATCTGATAATAAACAGATAAAACATAATCATTAAGTCTTGTTTCCATAGTAACATGGTCTCTCTGGTAAGCAATTTTCAGGAAGCAATAATGTGATAAGTCTACAGAGATTATTATATAACCTGTCTTTCTATTTTGAAGTAGACCTTATTCTGACCTTGAACATACCATCTGGACTTTCATTAAATAAACAACTGTTTATTGCGACCTTTGCCCTTTTCAAAGCACTTTAAAAGTGCCTTACCTCAAATTCTGGATAAAATATTTTGTTCTACGATTCTAAAATTAATAACTTGATCCACTACAAGTGCCTTATTTGTTTGTTTGTTTAATGGGATGCTTTGGACACAGGTTTAAAGCAATGTAAATGACATGTTACACTAACTTGCTTATGTAATTTCTTAAGGCAACATTAATTCAAAAGAATAACAGTGTTGAGCTGATTTGGTCTTCCTAAACAACTGTAACTGCCTATAAACATATAGGCAGTTACACCTATTTCATGCTTACCCATCAAATTCAGGACAGGGCTTTTTGTGGCATATGACAATGGTTATAGCTATTATGTGAGATTGGTGTAAATGAACTCTAAAGAAAATGAAACTTACCAAGATTTAGACAGAAATAGGTTTGTTAGCCAACACGAATCTAGGCAGCTAATTGAAAATCTGAATTACTGGATACCACAGTTATGCTGAGAAATTCTTTGGATCTTTTATGCTCAATGCATCCACCATTAGTTCACGATTTGTAGAAAATTAGCTGTTTATACATTGTGGGAAAGTCATCATACAATCTGATATATCTGTCATAAGTTTTTTTCTTTAAAAGCACTTTTGCTCTGATCGTCGTTGAAGTTTTGGTCTTGACATTTATAGGTAAGATGTATCACAGCTCTTGTTTGTCCATCAATTACATTTTCCATATCTCAAATTATTTTTTCAAGAAGGCCTCTGGTTGCTTGAAGCCCCATATAACAATTTTGTAAATTTCTTTTATTCTGCTTGGAGTAATTTCATGTGTAAGTCTTTGGTTATTATTTATAATGAAAATGTATGTGTAGTTTTTCCAGATATCATTCCAATGGTTTGTTTTGTTGTAGTTGCTTTTTCTAATTCTAATTCAAAATAATTGACTCTGTGTATGTTGTGTCTGGTTTTGAAGGTTCTATGCAAAATCTACTCAACAGAAAACACCTGTTGAAAATCCTTCTAAAAAATCTGTGTAAAGCTCTACAACAGCAGGTGGTCAAATTATGATGAAGTTTGATAGTCTTTGCTCTACAAAGCTTACATATGATATTCTAAAAGCCAGTGGTTAACTGAATGAAGATCAATAAAAAATCTACAATGAGTATAACTTCAGATGTAAATACTTTTCCAAATAAATCAAACTGGCCAAAACACCTTTGATGATTATCATTACAAATAAATAAAGATATGACACAAATACCTCTGGTTGCACATAGTACCCTTTTAACAATATCCATGAGTTATTATTGACTAGACCGGAGTACCAAGATCTGTCTCTGTTTCTATAGCAACAGTATCAGTCTCTAATGAGCATTCATTCTTCAAATCAGTTTCGCTATTATCTTGATCCTTATGGCTATCTACATGTGGTACAGCTTCATCAAACCTACAAACATCTTTAAATTCTACAGGTTCACAACTAATATCACATTTTCTGCTATCACCAGCTTCATCTATATGTACAGTGAGTATTTCTTCACTAGTAAAACTCTGTGAGTCAATACCAAAAGTGTTTATAGAACTTGGTTCTTTCACATCACTTACAGATCCACCTATAACTGTGAAGTTATTACTACATATATTTTCTTTTGAAGTTGTCTCTTTATCAGTGTCAAAAACAGCCCAGTCCTCTAAATCAGCAGTATTGGCTTTACTATCATGATCAGAATCTTGTTTATTGTCTTGATCACTTTCCCAGGGATCAACCATGTATTTGGAAGGACTTATAACATCAGTTATCTTAGCTGGTATATTTCTGGGTGATACATGAGGAGACAGTGTCGGTGGGACAAGAACACGCTTTGGTGAAAACCCTTTGGAATGATCATCTTCTAAGAGTATAGCAGACTTTGTATGAGTAAATAGAAGGTCTTCATTGAATGAGAAAAAATTGGCTTCAGGACTTTCTGATGACCTTTGTCGTGAATATTTAGAACCTCGCCTAGGACTTTTGCCTTTACTTCCTTCCTCTGTTGGCAGAGTGATTTTCAGCTTCTCAAGATTACCTGTATTTCTAGGGGACTTTTCAGGGGAGCTGATATAAACATATTCCTCTAGTCCATAAATATTGATAGGTGTGGTGCTTCTTGGACGCTCTATAGGGTTGGTTGTTACTTGTAATCTCTTTAAGCGTTTCTCATATGCTTTTCTTTTTGATATGATTGCACTTTCTTCTTTACTCAAAGGAGGTGGAATAGTAGGTCTACGAGGCTTTGGAGAGCTATAAGGTGTAGTGTCAGAATCAACAAAATCACCAATCAAATTATAGTTCTTGTTACTAATTGGTGATTTAGCATCCCTATTGATCAATCCCTTATTAGAGGCTAAAAATCCTTTTCGAAAATAACCACTGTCTGAGTCAGAGCTCTCACTATCACTATCACATTGTTTTGGTTGGGACTGTATCTTCAAACTAGGTAGAGGTGATTCTTTTTCTTGATCAGAAACATCAGAAAAGCTATCTATCTGCTGGTATTTCACATTACTTGCCTTCTCTTTCTGCTTTCTTCCTTTCTGCTTGAGTTGATTTTGTATTTCCTCAGCACTGGCATTATTTTCACTGCTGTTAGCATCTTTTGAGCCAGTGCTTGCTTCAGTTGGCGTTATATTACCAGATTCTGTCATATCATTGCTTTCATTACCATTATCATTATTGAAATCAAGTTTAGCATCTTTCACATTTTTTATTGCAGCTTCAAGTTTTGTTTCATTTGGCTCACAAGTAGTATTAGGTATATTTTGTTCAAAATTTAAAGACTTGAAAGGACTTATAACAGATTTAGTTTCAGTAGGAGTTTGTGCACATGGTTCATCAGTCTGTCCAGTATCTGTTAAAAATTTTCCATTTTCCTTTTCTTCTTTTGAATACTTCTCCTCTTCTACAGACTCCTCTTTGATTGTTTCTGACAATTCAGAAGCTCCTTTTTCTGGTGAATGTGCTCTCAGACTTTGTGCTGAATATGCATGATTGAGGTCAATGTCATCAAGGTCAATTGTGTCGAAGGTGGCCAGAGGTGCTTTTATTTCATAAATAGTTTCTGTTGACTTCTTCAGTATAGAGCTCTGCATTTCTTGTCATTTTGGCTCACAAGCTGTTCCTGGAAATACAGAATCATTTTTACATTAAACTAATCCCTAACCAGAAAATTGACCAAAAGCAGCTGTCAATCTAAGAATCAATTGACCAATCAAATCATTCATTTCGATCCAAAGTGAAATTTGAACTCTAACATTGGCCAACATGTGTAACAGTTTTGTTGGTATATGGTGACTTAAATATCCTAAGTACAGCTTATTCAAGTTGTAGTTACGATTTTTAGGTCACAACCCAACAATTCTGATTTCTTTTTACATGGTTCAGGCTATAAATTTTGTGAAATAATGTTGTTTTAAATCAAACTGGAACTTCCTGTTGGACCCAGTTAAAATATGGAGTTGACAGTATTTATAATGGCACTTTATTTTAATAATGATGGCTAATGACTAGTTGTAAAGATCATACAGTATATTGATTAACAATATTTCTATACTAATATGGAAGCCATAATGAGTCATGGAGCCAAGCATTTTTTCAGTTTTTATTCTTCACTTGATGCAGATGCCTTACACTAAGTGATCAAAAGCAGGGCAAAATTTATCAAAGCAACAAATTTATCACTTTAATGATTTCAATGGTTTGTTGGTGAAAATATCTAGTGACAATTTACAGAGGAATCCGGATAATCTATTGAAACACATTAAAGAATTCTTTTCAATTTACAGTGCCATTGAAATCCTAACAGTCTTCAACTTCTTCCACAGAGAACCACTCTAATATTTGTTTTCTGGTAACTAAAGTTTTAAGCATTAAAAGACAAAATTTTTAAACTTGTCCTAATTCCAAAAAGTTGCAGGCGACAATTCAGTGTATCTTATTTGAAAAATGCTTGCTTCATAATGTAAGAGAAACTAAAATTGAATTGTGAGAACAAAAGAAATTGATTGTAACAAGCAATTTCCCCTCATCTCGCAATACTATCAAAAGTATTTTCCAATAGAGAGTCAAATCGTCAAACTCTGCTGTTACAGATTAATCATAAATTTCAGAATTAAAGTGTGTGTCAGGCAATTAGCTTTTTTAAGTATGACAAATTAATCTTTAAGAGCTTTAGAACTAATTCAATCATGTCAAGCTTCATTTTCTTACCATTAACCCATTTCCAAATTCAAAGAAGCTGAAGATGACAATTCATAGTTGATAAAATTTGATTTTTTTGTTTGTAGGTATAAAAAACATTGTGAAAAATGTAGAAATAGCTTAATTGATAACAGCAATTTCTTTATTTTCCACAATGTTTTCAAACCCTTTTTCATTTAGGGGCATAAAAAGAAGGGATTATGTGGGAATGGGTTAAAACTAATTCAATAATGTCAATTTAAGCTTCATCTCCTCACCAGTAACCCAATACCAGATGACAAAACTTTAGAATTGTCCAAATTTTTAGTTTATTAAGATTTAATTTTTCGTTTCTTTTGGGGTAGAAAACATGGTTGATAATAAAGAAATTGCTTTTAACAGGTAATTTCCTCATTTTCCAAAAAGTTTTCCAAAGCCTTTTTACTTAAAAAAGCATCATTGTGTGGGAATGGGTTGGTTGAAGCTCTACAATTCTTCTTCAGGCAGTTGGTAAGCATTTCATCCATTCATGTCAAGGTTGGTGCAAACAGAAGTGAATATTTGTGAAACATTTAAGGCCTCAAAACCCAAACTGATTTTCACCTTTAAACCATTATCAGATGACAAAAATTCAGATTTTATATTCAAAGAGGCTGCAGATTAAATTTAAAAATGGTTACATTTTCGATAAACAAGTTTTGCTTTTTTCAAAATGTTTTCCCCAACAAAATTTGTCAGGGGTAAAATAAGGGAGGGATGGTTTGAGAACTTGAACTTGGAGCTATACAGACCCGAAGTTTGTTCACTCACAGTATCAATTAAAGTGGTGAACAATCATGCCAACATATTTCAAATTGTATCCAAATAAAGCGTGTATGAATATGATACCCCAACTTTTTACCTTTAGCCTATTTCAAAATCCTATTCAATTTAACCTTGTACTGTTTTTCAAAGTTTTAGACTTGTCCAAATTCAAAGGGATGGTAGACAACATTATAAAGTTAGTATAATTAAAAGATAGCCATCCTGTATGATAGAAAATATCGTAGAAAGAGAAGAATTTGCTTGTTACAAGCAATTTCTTGTTTTTCCAACAATGTTTTGTCAAGTATAGAATCACAGGGACGTAAAAACCAAAGATTGTACAGGACAAAGTTAATTGAACTATGGAATGACACTGACAATTAACCCTTGTCATGCAGAAACCGGAATATTCCGGTTTTGGCAGGAGGTGTAGAAGATGATCAGACTGCACTTATGTGCAGGCTGATCTTAGTCTATACCTTCTGCTTGTACTTTTCTTGCCAGAGTTGCTTATGAAGATGATTTATAATAAAATCATTTATTTTTGAAAAACAAGTTCTATCAGTGCTTTCAACCCTTTGATTTGACAGTAATTCAGTAAGGTAATTTATACAGCATGACAAGGGTTAACAGACATACAGAGCCACAGATGGATGTTCCATCTTATCATGCCTATCTTCAAGCCATAAAAATGGTTTGATACCGTTCATATTGTAGCACGGTGCAAAGACAGAAGATTTTTCATATGGTAGAATTTCTGCATTCCACTCTTTTCCTTCACCTATAAACAGATTGCAAAAATTAAGACTGGTCTGAAATCAAAAAGTTTCAGTTTTGCAATTTTAAGTTGATAAAATCTTAAACCCATTCCTACATAGTACGCTTTTTGACATCCCTCAAGAAAAACAATTGGGAAAACATTGGGAAAATTGAAGAAAATGCTTGTAACAAGCAATTTCTTCATATTCCATAGTGTTTGCTATCAAGAAAGTTGAAAAAAACTAAAATTTCTTAACTTTAAATTATCTTCTGCAACCCTGTCCAATTTCGACAGTCTAGATTATAATATTTCTGTATTTCTAGATTACTAAGAGAGCAAGGCATATGACAGAAATTGCTTGCAGCAAGAAATTTCTTCATTTTTAGCGTTTTTTTTAGGAAAAACCGGTATTTCATATCGATCAACCGGAAACAAGTTCTCACACATTTCCGCTCATTTCTACGCATGCTCATCAACGTGAAGTGAAAATCTATGTGATCGCCTCCATCTTGTTTCATCGCTGATGAAGAAAATAACTTACATTGTACTTGCTGAATGCCAACAGCCTCCTTTTAGTCATGAATATCCAGGAAATGGTTTAAAACTTAATATATCCTTGGTAAATTGTCAAATGAATTGTCAAAATGAGAGAAATAATTTCCTCGCGTTTCAAGATAGAATCTAGGCCAGTGGTAAGTGGAGTTAGCGAATACATGTAAACTGTCTGCTGGCGTATTGACCTGGCAGGGCTGGGCAAATTTACACCCCGTATACACAGTATATGTAACACGTAACAACCCTGTTGTAGATTGAAGCGCCTATTAACCCCATCGAATAAAACACCTTTTACCTCTCGAATTCGACTAAATCTTTGAAACAGACATGTAGTACTTCAATTGTGATAATGATATGCTCAACGAAAAAAGAATTGAATGTTAGCTTTGATATCTTTACATTTTATCATTTAACCTTTTACCACACAACCACAAATTTTCACCCACTTAAGAAGAAAACGTTGCGATTGATTCAAAATAGCGATTTCGGTAAACAGTAATGGGTCATGGTTGATTGAATAGGCTTTTATGCAACCTTTAGTAGTATTTCAGCTACATCGGGGCGGCTGGAGCTCCTAACCATGGATTCCTGGTAGTTCACACACCAATACTACCACTACATCCTTATCGAGCCTCCAGCTGCTCCTCCTACTTAGGTGTACGATTTAATCACTCATATTGATGAAATTTGCTCGCATTATTGAGCGCGGTTACTGATAAACCAGCAAAACCGCTCTCAGGACTTTCAGTCCTTTGATTCTGTAATGTTTTCCCAAGCTTTTATCTTGCGTGCTATAAAAAAGTGGGAATGAGTGCAAATAGGCTAATACTACCTACAGAATTTTTCTTTCTGAAATACCAATCTTGACCAAACCATTACCAGATGACAAAATTTTAGACTGGTTGAAATTAAAAAGAGCTAAGTTGCAGACAACAATTTGATGGAACTATAGATTTTTTTATATTTCTGGGTAGAAAAATTGAGTGAAATGAAGAAATGGCTTATTACGAACAGTTTCTTTATTTCACTCAATGTTTTCCCAATCGTTTTCCACACAGTGACGCTTTTAAACACCTCTCAATATAAAAGTTTAGGAAACCATTGAGGAAGCAATTTCTTCATTCTCCACAATGTTTTCTACCAAAATAGACAAAGATTTTATCAACTTTAAGCTGTCGTCTGCAACTTCTTTGAATTTGGACTGGTCTAAAATTTTATCGTGTGGGAATGTGTTAAGGGGTATCAAAAAGCGTTATTGTGTGGGAATGGGTTAAATAGTAATATAAACACTTTCTTTTCTAAATGTTTGTTTTACCAGTTTCAGAGACATTGAGTCATAATGAGCAAGATTGACAAGAGACTTTTTACAATCAATTTAACTGATTACAGTTTTACCACACTGTAATGTTTAATTATTTTAATTCCTAAAAAAGTGATTGGACACTTAACCCTTGTCATGCTGAACCCGGAATATTCCTGCTTTGGCAGGAGGTATAGACAAAGATCAGCCTGCACATATGTGCAGTCTGATCTTTGTCTAGACCTCCTGCTTGACTCTTCATTTATGTTCTAACTAATTTACAAACCAAATTGAGTATTAACAGTGCCTTCTGTCCTTCGATTTCATCACATTTTACCCAGCATGACAAAGGTTAAAACAGAACACACAAAATTAAGTTTCTCCAAGGATCAAAACTCAATGGTGTTCCATAAATTATAGATCAAATTTGCCACTTTCATTACAATAGTTAATGAATTTCAAACTTTTCTTAACCACACATATATAAGTTTAGACACACAACTACATTATGTATAATGTTACATGCCACTTCATTTTTTTTTCCTGTTAATACAATGGGGCATTTTTCCTTACAATGCCTGAAATAAGATACATTTATCATTATAGCCGCTATTGTTAACTTAACCAATTTAAGATCAAAACTCATCCTTCAACGCTTGAAGATCGTGAAATTTAACAAAAACAAGAGTGCCATAGTCACAATATACGCCGCCACTTTCCAAGTTTCATTTAAATCAAGACAAAAAGTTAGGAGGAGTTGCATTCACAAGGCTGCAATTTCAATAAGCCCCGAGTACTAAGTTTTAAGGGGGCATAATTCAGGGAAAAATTAATGAACACCCAAAAACCCAGAGACTAAGTGTCAAGGGGCATAACTCTTGCAAAAATCAATGAACCATAAAATCCTTGACCCATGTACACCTACAAATTAACCCTTTCCTGTTTTAATTTTTTTTAGACCTGTCCAATTTCAAAGATTTTGCAGACGACAATTTAAAGTGGATTTAATTTGAAAAATAACCGTTCAGTAGGGTAGAAAATATTGTGGAAAAAGAAGAAATTGATTGTTACAAGCAATTTCTTCTTTTCCCGCAATGTTTTCTCAAGTACAAAATCACAAGGACATAAAAAGCAGTGATTGTACAGTAAAGGGTTAAGGTGATGACATTGACCAAGTTTCATTTAAATCAAGACAAAAGGTTAGGAGGAGTTGCTTTCACAAGGCTGCAATTTCAATAAGCCCCAAATACTAAGTTTTTAGGGGGAATAATTCAGGATAATTAATGAACCATAAAATCCTTGATCTATGTACACCTAAAAATTATTGTGATGACATTGACCAAGTTTCATTTAAATCAAGACAAAAAGTTAGGAGGAGTTGCATTCACAAGGCTGCAATTTCAATTAGCCCCAGAGACTATGTTTTAAGGGGGCATAATTCAGGTAAAAATTAATGAAACATAAAATCCTTACTTCATGCACATCTACAAAATTTAGGTTATAACATCTGACAAGTGTCATTTAGATCCAGCCAGAAACTTAAGAGGAGTTGCAATCACAAGGCTGCAATTTCAATAAGCCCCAGAGACTAAGTTATAAGGGGGCATAACTGAGGCAAAAATCAATGAACCATACAATCCTTACTTCATGCACATCTACCAATTAAGGTGATAACATTGACCAAGTTTCAAAAAGATCAAACCAGAAACTTAGGAAGAGTTGTGCTCACAAGAAAAGTGGACGTATGGACGGACAGATTGATGGACCGACAGACGGTAAAGATGACGCCCATATACGACCGCCTCCAGCAGCATATAAAAATATTGCGGGAAAATTTTTAAGACTAAGTAAGGGTGACTTTAACAGCATCTTGGCCTTATATGATAATAACATTTTTAGCTTTCAGTATCTTTTGTCAGTTTGGATGAATAAGTCATCATGTCACATACATACAATGACTTGTCGTATGTGACAACGATGTCTCACTCAAGCATGCTCCAAAATAGGTATCCAAAACTTTTTGAATTATTCTGCTGACAACAAAATTTTAGACTGGTCTGAAATTCATAATAATTTAAAACTGATGGAATTTTAGAAAAATATGTCTTTAACAAGGGAGAGAATGTGGAAATTTGCTAGCAATTTCTTCATTTTCCTCTATTTTTTCAAAACGCTTATCTGGAAGGGCATAAAAAAGGGGGTTTGTGTAGGAATGGATTAAATTGAAAAAGTTATAGATGTCATTTCAAAAGTTAATCTGAATTGAAAAATTACAATAGGTACAATATAGGGTATAAACAATGTGAGGAAGGAGAAATTATTCGTAACAGTAATTTTTTCCCCCAGCAATGTTTGCCACAGCTATTTTCTCACATGTATCAAAATGCATGCAGCGGGATTGTATGGTGATGGGTTAACAGAAGAAAAAAGATCATTAAAAAGATCTAAAGGAAGCAAGAAGGTCAATAATGTTGTCGTAAGTTATGACCAGAGTGTCTGAGAACATTTTACCCCTGCAGGTTCAATTTCCCATTCTCAATTATTTTTCCAATCGTAAACTCTGTCTAAAGAAAACAGGAGTATCCACCCTGTAGCTCTAGATAATATTAGCACAAATCAATCAACACTAGCAAGTGGTAATGATACAAAATTATATATGAAACGGGGCTCTGCTAGCATTTCAAATCAAGCTTGACCATGGATATTAACCCTCATCATGCTGAATGAAAAATCCCATACAGAATTACTTTAACCCTTTCCTGTTTTTAAAAATTTTAGACCAGTCCAATTTGAAAGGAGATGCAAACAAAATTTAAAAGTGGGTGCAATACGAAAAGTAAGCAACTTATACATGTATGTTAGAAAATATTCTGGGAAAAGTAGAAATTGCTTGTAACAAGCAATTTCTTCTTTTCTCACAATATTTTCTCAAGTATAAAATCACTGGGACGTGAAAACAAGGGATTGTGCAGGAAAGGGTTAAAATCAAAGGACTGACGGCACTAGAATTTTAGGCCTTAATTAGGGTAAATTTGAAAGTCAATTATTTGAATAACTTCTGTGCAGGCTGATCTTTATCTATACCTCCTTCCAGAACAGGAATATTTAGGGCACAGTATGGCAAGTGTTAATAGATCAAAACTGATTTGAAAGGGAGGATCAAAACAAGAAAAAGAGCAAATGAATTTTTTATACATTTGAAGCTTTAACTGCCAACTTCTTGTAAAGATATTAATTAATTAGTACATTTCAATTGTATATATGATACATCATTTAAAAGTTGAGGGATAAAAGCCTGTTTTGACATAAAGAAATTTCTCTCAAGGGGATCAAAATGACCCCTTGCAATTGCTAAAGGTCAGAATAAGATATTTATTCGCCTGTCAAAACCCTGGTTTATGAGTCACACATGATCATTCAATATGGCATTGGGGTGAACATGGCTTGGAGATTTCAGAAATCTGAAAGGATATCAAGAGAACTTAAAGTGAAAATAAGAACCACTCAAAGCCCCTGTATCGCTCCACAAGCCTGAATTTACTGATTTAGCAATTCCAAATTGATCCTGCTTTATCTGATCCCCAAGAAAAAAATTTAGAGAAATATTTATGGAAAATGAAAAAATAGCTTAACCCTTGTCATGCTGTATAAAATCCTTGTTCAGAAATGCATTAAAATCAAAGGACTAATAGTACTGTAGGTCTGGTTGTCAGGCTCAATATATAGTTTGGAAATTGATCTTGTGGATTCTCTCTGAAAGAGGATAAAAAAGGGGGCATAGACTAAGATCAGACCGCTCATACGTGCAGGCTGATCTTTGTCTATGCCACCTGCCAAAACAGGAATATTCTAGGTTCAGCATGACAAGGGTTAAAACAAGCAATTTGTTCATTTTCACAAACCTAGAATTGCCTGATGCCGAGAGACTTTTTCAAATTTTGACCATCAAAATGTTGTTGTTTGGTAAAGGGATAAAGGAGAAAAATAAGTCTTTCTTTAAGACTATATGAAGCAGCTCATGAACAATATTAGATCGTGATTCCAGAAAAGCACTGATGTGCTGCCTAGTTAACCATGGCCAAAAGCAGTATTACCGGTACTTCCCATAGATAATCTTACCATAAATGGTCCATAAACCCATTACTACACGACAAAATTTTAGACTTGTCCAAATTCAAAGGAGTTGCAGACCACAGTGTAAAGTTAATGAAAGTTTAGTTTTTTTCAACTTTCTTGCTAGAAAACACTGTGAAAAGTGGAGATATTGCTTGTAACAAACAATTTCTTCATTTTTCAAAATGTTTTCCATAGCCTTTTTCTAAACCCATTCCCACACAAAAAATTTTAGACTGGCCAAAATTAAAAGAAGCTGCAGACGACAATTTCAAGTTGTTGGAATTTTAATCTTTTTTGTCTTTTGGCCTAAAAAACTATGTCAAAAATTGTCATTTTCCACTATGCTTACCAAAGCTTTATTCCTTGGGGGCGTTTAAAGCGTCACTGAGTGGGAAGGGGTTAAAGGACGCCTATAAGTGCCATTGTGTGGGAAGGCGTTAAATCCATAATCACATTAAACTTGAAGGTGTTTTTTATTTTTAATCAATTGCAACTTGCTTCCACTGTATGCAGCGCCTGACAAGTACTTTTCCTGTTTTCTATATCAAAACTTTAAATCTCAGAAACTCTAAGCATAGTTCATATGGTATATCTAATCTACGGTCAAATTTAGTTTACTACTGACAAGCCTAATAAGGGCAATTATAAGTCTGACGTATAGAGCTTGTTAATGACAGTATGTTAACATGTGTCTAAATTTAATCATTCTTTGTAGACCAACAACTGTGAATTGTGCGACAGCATAAACTTCTTGCAAGTCACACATTAAACTAATTTACACCGACCAGAACATATAGAGTGTGTGAAAAGGATTTAGATACTCAAATTAATTAAATAGCCCAAAACACTGTTTTGTGGGTACTCATTGAAAGTGACCAACCACTGGCCTGAGCACTTACTTCTTATGCCTTGCTCATCAACTCTGACAGGAAATTCCCCCTCTATTTTAAACATGTTATTAACTTTGCAAATTTCAAAGTCAGTAGCATGTAATGAAAAGCAGAATAGTTTGTTGGTGACTTAAATGTTGTAACTACAGCTTGAATAAAGTTGCCAAACAAACAAACAAGAGGGCCAGAATGGCCCTAAAATCGCTCACCTGACTAATGTAAGATGATTCAAAATTTAAATTGGCCCAATGGTTACTGAGGAGAAGATGTTTAAAGATTTCAAAGTCAAAAACTGCCCTACCCTTCCAAGCCCTTATTTGGTCATCAATCAAAATTCTAGAACAACTTTTGAAAAGGGTCACTCAAGGAACATTCATACCAAATTTGGTTGAAATTGGCCCAATAGTTACTGAGGAGAAGATGTTTAAAGATTTCAAAGTCAAAAACGTGCCTGACCCTGCCACGCCCATATTTGGGCATAAATCAAAATTCCAGGAACAACTTTTGAAAAGGGTCACCAAAGGAACATTCATGCAAAGTTTGGTTGAAATTGACCCAACTGTTACTGAGGATAAGATGTTTAAAGATTTCAAAGTTAAAAAAACTGCCACGCCCATATTTGGGCATAAATCAAAATTCTGCGAACAACTTTTGCAAAGGGTCACCCAAGGAACATTCATACCAAATTTGGTTGTAATTGGCCCAATAGTTACTGAGGAGAAGATGTTTAAAGATTTCAAAGTCAAAAACTGCCACGCCCATATTTGGGCGTGAAACGAAATTCTGCCAAACAACTTTTGAAAAGGGTCACCCAAGGATTATTCATACCAAGTTTGGTTGAAATTGGCCCAATGGTTCCTGAGGTGTAGATGTTTAAAGATTTCAAAGTCAAACACTGCCACTCCCGGCCGCGCCCATATTTGGGCAAAAATCAAAATTCTGCTTACAAATTTTAAAAAGGGTCATCCAAGGAACATTCATGCCAAGTTTGGATGAAATTGGCCCAATGGTTACTGAGGAGAAGATGTTTAAAGATTTCTAAGTCAAAAACTGCCACGCCCTGCCACGCCCATATTTGGGCATAAATCAAAATTCCATGAACAACTTTTGAAAAGGGTCACCCAAGGAACATTCATGCCAAGTTTGGTTGAAATTGGCCCAATGGTTACTGAGGAGAAGATGTTTAAAGATTTCTAAGTCAAAAACTGCCACGCCCTGCCACGCCAATATTTGGGCGTAAATCAAAATTCCACGAACAACTTTTGAAAAGGGTCACCAAAGGAACATTCATGCCAAATTTGGTTGAAATTGGCCCAATGGTTACTGAGGAGAAGATGTTTAAAGATTCCTAAGTCAAAAACTACCACGCCCTGCCACGCCCATATTTGGGCATAAATCAAAATTCCACGAACAACTTTTGAAAAGGGTGACCCAAGGAACATTCATACCAAATTTGGTTGAAATTGGCCCAATGGTTACTGAGGAGAAGATGTTTAAAGATTTCTAAGTTAAAAACTGCCACGCCCTGCCACGCCCATATTTGGGGGTCAATCAAAAATCCGCGAACAACTTTTGAGAAGGGTCACCCAAGGAACATTCCTACCAAGTTTGGTTGAATTCTGCCCAGTGGTTACTGAGGAGAAGATGTTTAAAGAATTGTTGACGACTTCCGACGCACGACGCACGACAGACAAAAGGTGATACCAAAAGCTCACCTTGAGCACGTTGTGCTCAGGTGAGCTAAAAAGTAAACAAAATGGCTGCCAATGTTGGAGTTCAAAATTTGTTTCTTGTCTAAATGAATGATTTCATTGGTCTACTGATTTCACTGGTCTACTGATTTCATTGGTTATCAATTTGTTATTTCACTGATTATTTGATTGATGGCCACAATTGATCAATTGTCTGTCCAAGAAAATTCAAATGTGTACCCACAACAGGGGTTTCCAAGAGATATAACAAATTTAGGACAAAATCACTCCTTCTTATCACGCCTCTTGGCGACTTAAGGGCTGATTCTTGTTTCCCAATTATTTTCCTATCACCATGCTTCTAATGAAATCAAAATTACGGTAGTTCTAGACAGTGTTGAGATTCAAAGAACAGAAAAAATGCAAGATTTTCATTATTTCTTGTAATTGAATTCTTTCAACAGAAAGAACATATAGAGCTGCTACATTATACAATACATTATCAGACAACATTAATTTTGATCTTGCTAGCGTAACTCCCTCTTACAAGCAACCATTTTCTTTATGTGACCATTATACAAAATTAATGATTGTTTGAAAAGCACATGGATTTTGAAGCTGAAATTACATGTATCTTTAACCCTTTCCTGTCTTTGAAAATTTTAGACCTGTCAAATTTCAAAGAGGTTGCAGACCACAATTAAGTGAGCACAATTTTAAAAGTATGCAAACTATAGGGTAGAAAATATTGTGGAATAAGAAGAAATTGCTTGTTACAAGCAATTTCTTCTTATCCCACAGTATAAAAACTCAGGGACATAAAATCCAGGAATTAACCAGGAAAGGGTTAAACAAGAGTATAATTGACCCTGGTGCACTCACCTGAGACATAGGAGGTGCGTTCTTTTTGGCAAGATGAAAAATCCCGCTAAATAAGATTTTTGAGACATTTTTAAGAACGATTTTTGTTATTTCTAGTGAGAATATTCGATGCCGTCAAGGCTACTTGATTTAAGCCAATACTGAGTACGCTTAAATTCCTCATTAAGAATTCTTAAGATTCTTATTTAGCTGCTTAAAAATCTTAATCTAAAGAACGATTTATCTTAAAAATCTAAATAAGAATCTTAAGAATCTTGACAAAAAAAACCCACCTAGGATCTTATTTTCAACTACTTAATTCTATGTCAAGCTGAGGATCATGATAAAAGTTAGCCTAAACTTTCTTTAACCCATTCCCACTCAGTGACGCTTTTAGACTACCCCATTAAAAAGTGCTTTGGAAAACATTGTGGAAAATGAAGAAATTGCTTGTAACAGGCAATTTCTTCATTTTCCACAATGTTTTCCTTCTAAAAAGACAAAAAAAAAATCTGAAATTTCACAAAGGTTAAATTGTCGTCTACAACCACTTTCAATATGGACCAGTCTAAAAAAATTGTGTGGTAATGGGTTAAACAAATATTATGGCCTTGACCCACTCTGGCTCTTTTGGATCCCAAAGTCAAGATTTTGGAATTGTTCATAGAATTCTTATGACACATTCTTCATGAGAAATGTCAAGGCTATATATAGAACAAACTGTGTCAGGTGACCTAGGGACCAAAGAATATAAATTTTAGAAATTTAAACATGGTAAAATATAAGTTGCAAAATATCAAGGCTTTAGGCAAACTGGATCTTGCTAATATTTTTTTTCGTCTTTGTTGCTAATGTTTTCAATTCTTTTAGGTATTTTATTCATGTCTCTGACCACACTAATTCACAGAATATCAAACAAATGGCAGCCCAAAAATCATTAAGATATCATTAAAGAAACTTGGAAATATTAGATCAGAAATTCATTGTGAGTTATTACTCACAAGAAAAAAAATGAGAAATTCTGTACATCTTAAAAACCTTCTGTGACCCAGTAGTAGCTTAAAAGTATACTCTAAATAATAATAAACATCTAAGGAACCTTTTTGAACATGCGCAAATTGTGTCTGCTTATCTATACATTTCTATGTAGTGTAGTATGGCTTGTTACTCCCACAGTAAAAAGCTGGTATGCTGAGTTCCAAAAATAGAATTTTTTAAATCTGACAATTTTGGCGATTTGATTAGTGAATCACAACATCTTGGACCAATCTTAGAGAGAATTGTTCATACCGCATTGGGTCACAGCATTCCAAATGGAAAGCAATTCCTCACTATGTGTTATTGAAACTGTTGCCACAATTACGCTTAGTGAGATATTGTAATCTTTTCATATATGAGGAGTCTGTACACTTTCTACAAATTACGGTTTATTGAATCCTCGTATGACGCCATTTTCAAAATGTACAGTAATTTGGGGGAACACAGGTTTTGGAATATATAACAAATCAAACCTTATTGGGCACTACTTGTCTTCTATCCTAATAATATCCTACAGGATTTTCAAACTGGGTAACACTTGTGGATGTTGAAGACGTTCACCAAAGCTAAAGTTACTTGAATGATTCTAATGAGTGTCAAGAATTTAATTGGCCTAATAACGCACAAACCATTAGAAATTGTCTTTAGCTCTTATATGTCCCATGTCAGAAAAAACTTTGTTGCCATGTCAACAAAAAAGAATCTAAAAGAATTATAGTTCTTGAACACCAATTTAAAGTTCTTGAACATTCAAGAACTGGTTCTAGAACAAATGTTGAACATGGTCCAATTGGGCATTTTTACAAACTTTGGGCACCCAGGAAAAGGGTGCTCTTTACCCTACACTTATAATTATTTAATCAAAATTGAAAGATAATAGATAGGCTATATTCTACATTCCAAATATAAATGCCCTTGGCCTTCAAGTGAAGACTTTTTTTTCAACTTACTAAAAAATTGAGCACTTTATGAGGAGAAATCTTTGAAATTGCTTTGATTAAGTATTTTTCCAAACTTCGGACCTTATGAACATAGGGATAAAATCTTTGAAAACTTGGCAGAGAACCACTTGATTAAGCTAATGGACTTTGGACTTGTAGTTTCTGAAAAAAAATTCAAAGGTTTACTCCAATTTCACATTTTTAAATGCCTCAGCAACCAGTTTTCACGGAATAAAATTCTTTTAACAACTTTTGTAGAGCTTCAACCAAGGAACATCCCTGCAAAGTTTAAGTTTGATTGGCCCACAATTTTGGAGAAGAAGATTTTTTAAAGATTCACTAAAATTTCCCAATATCAAGGTTTCAGCTTGATTGGCTTACTGGTATTGGAGGGGAAGATTTTTAAAGAAATTGTGGACGTACAAATAGACGGACAGACGGACGGACGGACGGACAGACGGACAATGACCAGTCACAATAGCTTACCTTGCACTTTGTGCTCAGGTGAGCTAAATAGGTGTAAAAATTCCATGAAAATGAAAGTCAGAGTAACAAACTTTTGCATAGAGGATGATATGATGGTCAAAAAGAAATGTGCAAACTTTCAGAGCAAAAACAATAGTAGAAACAGAGATAATTATGAGACTTGCATGTAAAACTTTAATCAAAGCAATAAGTCAAAGGCCCTAGTGACTAGATTAGCCCAATTTCTTCAAATAGTCGAGCTAAAAACAGTTAGAAATGAAGAAATTGCAATTTTTCTTTTTTCGCATAAAGTCATGTACCCAATTTGACCTTCTTATTTTCAAATTAATACAAATTTGAGTTGTTGTCTGCAACATCTTTGAATTTGAGCTAGTCAAAAATAACCCAACTTCACATTCACAGGAGCATTTTGACTTATGCAATTTGAGTAGAAGGGGATTATTACTCAGGATAACAAAAATTCAGTACAAGTTCAAGGATGACAATTCTCAAACACAACTTCATATTAATGAAAGTAAAATAAGTACATTCAGTTCAGAACATCTAATACGGCAGGAGTATGCAATAATAACTCAGTACAAAAGGGAGATAATTTGACGTTACCAAGGATAGTAGAATCATGACAGTTGCAAAAGCATGCACAATACCATGTATTGGTACAGTGAGTTTGATTTTCAGAGTAGTACCTCAAACCAGTGTAGGATAAAAGCTCCAGACAAAACTGCATATTAAAGACCAACTGACAGAGAGCAATGGCAATTCAAGTATGTGCTAACTTTGTTTTGAGGGTTACATAATTATCTAACCCATTCCCACACAATCCTGTCTTTTTATGCCCCTCAAGAATATTGTTTGGCAAAACATTTTGGAAAAATGAAGAAATTGCTTGTGATAAGGAATTTCTTAAATATCCACAATGTTTTCCATCCAAAATGATGAAAAGTATAAAATTCCATCCACTTGAAATTGTTGTCTGCTTCTTTCAAATTGGACCAGTCTAAAATTTTGTCATGTGGGAATGGGGCACAGGTGCTTAGCAAAATGATATATTCCAAATTTTGTTTTAGAGGATTTTAGTAATTCTCCCAATACAGGGAAAAATATGAATATGATTTTTAACTGGGTACTGTAAAATTGATATGTGTTAACCCATTACCTAACGGCAAAATTTAAGACTAGTCCAAATTCAAAGCGGTTGCAGACGACAATTTAAAGCGGTTGCAGACGACAATTTAAAGTTTATGAAATTCTAGATTTTTTCAACTTTTAACTTACGAAACATTGTGGAGAATGAAGAAATTGCTTGTTGCAAGCTTGTTGCAAGCAATTTCTTCAATTTCCACAATGTTTTCCATCCTTTTTTTCTTGAGGGGCTTCAAAAGGCGTCACTGTGTGGAAATAGGTTAAACTTGAAGCATCATACTTTAGTTTTGAAATTGAAGCCCATTGGAGAGTTTAACCTATTACCAGATGACAAACTTTAGGCTCAAAGATGTTGTAGATGACAGATTTCATTCGATGGTATTTTGGATTTTTTCTTTTTTTTGCTTTTTGGGGGTACAAAATATAGTGGATAATGAAGAAATTGCCTGTAACAAGCAATTTCTTCAAGTTCTGCAATGTTTTCCAAAGCTTTCCTTTCTTTGGTGGCATCTAAAAGCGTAATTATTGTGTGGTAACAGGATGATAGGAGAGAGACAGGCTGTCAGCGTATCTGTATCTTATCAAGAATAAAATCAATGGATTAATATCATAAAAAGTTTCATAATACATTGTTTATGAGGTTACCGAGGTTTGCTAAGCAAGTAATTTGCTAAGATTTCATTAACTTGGCCATATTGATTATAGGGAAAATCAGGAAAATTTGTGAAATGTCTAACGGACTGTTAGAGTTACAATATTGGTAGTATAAGTTGTGTATCAATTTCTTTGCCTTGCAGCATAGCAAACATGTATAAAGTGATCTGGCAAAATTTTAGGAGCAAGGGGACAATGTCCCCATAGTCTGAGAACAGTGGTCAGCGGGGACATTTTACCCAGTCTGATGTATCATACTACAATCTAGCTACCAGGGCTTTGGAACCAATGGGCCGTGTCCACATGAAATACTCAGGGGACATTTCTGATTTTGGAGAAAATGAGGCAAAAACACAGCCTTGGTAGATCACTGCGTATACAATATTACGTTTACAAATTGCTTTAACTCTTTCCTGTTCAGACCCAGGATATTACGTAGTTGTGAACTGTATGTGGAAAGTGCATGAGACAACAAAGCATTTAAAAATTCATGAATCTGAACTAAAACATTGTTCAATGATCTGCTCATGAGTTTAAGAACTACTTTTAATAGGGCACAGACAAATAATTGATTGATTCGGGTTTAACACCACTTTTAACAGTATTTCAGTCATATCGCAACGACTGGAGCACCTAATAATGGATTCCTGGTATTTCTCACACCAGCACTACCACTACGTCCTTTCCTAGCCTCCAGCTGCTATCCCACTTAGGTTTACAATTATCCACCCATTGGTGAGAGGCAAATGTCGGATAGAATATGTGCCACCGCCATGATTAAACCCATGAAAACCCATGATTGAAGATAAGGAGTCTGATGCACTACCGACTGCACTATGATGGCGGCCACAGACAAAATGAATAGACAAAGTAAGATACAAATGGACAGAGGAAAAAAACTATTCACCCAATTAAAATATCTATTCATCAAAATTAATTTCAATAATCCATCAAACCAAACTAATCATACAAGTAGCTATGCAAAGAACATCTAAAATTTGTCTTCTTATCTGCATGATTTTTACCCATTATCACACAATCAAATTTCTTACTTCCGTCTAGAAAGAAGTTTGGGAAAACATTGTGGATAAAAAAGAAATGGCTTGTGACAGGCAATTTCTACATTTTCTAAATATTTTCGACTATAAAAGACTAAGAATTTTAAAATTTCTTTATCTTAATACCGTTATCTGCAACTTCTTTGATTTTGGACCAGTCTAAAATTTTGTTGTGTGGGAATGGGTTATCTACAGTCATTTTATCCATTCCCACACAACAAAGTTTTAGACTTGCCCAAATTAAATGAATCTGCAGACGACAATCTAAAGTTGATTACATTTTAGATTTTTCAACTTTCTAGAGAGGAAACAAGCAATGTCTTCATTTCATACAATAATTTCTCAAATGATTTTCTTGAGGGGAGTCCAAAAGCGTCACTGTGTTGGAATGGGTTAATTTATCTTAATCTCAATTTCTGTGACTTGGACACTTAAGTAAGTAATAACACTTGAGATATTGACTGTTGCACACAAATCAATTTCCTAAATAATACCAGGATGTAATACTATATCCCTAAATTTTCTTATAAATGATTTCTCATAGCAATATACAACTGAGGTAATCGAAGAAGATGCAATCCTCAAGGAAGCTTCTCTTTATATCCAAAAGAGCTGAGAATATATTAAGTAGTTATTAAATATATATACCCATGCCAAAACAATCCCTCTTTTTCACATCCCTCAATAAAAAAGCTTAAATTGGGAAAACATTGTGGAAAATGAACAAATAATTCCTTGTACCAGCAATTTCTTCATTCTCCAAAATGTTTTCTAACCAAAATGGGAAAGAATATTTGACTTGCATCAAGATTGAAATGTTGTCTGTTACTTTTTATCAATTTGGACAAGTCTGAAAGTTTCTTGTATGTGAATGGGTTAATTCAATCCAAAATGAGTTGTTGGAGACTATCTAGTTTTGCAGAATCATTGACACAAATTATTAGATGGATAAAATCCATCCCATAGTTAAGGAAAACATTACTTTATTAGATTAAAACAATCAAAAGTCCTTAGCTCACAAAACCATGTTTTTCAACAAATCATATTTTTTTCAAAAACTTTGATTCCTTTATGAAGGACCATTATATACTTGTACTTGAATGAATTAAATTACAGCTCCACTACCCATAAATGTACTTTTAATCCAAATATTTGTGACAAAGTTTGATTATTAATGTATGCTGCTATAACAGAATCTCAGAAAAGGGATCAACAAAGAACCTTTAATGAGTTTGAAGAGTGTTATTCCAGAAGAAGTTCTTGTAAATCTCACCATGGTATAATTAAAAGCTGATAAGCCTGCCCATGAAAGCTATGTTTTTCAACTATTCAGAATTTCTATCATCTGAAAGAGGTCAACAAACCAAGGTCAACCCATATTTTTTCTATCTCAAACCAATAAAATCAAATGAGTAGTTCCAGGAAAGAAACCTTTAAGAGAATTTACCATGTGTAACCAATCCCCATATAATGAAACTTATTGACTCCCCTCAAGAAAAACAATAGGGAAACAATGTGTAAAATGAAGTAACTGCTTGTAATAAGCAATTGCTTATTTTCGACCATTCTTTTCTATCCAGCAATAAAAAAATCTAAAACTTCATTTACTTTAGATTGTTGTCTACTACTCTTTTCAATTTTAACCAGGCTAAAATATTGTTAGTTGATAATTAGTTAAACACTGATAAGCCTTCTGATATTAATGTTATGCCAAATCAGCTGAGTATTTAACCAGTTCAAAGTTTACTGAAGCAGTCTATAGACAACCTGGAACATTCCTGTCAAATGAATTCAGTGATATCCAAGAATTGTCTTCAGAAATTACTCTTATAGTAAAAATACTCTTTCCTTATAAGTGTTCTATCAAAACTCATGTCTTTATAGAACCTAATATCCATAAACTTTTTTATATTGATGGTGTCCACATTTGACCATTTTTGTTCTGGACACATTGACATCAATTTATTTTGGCGCATCTTACCCTTACTACCAAATAAATGGTCATTTTTTTTTTTTTATTTCTTTTATCATTATATTAACCAGGAACATCATAATACTTTTCGTAAGTGCAGTCTGATCTTAGTCTACGCCTCCTGCTTGAACTGTCGCTGCAAGAGCTGTTTATGAAATTCATTCCTAAAAGAAATATTGATTTTTGAACAATAAGTTTTATCAGTGCTTTCAGCCCTTTGATTTCACAGTAATTCAGTAAGGTCATTTATGCAGCATGACAAGGGTTAAGATTGACCACAAGTATAGCCAAAAAACCAATGCAAACAAACCCTTGAGGTATATTCCAAGTCTTTTTCTCTAAACTTGTTAATATATTTATGGATTAACCCATTCGAATATAATCCCAGTTTTACGCCTCTTTGGAAAACATTATGAAAAATGAAGAACAAGCAATTTCTTCAGTATCCACAATGTTTTTAGCCCCAAAGAAATTACTTTTATAAATTTCAACCTCCTTTAAATTTATACCAGTCTAAAAATCTGTCGTTTAGTAATGGGCTAATAAAGTGAAATCTTACCGCATAATGTAAACACCGTATCAGTTATCCAAAAGTGTCACTATTTCATACGAGTCGATTGTCATTGGGGCTGTCATTGCAAGACATTCGTGCCATCGACAGTAAACTAGCACCTTAAGATCAACAAGTGAGAACAAGAAAACAAATATGAATCAAATTAAATATCGACCCTCACACAGGCGCAACACAAAAACTCGCTGCATCCTCCATACAAGGAATATCTGGTTAATTATCGATTACTTTGAGAATCATCAGTTGCCATTTAATGTTTACGGATATGACGTCAGGGATTCCCCTCTCTAGCCTCGGTTTCGTTTGACAGTTTGGCGGGAAAAATCAAAAGTACTGGTTAATATAATATTGCACTTTGTAACTTTGCAGCGTATCTTCGAGACAAAGAATGGTTATTGAGAATGTTGCAAGAAAATATAAATTCGTTATCAATAGAAAATTAATTCGGGACTATATAAATATTTTATTACCTTAAGTGGTTTGGATCCATTTCTTCATGAGGTTGTAGCTTACTTCAGTAGATAATAGTCTGGAAGGCAAAAGTAATATGAGGAAGGTATAGAAAAAAAAAACAAGTAATTGACAGTTTTAGGCTGATTCAAGACCTTAATAGTTTTACTACCCCCAGTGAATGATCAATAGTACAGTGTGAAGAGAAGAGAAAAACTTGAATACAAAATACTTGTAGTGAAACTTGAAGTTTAAACAGGAAACACACTAAGCCCCGCTGGTTTATCGTATATAATGAAATTACATTGAACATTGGTTATTAGGTGGTAGTATCCGGCTTTAAGCCTACATTGGTAATTTTAACGGTTTGCTTATGTAACACTGGCCTTTTATTCAGCCAAGTCGCGGCCTTTAGTTTGAGGTTGCCGGATTTTCTGTTTCAAAACTCAAATAGTCATTACTGGTTTAAGAATACAATATAATGAATAAAGTTTATTCGTAAACTAGCTGACATGATATGCTATGGCAGAGCTGCGGCAATCTGTCTAATCATAAACCACCATTTCAAGAAATCGCGAATCATGAAAAAAAAAGGGTTGAAGGCCAAAATGTCTATCACGGTTCGGGCGAAAACTCACTGAGCTCCATAAAAAATTTTATGCGAAGTGTTAAAAAGTGAAAATAACCGTTGATTCAAATTCTAAGACAATACTCGGTCTTGGCCAATTGACCAATCGCGTCTTTCAATCAAATAACCCGACCAATGAAATCGTTCATACAGACTAGAATTGATTCTTGAACTCTCACATTTGTCGCCATTTCCGTTAATTCTTTTTGTTGGTTTGGCGGCTAAACGTCGTATCTACGGCTTATTCAAGCTGTAGTAAAGACATTTACGTCGCCAACCAACTATTCTAATTTTTGTTTCATACTATTGGCCATAGATTTTGCCAAATAATGCCGTTTAAAATGGAAGAGGGACTTCCTGTTTGAGTCAAAGGGCAGGGCCAACGTTGTAAATGAGCGGGACAATTGATCGGTGGATTACTTGCCTCCAACAATGTCATCGATGAAAGTTCGACTTGGATCTCCTGAATCGGGCGTTGTCATTGTGAAATGTATGGTCATTTAAATGATATGTAACGAAACAATTAAAATTGTTGGTTGGCGACCAAGTGTGGTAACAACAGCTTAAATCAGCTGTTGTTACGACGTTTAAGTCACCAAACTACTAAGATGCCTTACCTGGTCATCATGAATTGTAGGAGTCAAAGTGGCACAGGTCTAGATCATAAGCGTCCGTAATTTGAGTCCCTTCCACCCCATAGACAAATATTTTAATATTTGTCTGTGGGGTGGAAGGGACTCAAATTACGGACCCCTAATTTGAGTCCCTTCCACCCCATAGACAAATATTTTGATATTTGTCTGTGGGGTGGAAGGGACTCAAATTACGGACCCCTATATGGTCTAGATCAAGTACTTGGTTGAAAAATCAAGTTTTTGAACGATAGCAGTGATACGTCAATTTGAGCAATTAAAAATAAATTCTGTGTCGATACATGTCGGCCTTATAATCATAGGCATAGAGGGTTAGAGTCGGCTAAAAAAGCTGACTTTCTACGCGGCATCTTAAAATTCGGAAACAGGGGATCTAAACTGCTACACTTCAAAGATCTGACTTTGGATTGATTTCAAGTTCACAACCTCCCCGCGAATATAAATTGTCTAATGATATCCTTTATGATCTTGATGCAACAGCAACCCTCTGAGGAGGTCACAATTTCCATCATTCTGTTTTGATTGTAAAAAACGAAACACATACTCCCAGTTAAGGGATTCTCGGTTGAAGGGGATTCGGTAGCCTTTGCCTACAAATCAAAACTGGAACTGCATAGACCGTCGCCTACAACTTGAAAACCGTGTGTCATGTCCAGTTGTCCAGTTGGACCGACTAAAAGCCGCCGTGATAATTGCCATGAAGGGCTGTTTATTGGTACTGCTTGAAACTTTTTAAATCGCCATTCATGAATTGCATGTTTACTTCAATTATCATGAATCGCAATTGCATAATATATGTCTCCATACACTTAGAAAAAAAAGTATTCCTCTTTGTAATTCTAAAAATTAGATCAATGAAATGTAAGGATGTTAGAAAGTGGTAGAAAGTGGTAGAAGGAGGGTTTACTGCTCAGTCTTCAATATGGAAGGTAATAGATTATTATTATCAAGGGAAAGTGTGGATTGTATATTTTAACCCATTACAAAGTTGGTTTAATTTAGAAAATCTTTGCCTTTTAGGATAAAAAATGTAGACAATGAAGAAATTGCTTGTAACAAGTAAATATTGATCCTTTGACCCATTGCAACACAACAAAAGCTTAGACTGGTTCAAATTGAAAGAAGTTGCAGACGACGAATCCAAGTTGCTGGAATTTAGAAATCTTTTTCTTGTAGGATAGAAAAGATTATGGACATTGACGACATTGCTTGTTACATTGTGCAAAATGCTTTCCAAAGGTTTTTTTCTTTTTCTTTTTTTTTTTTTTTTTATTTTTATTATTATTATTTTCTTTTTAGATGATTAAAATGTAGGATTGAATGGGAATGGGTTAACCCTTTCCTGTTTTGAAAATTTTGGACTTGGCCAAATTCAAAGGTTTTGCAGACGAGGTTTGCATCGTAACAATCAAACATTGTAACAAATGTGATTATTAAGCCATAGCTTAACCCATTCCCACATAATACCGCTTTTTTGAAGTCCCTCCAGAAATACAATATGGGAAACAAATATGTAAAATGAAGGAGTTTCTTCATTTGCCACAATCTTTTTACCCAGATAGTTGGAGAAAAAACACTTTAAATTGTCATCTGCAACTCCTTTCAATTTCGATAAGTCAAAAGTTTGGCCATCTGGAAATAGGTTAAAAGTAGAAGTATGAACTGTAAAATCAAGGATGGTAGCTCTCAATTCATTTTCATTGGAATTTCGTGACTTTTTTTTATCTTAGAACGTTACAGCCGAGGTTCAGGCATCTGCATACAAAACATAGGACTCTCATTTTTAAATATCAACAACTGAATTGACTCAACACTTAACACATTCCTTTAAAATCCCGCTTTATGTGCCTTGAAGAAAATAATCAAAGAAAACATTGTGAGAAAATAAGAAATTACTTGTTACAAGCAATTTATTATTTTCTCTCGGTGTTTTTTAATCTATATAACACATATTTCCCATTAAAAAAATTAAATTGTTGTCATGACTGCTCAGTTGCAATTTGGACCAGACTTAAAGTTTTCTATCTGTAAACAGGTTTAAAGATAGATATTATACAGGTATGGTATAAGCATTCAAAATATTGCGATTTTCAGGACCTTTAGTCTAAAGATTGTGTTGAAATATTTTATCACTTTCAAGCGTACATCGTCACAAGAAAGGACGTTTGCTGATAATTGATCCTTTAATCGAACATAAATATCTCTTTATTCTTGTACTCTGTATACTTTCAAAATCGATAATGCCTTATTCCATGCGACTTCCGGTGTAAACAATCCCAAGTGAATGTATTTTTCAGCGACTCGCTGCTTTCGAGCAACTGATTTAAGACCAAATTATTTTATTTTTGCGTCACTCTTAAGCCAGCATAAGTGTTTATTGTTTAAAAATTCATATTCCGCACGTGAATCGCATTTTTCTTCCAGGATGGACGGTTTTAGACAAATTAGACCCCCAGCTAGTGTAAGAGGTATGACGAAATGGGACAGAAATGCCTTTAAAGACAAGTTTAAAGTTCCTGCTATTATCTGCTCTAAAGAGAACATCAATATTGTCAGAAAACTCATTCAAAAGTACATGATAAAGGTTCGGAAAATCACTCCTGTGGTTGACCTTAATGTTGACTCTGCCCTCAAAGATACCCATCGTCAAATACTGCTGGATCCTAGTAAACTTTCAGAATTTGATTCCTTACCACAGGATGTAAAGCATAACTTGAAAGATTGTGATATTGATGAAAGTGCAATGACACAGGTGGAGATTGTGACCAGCTACCAAAATTGGACATTCTCTGAAGTGGTCAGAGCCATTGTTCCTGAAGAAATAGAAGAAACATCATCAGGATTTTCTGAAATTGGCCACATAGCACATTTCAATCTTCGGGAAGAAATGTTGCCTTTCAAGTTTGTTGTTGGTAAGAATTAAGACAGGGCTTATGCTAGCATTTGAAAATGGGAAGTCATTATCTCCTTGACCATGAAATTATCTAGGTCAAAACTGATTTTGAAGCGGTCAAAATAACAAAAAGAGTGAATCATAAGTATAAATGTGAAGGTTCAAGTGCAAACAGTGTATATATCATTCATTTGGGGTGTAAAAAGGCTGGTTGTGTTGTAATATGTTTGGTCAAATTGTAACATTTTCAGGACTTGTCTAAACCAATATGCTTTACTATACATACCAATGGATCAGTGTGAAACAGTTGTAACTGCCTATATATTTATAGGCAATTATAACTGTTTCGTGCTGACCCATCAATATAATGTCAATAACCCATTCAGAGACTACAAAATTATAGATTGATCCATCTTGGAAGATGTTGATGACAAAATTTCACATTATTTTTAACACATAACCAGACCTCAAAATTTTTCAAGTGCCTTTAGTTAAAAATCACTAAGATGAAATTGTAGTCTTCATCTTCTTTTGATTTTTATTTGTATGATTTTGTTGTCTGGTAATGGGTTTAATCAAGCACTGTTTGATGAAACAACATTCCTTATCAGACAAGTAAGCACCAACATGCATTTCTGTTTATATATGAGAGGCATCCATAGATTACTGGATTTTCAGACAAGTAATTATACATAAACCCTTTCCTGTTTTGCAACCTTTTAGACCTGTCCAAATTCAAAGGATTTGCAGGGTTTTTGACCCGAGACCTCGGGTTTTGACGCACAGAAATTGAAAAAGAAGCAATTTTGACACTCGAAAATTTATCACTGTGCGTCATTTTGACTCTCAGAAATTAGCAGCCATGCGTCAAGGGTCATCATAAGTGTGCCAAATTAGTGGAAAATGGTTAATTGATTATGAAAATATACACCCCTATCAAGGATAACACCAAGCTTGATTGGTAATTAACACTCTCGAGTGATGGACATGCATCGGAGATCGTAGTTGACAGGTACTTTAAACCTGTGAAATTAATGCTGAAACCCCTTTTCAGAGTTCTAAGGCTACTGAAATTTACTTATTTGTTAATAATTTTATCACAAACCTCACAAAATATAACCAAGAAGTTAAATGAAATACAAAAAAAAAGAAAAATGTTGCTCAAGAAATGTCATGGATTTCGCGGATAAAATCGGCACTTTATTTTATGAAAAATAGGAATAATTTGATCCTTTATTCAAACTTATAATATATGCATTAATATTTAATTTTCCCTGAAATTTATCTCTTATTGAAATATGATACTGTCAGATTGGAGAAAAAGTCCAATATGATATAACCATTGCAAAAAAAAAAAAAACAAATTTAAAATATATTTTCTATCTATTATTATTTTTTCTGAATCACTGGGGGGGGGGGGGGGTCTGAATCACTGGGGGGGGGGATTATGCATTTTGGATCTTTGGATTTCAATTTTGACTCTTGAAAATTTTGACCCAAGGGTCAATGACTCTTGACTTTTGGGTACTAATGAAAACCCTGATTTGCAGACGACAATTTAAAGTTAATTCTATTTGAAGAACAATCATTCAGTAGGGTAGAAAATATTGTGGGAAAAGAAGAAATTGCTTATCACAAGCAATTTCTTCTTTTTCCACAATGTTTTTTCAAGTCTAAAATCACGGGGACGTTTCAAGCTATTTCTTCATTGTCTACAATGTTTTCAACCCCCAAAGACAAAGATTTTTAAAATTCAATCAAATCTAAACTGTCCTGTTTGATCCCTAGCTTTTACATTCTTCTGATTTTATAATTGAGAAAACATTGTAACCAGCAATTTCTTATTTTTTCTATTATATTCTACCCTTCTGAACGGTTAATTTTCAATTTGAATCTCCCTTAAATTCTTGTCTGCAAAGCCTTTGAATTTGGACATTTCTAAAATTTAGCAAATGGGAAAGGATTAATTGTTATCTGCAGCTTCCTTGAATTTGCAGCAGTCTGAAATTTTCTGTAATGGGTTATTTTGCATTTTTTTTTCACAGGAGAGGCTCTCCTTGATTACTCCAACAGAATTAAAACAGTTGTAAACAAGACAAATCAAATTGACAACACATACAGAACATTTCAACTAGAATTATTAGCTGGAGAAGAAAACTACATCACACAAATCAAAGAGAGCAACTGCGTTTTCGAGATGGATTTTTCTAAAGTTTATTGGAACTCAAGATTAGGTATTAGAATTTAGCGCTTGTTTGTAATTTTTTCAAAAACATTAGATCTATTGTCTGATAATAAAAAAAATAAGTGAAGAGACTGTACAGACTAAACTTAACCCATTCCAACACAGTGGAATTTTAGACTGGTCAAAATTGAAAGAAGCTGCAGACGACAATTTCAAGTTGATAGAATTTTGAATTTTTTGTCATTTTGGGTAGAAAACATTGTGGATAATGAAGAAATTGCTTGATACAAGCAATTTCTTCATTTTCCACAATGTTTTCAAAAGCCTTTTTCTTGAGGGGCGTAAAAAGGAGGGATTGAGTTGTAATGGGTTAAGGGACTTGAGATTACTTGTTGGCTTTTCTATCTTGCCTTGTTGTGTTTTATGTCTTCTTCATAGGCTGTGGTGCTTAACCCTTGTCCTGCTGAATATTTTTTTCCCTTTACTCTATAATTTGAAAACCTTGACATAAATAGATCTATCTTGCATTCAAAGATTTCTCTCAAAACAACAACAATGAGCAGGTAGTGTGGGCTAAGGTCAGACTGCACGTCTGTGCAGGCTGATCTTAGTCTATATACCTGCCAAAGTCATTGTTAAAGCAGGAATATTCCGGGATCAGCATGATAAGGGTTAAAAATGTCTCAACAAGTTTGCGGGTCTTTTAACCCTTTGCTGCATTGTGAAGTTATAGACTTGGCCAGATTCAAAGGTATTGCAGCCGGCAATTTCAATTTGATTTTATTTGAAAAATGATTATTCAGTAGGACCGTAAATATTATGGAAAAGAAAGAAATTGTTTGTTTCAAGCAGTTTATTCTTTTTCTACAATGTTTTCTCAAGTATGACAGGGACATAAAAAACAGGGATTGAACGGGAAAGGGTTATTTATAAACAATTTTCAAGACTGTTTCAATTCGAAATTAATGCTAATAGTGTGATCAGCTATCTTTACCATCGACCAAGGTATCTATTAAAACATCTGTTAAGACATCTTAATGCAAACTTTTAGAAAACAATGGCTTTCATAATTGGCATCTCTTTTGAAAGCCTCAGTGATAGGGCTTTCATGTTGCATTTGTTTGTTCCTTTAGAAAGACCTTTCAACTGTTAAGGTCATCTGTAAAGGTCCTATTACAAGGTCAACTATTAATCAAGAAACTAAAGCAATTACTTTTTCTTTTGAGTAGTGAGTGACATAGTTTTTCTATTCAATTAATGTGTATTTCTTTTGGTAGCTTATTCTTTTGCATCAAGTCCAAGGTCACTTCTAAAAGTCAACTTTGAGCATAAAACTCAAGAAATTTCAGATGCATGGTAAAAGCATCTTGTTTGTGCAGAATGTTTCACGAATTACAAGCTATTTCTTCATTTTACACAGTGTTTTCCCAAATCTTTTCCTTGAGGGGTGTGCAGAAACATCACTGTGTGGGAATGGTTTAATTTATGTCTTTTAAAACCATTTCACTCACCCCACTGTTAATATTTCAGGTACAGAGCACAGAAGAGTGATAGACCAAACATATTGTGGAGATGTAGTTTTTGATGTATTTGCTGGAATAGGACCTTTTGCCGTTCCATGTGCTAAGAAGAAAACTACTGTGTTTGCTAATGATCTAAATCCAGTATCATACCAGTACTTAGTGAAAAACAGAGAGAAAAACAAGTTAACTGAAGAAAGACTGAAAGCATATTGTTTAGATGGGCGAGAATTTACCAAAACAATTGTACGAGATGAGTTGTCAAAATTATACAAAGAAGGGTCAATATATTGTGATTATAAGGTGCACATTGTTATGAACCTTCCTGCAATAGCTGTAACTTTCGTCGACGCATTTAAGTCTTTGTTGAAAAGTGAAGATATCTCAGTAGAATCAAAACATCTTCCAAAAGTTTATTGTTACTGTTTTACAGATTTACAAGAGGCAACTAAATATTGGGAAGGGGATATGGAAAGAGAAATTAAAGAAAGGGTGAGAAAACACCTGCCGGAGTTGTGTCTTGACGACATATCATTGAGGTTTGTCAGGAATGTGGCTCCAAATAAAGATATGATGTGTATCAACTTCACACTGAGCAATGAGATATTGTTTGGACCTTTAAATAAGGGAGATGATTCAGGTACATAATTTTTCCCTATATTTGTACTTATAATAACAGATTATATCCCTTAGAACATGGAATAGTTTTTAGACCATTTGGAAATGTAATTCATTTATATCTTACCTGCTAGTGCACCTTATCATGACTTCTTTTTATTTCCATACAAGTACTACCACAAAATTCAATCCAACCCTGATCATCCCTGTGTATGGCTGTATACATATAAATTTCCATTTGTAAGAGAAATTGTATGTATTGTGGTTAATAACTTTCAAAAGAAAAGTTGGCCGAGTTTGGCTAGTGGTGTCATCAAGGAATAATAATGCAGGGTATTACCATCTCCGCTAATCATTTTGAATAGAACTAGGAAAAGGCATGTGTACGTACAGTGATCATTTTGCTACAGTATTACTAAATAGGATATCCTATGCAATATGTGGTAACTGCAGCTTGAATAAAGCTGTAGTTACAGCAATTTGCTCACAGTTGATTTCTTATTCCCAATGGTTTGTTTTGTAAATAGAGACATTGGTTTTATAAGAATTCAGATAGAACAATGTTGTTGTTTTTTCATGTAATCATAACTGGATATTTACTGTATGTGTATTGTGGAAGTGTTAATTCCGATCTTTTGAATTCCTCTCTTATGCCCTAACCCTTTCCTAAATGATTCTTCTTATTTACAACTCTAAATTTTATACTTACACTTAAATGTGTGAAAAGAAGAAAATTGTGCTAAGGTATTTCTACTTTATAACAATGTTATCAGACCTAGCTTAACCCATTCCAACTCAATCCCTCCTTTATACGCCCCTCGAGAATAAAGCTTTGGAAAACATTATGGAAAATGAAGAAATTGCTTGTATCAAGCAATTTCTTCATTATCCACAATGTTTTCTATCCAAAAAGACGGAAAAGTTCAAAATTCCATGAACTTGAAATTGTCGTCTGCAGCTTCTTTCAATTTGGACCAGTCTAAAATTTTGCTGTGTTGGAATGGGTTAAGCCTAACAGGTTGATTTTTTCTTTGTAGAAGAACCTCCAAGGAAATGTCAAAAGCTGGAAGATGAGAATTAATCTGCGTTTAACAATTGAAGTCAGACTAACATAGCCTGTTATTTGATTTCAAAGGACAGAAATTCTACTTGGAAAGCAAGAGATTGACACAGATTGAGGACTTAGAAACAGAGTGTGTTGTTTTATTTTACATACTTAAATACAAATTTGTAGATAACACTGGTCTACAACCTCTTTTAACCCATTACCATATGACAAAATGGTAGACTGGTCTAAATTGAAAGAAGATAGTACATGTATTAAGTTAATGGAATGTTAACCGTTTTTATCTTTTGATGTTAAATACTTTGTGGATAATGAAGAAATTGCCTGTAACAAGCAATTTGATTATTGTCCACAATGTTTTCCAAAGTATTTTTCTTATTGGCTTTTAAAAACGTCACTGTGTGGGAATTGGTTAACGTTAACTAGACAGCAAAAATTTAGACTGGTCTAAATTGATAGGAGTTGCTGAGAACTTGATGTTTATGAAGTTCCAATCTTTTTTTTTACTTTCTGGATAAAAAAATATTATTAAATGTGGAGAAATTGCTTGTTGCAAGCAATTTTTTCATTATACACAATCTTTTCATAACTGCTTTCTTTGAGAAGCGTCAAAAAGCGACATTGGTAGGAAATGGGTTAAGTCAAATGATTATGTGAGAATCTGAGAACTGGAGAAATTAAGAAAAGCACATGTATAGGGTAAATATCAGTTAACAGATAAATACATGAAATATCAAAAGCTTCATCTAAACCTCAGCACATATTATACAAAAGTCATAGCCAATAATAAAGTTTTTTATTAGCTCAGTGTTTTTTGGAGAAAAACCGACGTAATGTTATAGCCCTGATGTTGTCTGTGTCAACGTAGTCCCAATACTTTGACAATTCATACATTGTATCTGTACTATAATATTACTGAAAGAATTGACTTGAAATCAGCATATATGTTCAATATCAAAGGAGCAATCTATACCAATAAGGGGGATATCTCTAGATGCATTTTTGTAAGATTAACCCATTCCAACACAGTGGAACTTTAGACTGGTCCAAATTAAAAGAAGCTGCAGACGACAATTTCAAGTTGATAGAATTTTGATTTTTTTTTTTTCATTTTGGGTAGAAAACATTGTGGATAATGAAGAAATTGCTTGATACAAGCAATTTCTTCATTTTCCACAATGTTTTCAAAAGCTTTTTTCTTGAGGGGCGTAAAAAGGAGGGATTGAGTTGTAATGGGTTAATGCCTCTCTTTTGACTTACAAGTTTTGTCCATGATCGGGCTTGAACAGCCGAGCTTGGCATCTGGTTAAGGTGCATTTGTTTTGGATAGATATAGCCTTAAAAAGTGAACTTGATGTTTGAAAATGGACTTGAAAATTGTATGGAAAAATGTCCTTACTGCAAGGAAGACACATATCAGTTATGAAAGCCTACACACATACCATTCAAATGTAAAAATGGTCAATGTTAATATTTTGGAAAACTCACAGACAAATTGATGGATTGCTGGCCCTGCAACTGACTCTGACGACCATGCATACTAACTCGGACAGGAAGTTCAACTTCAATATTGAATAGCGTTGTTTTACAAAATTTTTATCTGGGAAAATGCAACAAAAGGGTAAAATGGTTGGTTGGTGACCTTGATAAGCTGTAGTTATGATGTTTAAGTCACCAAGCCAACAGGAATGCTTCAAATAAATGTTGGCCTATGTCGGAATTCATGTTTATTTCCATTTTGAATCAATGATTTGATTTGGCAATTGATTCTTTGATTCACGATCGATCAGTTAACAAACAGACAGAACAAATACTATATGCCCGTAATCTAAAAAATTGCAGGTCATTAAAATCGAAAAACTATTCGCACTTTTAGCTCACCTTAGCACGAAGTACTCAAGGCAAGGAATCGTGGTAACCTTCTGTCCATTATGCTTCTTCCTTCTTGTGTCAATTTCTTTAAATGACATCTCCTCCAAATTAATTGGTTCTATTTCAACCAAATTTGGTAGACATTTTCCTTTACAAATTGCAAAAGTATTGACTGTCCTGAACCAGAAGGCGTAGAGTCTGATAAAGCACCAGTGCATTGACATCTTTCAGAATTGCTTAAATCATTACCCTCAGGTCCCAAGGGTCGGACCCTCAGGTAAGTTTGGGCCTGTATAGAAATTAATAAGGATTTTTAGGTCATCTGATCGAAGGTCATGGTGACCTATTGCAATCGTGTCTTGTCCGTCGTCATGCATTAACTTTTTACATTTTTGACTTCTTCTTAAGAACCCTTGGACAGATTTCAACCAAAGTTGGCAGGAAGCATCCTTATGGGATGGTGCTTCATATTTGTACACGTCATGGAGTTATCTCCCCTTGGGGCTCCAAAAGGGGCCAAAAAGGGTACATCTTTAAAAATCTTCTTGTCATGAACCAGCTGTCAGATTAGATTCACATTTGGTATTTAAAGTCTTTAAGGCAAGGACTATCAAGTTTGTACAAGAAAAAAAAATCTGTCAAGAAATTGCCGTGCTGGGGGGGGGGGATGGGGGGAGGCAAAGGTGGGTTGGGTACATAAGCTTAAAGAGTGACAACTTTGAAAATTTTTCTATCGAACCAAAAGACCCACAGCTCTGATATTTGGTATGTGGCATCATCTAGTGGACCTCTATCAATATTGTATGAATGATAACCCCAGGGTCAAAAATAGTCCGTTCCTGGACGTCACAAGTTTCAAATAGGCTTATATAGTGAAAATTTCAAAAATCTTCTCCTCCCAAACTAGAAGGCCTAGAGGTTTTATATTTGGTATGTAGCATCGTCTGGTGAATTTCTATCAAGATTGTATAAATCATGGCCCAAGAGACAGAACTAGCCCATTCCCAGACGTCACAAGTTTCACAAAGGGCTAATACAGTGAAATTTGTAAAAATTTTCTTCTCCCAAACAGGAGGGCCTAGAACTTTGATATTTGGTATACAGCATCATCTGGTGGACCTCTATCAAGATTGAAAAATTATTGCCTCAGGATTAGAATTAGCCCATTCGTGAACGTCACAAATTTAACAAAGGCTTATACAGTGGTATTTGTAAAAAATTTCTTCTTTAAACAAGAGGGCCTAGAACTTTGATATTTGGTTTACAGCATAATCTTGTGGACCTCTATCAAGATTGTAAAAATTATTGCCTTAGGAATAGAATTAGCCCATTCCCAGATGTCACAAATTTAACAAAGGCTTATAAGCCTTATATAGTATAAGTGAAAATAAAGAAAACAACTTCAAAAATGGCTTATATAGTGAAATTTGTAAAAATCTACTTCTCCCAAACAGGAGGGCCTAGGCTTATATAGTGAAAACTTAAAAAATCTTCTCTCAAACAGAAAGGCCTAGAGCTTTTATATTTGGTATGTAGCATCATCCGGTGGATCTCTATCAATATGGTATAAATTATGGCCTGAGGGTCATAATTAGCCCATTCCCGGACGTCACGAATTTTACATATGGCTTACATAATGAATTTTTAAAAATCATCTTCTCCCAAATTAAAAGGCTTAGAGATTTGATATCTAGTATGAAGCATAATTTGGTGGACTTTTTAGCTCACCTGAGCACAAAGTGCTCATGGTGAGCTTTTGTGATCATTGAATGTCTGTTGTGCGGCATGCGGCGTCAACGATTGAAGTGTATACACTCTAGAGGCCACAGTTTTGACCCAATCTTCATGAAACTTGGTCAGAATAATTGTTAGGTCATGAGGATGAACCCTATTGATTATTGGCGTTCTTTTTGAAAAAAAAAAAAAAAACAGGAAAAGGGGCCTTAATGGCAATTTCTTTGTTTACACTCTAGAGGCCACAAATATTAACTCTATCTTCATGAAACTTGACCAGAATAGTTAGTAGGTCGTACAGATGAACCCTATTGATTATTAGAAGGATATTTCCGAAAACACAGGAAAGGGGGCGTTAGTGACATTCAATTTCTTTGTTTACACTCTAGAGGCCACAATTTTGGCTTTATCTTCATAAAACTTGGTCAGAATAATTATTTGATCATGAGGATATACCCTATTGATTATTGGGGGATTCTATTGGAAAACACTGAAAAAGGGGCCTTAATGACAATTTCTTTGTTTACACTCTATAGAGTCCACAATTTTGGCTCAATCTTCATGAAACTTGGTCAGAATAATTGTAAGGTCATAAGGATGAACCCTATTGATTATGGGAGCGTTACCTTTGGAAAACACAGGAAAAGGGGCCTTAATGACAATTTCTTTGGTAAAGCTCTAGAGGTCTTCATTTTGGCTCAATCGTCATGTAACTTGGTCAGGATACTTGTTAGGTCATAAAGATGAACCTTATAGATATGGGAAGGTTCTATAGGATAACACAGGGAATGGGGCTATAATGAAAATTTCTTTTTTTACAATATAGAAGTCACAGTTTTGCCTCAATCCTCATGAAACCGATTATAGTTATTTGTCTCTAGTTGCATTTTTGTAACAGCAGGCAGTTCAGGTGAGCGATCTAGGACCATCATGGTCCTCTTGTATTTGTTTTTGTGCTCTTTGGACTCAGGTGACCAATAAGGCCATATGGGCCTCTTGTTAAAACGATAAATCCTCCCAAACTACTTGGCCAATTTCAACCAAATTTGACAGGAATAATCCTTAGGTGGCCCATTTTAAAAACAATCACCTGACCCAGCGGTCGTAGAGACTAAATATTTTGTATGAAGCATCAGTACTTTGACCTCTCTCAAAATTGTTCAAATCCTTACCCTCGGATCCAAAGGTGCGTAGCCTAAGGGGATGGGGCCTATATAGAAAGTTAGAAGGATTTTTGAAATGACAAATCCTCCCTTACTACAAAGCCCAACTCAACCAAATTTGGAAGCAATTGACCGAAGGTTGCCCTCCTTTTAAAATAATTAAAGATTTGAAATCCACTGAAATCTTTGGTTGTCATAGCAATATAAGTTGAATTTGAAAAAAGTTTGTTAGTATTGAGCCTTGACGAAAAAGAGTCTTATCTCAGGTCCCTCGAAAAAAATACGATGGCGGATTTGTGAAAGGATTTTTAAGGGCACGGATTTGGCCATACTCTAAACGCTACTACAAATAGGACAAAGCTTGTGATAAGTAATTCAATCTTTTTGGAAACGTATTTTCAAATTTTCAATCAAAGTACTGAAAAGTAGTGTAAGTTAGCAGAGCATTGTTTTGTTCAGTAATCTTCTTTGTCAAATGTCATCATGATAAAGAAACGAGACTAAACTCACGAAGGAGTTAACCCAATCCCTTCTTTTTACGCCCCTCAAGAAAATAGTTGTGGAAAAACAATATGGAATATGAAGAAATTGCTTGTTACAATCAATTTCTTCATTTTCCACATTGTTTTCTACATAAAGACATAAATATTTTAGAATTTTCAACTATTTGAAATTATCGTCTGCAATTTCTTTAAAGATCAATGTGCTCAAGACCTATTTAGCTAAAATACCTCGGAGATGAACTTGCATGCAGAGTAGGCAATATTCCTGAAATCCACAAGAACTACTTTTTATGGCTTAGGCATTTAATGGATTTGGTGGTTAAGCCTCCAGTGGCAGTTTGCACTCGTTGAACTTTGAGACGACCTCAAAATTTTGTCTGTTAACTTAAGCTATCAAAGCCAACGCTTAGATAGCTAAAATTGTAGTCAGGTTGATAAACAATGGTTAACTAGTAGCTCGCTTAGAGACTAGCAATAGATCTAGGGGCACTAACCAGCCTAAAGCGTCGGTAGCGTGTAATGAAGGATCAAATTAATTACTTGGCAAAAAAATTATACTGGTGTCTAATAATTGACTCTGTTATAATTGACTACAAGTTATTTTTTAACCCTTTACCGCTTTACGAAATTTTAAAATTGTCCAGGTTAGAGACAACTGTCAACATTGATTGCAATTCGAAATGAAACTACCGTATGTGGTTAAAATAGTGTGACAAAAGAAGAAATTGATTGTTACAAGCAATTTCTTCGTTTTTCACAATATTTTTTTAATCATGATATCACATGGACATAAAGACCAGGAATTGTACGGGAAAGGGTTAAAACTAAGACATTCTGCTTATGACGAATAGAAAGCTTTGTAGAAAAATGAAATGACTGTCTATTACTCCATCTGTACTGACTTCTATTCTTGTTACATTACATTTAGCTGAATAATGTCTTGGCTTTATTGTCTTTATCCGTTACAAGACTACAAATTGAAAGACTGTGCACAGTAACTTAGAGGAAAATAACGCGAGAGACGGAAAAAGTACACTGTACTCGTTATCATTGATTTCTCGTCTTCTAACAATGATGGCCGCATAATTGAGGATTATGTGATAATGTATTAATACCGTTTCTAAACACGTGAGAAGTTATTATTTAAAACGTGATTAGTAATAAAATATGTTATAATCCAATTTCTTGGCACAGAGACTTAACGTTAAAGGATTTGGAACCTGTTTACTCCAGACATAACAACCTTAGTGCCAAACGTAATTGAAATCAACAGTCAGGCCAACTAAACCTCGTAACTTCAGTTTTATTTAACCCATTACCAGACGGCTAAATTTTAGACTGGCCAAAATTGAAAGAAGTTGCAGACGACAATTTAAAGTTACTGATTTTTTTCTATATTTTTTCAACTTTCTAGATAGAAAACAATGCGAAAAATAAAGAAATTGCTTGTAACAAGCAATTTCTTCATTTTCCACAATGGTTTCTAGAGGGTTTTCTTGAGCTGCATAAAAAGCGGAATTGTGTGGAAATGGGATAATTAAAACCCTTGCCTATAGATACAATCCCTTATTATATTTCCTTTGGAATTCCTAGTTTTCTTTTCTATAGATTCATCTTATTTTCGTGACAAAAGGCTGAACTCAATATTGTAAACCATTCCTTGTCCGACGCACGTCATTAGTCTCAACATTTTCTTTAATAATCTTTCTTCTTGTTTTCACGACCATTCTTGATAAAACTTGACAGGAACCTCCTATGTGTAATTTCTTTGTAAACATGGTTAGAACAATTCAAGATTTAGCATATACACGTTTCACTGTACCCTCGCAAATCAATTTTCTTCATGCAATTCTTGTTTGTTAAAAAGTGCCCAAAGCTGCTAAGGTTGGGAAAATTGATAAATTGACGGGTCGCTGGCCCCGCCCGCTAACTCCGATCTGCCCAAGCACACACTACTTTGAACAGAAGTAAAGAAGATACTCTTCAAAACATCTCCTGAAAAACTGTAAGGAAGGGAGGTTTGATATTTTGCATGTGTCATCATCTCAATGCTCTCCACAAAAAAATTGTTTAAGTCTTTCCCGCGCAATCACTTGTTTACACAACCCATAGGTTTTGTATTGTGGAAAACATTGCAAGGAAAGAAGAAATTGCTTGTAACAAGCAATTTCTTATTTCCCTACAATGTTTTCTACATTTTACAGGGGTTATTTTTCAATTTAAATGCACTTTGATTTGTCGTCTGCAGCCTCTTCCAAATTGGAGCAGTCTAAAATTTTGTTGTATGGGAAAGGGTTAAAGAATGAACCAGGATGCTACTGAGCTACGCCCGAGTAAACCCGATTTTACATAAACAAGTACAGAAGGAAATCCTGAAAATCGCGATACCTTTATAAAAAAAAAATCGGACCACAATGGAAATAAGAGATTATCTCTTTTTTGTATTATCCCTGGTGCTAGTGTCCATTACATGGTTATTGCATTTATGTTTAAAACCTAATGCTTTATTATCATCATGTTATGTTCATTATTTTACCTTTACAAAAAATAATAATAAGGCATTCACCGTTAATGTTTAAAGAAAGCACCGGAATGCTACTGAGCTACGCCCGAGTAAACCCGATTTTACATGAACAAGTACAGAAGGAAATCTTGAAAAACTTGATACCTTCATAAAACAAGAGGGCTGTTGGCCCCGGGGCGCTCACCTGAGATAAAGGCTCTTTTTCTTTCAACAGTCTAATTTCATGTTAAGGTTAGGATTATGAAACAAGTGGGCCACAATTACATATAAAGACTTTGAACCTGGGGATCCAAAAGTCTAAATTACAAATTACAAGGCATAAGTGCTGATCTGAAAGAAGGAAAAAACTTTTTCCATTGGTAATAATTTCAGAAATAAGAAAGAAGTCTGTGAACTGATGCTTCATGCCTATAACCCCCCCCCCCCTGGGTCCGCTCCTGAAGACCCGAGGATCATGATTTTAGCTATTTTGTAAGAGATCAATATACTGATGCTTCATGCAAAATATCAAGGCTCTACGCCTTCTGGGTCAGGAGGAGGAGATTCTTAAAGATTATTTTAAAATTTCACTTTTGTTGCCATGGCAACCAGAGTTTTTAATGGATTTCAATTCTTTTAGCTAATTTTAAGGGGGACCATCTAAGGAACATTTCTGCCAAATTTGGAACAAATTGGTCCAGTGGTTGGGTGGAGTTGTCATTTAAAAAATCGTTCTTTATATCCCCGGGGGGGGGGCTCTGCCCCTGGGGACCTGGGGATCATGATTTTAGCTTTCTGTTAAAATCTTCTCCTCCTGACCTAGAAGGCGTAGAGCCTTGATATTTTGCATAATACATCACTATATTGACCTCTTTCAAAATAGCTAAAATCATGATCCTCGGGTCCCTAGGGGCAGAGCCCCCGGGGGGTTGTATAGAAATAAAGAACGATTTTTTATATGACAACTCCACCCAAACCTCTGGGCCAATTTGAACCAAATTTGGCAGAAATGTTCCTTAGGTGGTCCCCTTCTAAAAAAGCTAAAAGAATTGAAATCCGTTAAAAACTCTGGTTGCCATGGCAACAAAAGTGAAATTTTAAAATAGTCTTAAAAAAAACAACCTCCTGACCCAGAAGGCGTAGAGCCTTGATATTTTGCATGAAGCATCAGTATATTGACCTCTTTCAAAATAGCTAAAATCATGATCCTCGGGTCCCCAGGGGCGGATCATCGGAGGGGGGGGGTCATATAGAAATAAAGAACGATTGTTAAATGACATCTCCGATTGGTCCGATTTGAACCATATTTGGCTGAAATGATCCTTAGGTGGTCCCCCTTAAATGTAGGTAATAGAATTGAAATCCGTTAAAAACTCTGGTTGCCATGGCGATGTCTTACAAAATAGCTAAAATCATGATCCTCGGGTCTCCAGGGACAGAGCCGGGGGGTGTTTATAGGCATGAAGCATCAGTTCACAGACTTCTTTCTTATTTCTGAAATTTTAACCCATGGATCCAGAGGTATGAAAAAGTTTTATCTTTCTTTCAAATCAACACTAAAGCCTTGGAATTTGTAATTTAGACTTTTGGATCCCCAGGTTCATAGTCTTAATATGTAAGTGTGGCCCACTTGTATCATAATCCTAACCTTAACATGAAATTAGACTGTTGAAAGAAAAAGAGCCTTTATCTCAGGTGAGGCCAACGGCCCTCTTGTTGTATTATCCCTGGTGCTGGTGTCCATTACAAGGTTTTAGCATTCATGTTTAAAACTTTATCATGCTTTATTATCACCATGTTATGTTATATTATTTCAACTTTATGAAAAAAATGATAAAGCATTCACCTTTGATATTTTCGATGAAGCACCGCTTAATTGTCGTCTACAGAAAAATATTATTAGAGTTGCAATAGGCTCCATTTTGGTTCCAGCATATTTTACATAGAAATAAGGAAGGAAATCTTTTAATATTGTTTTCTGACGAATGATAATGCATAGAAGGTAGATAGCATGCATGTGGCCGGTATCAGGTGGTGGCCTTCGACAAAAGATCCTGGGGTCCCATTCAGGCACTACCCAGGCACATTTATTTATACCGGAAGTGTACTTTGAACTCCAACATTTGTCGACTTAAATCATAAACTTTATATCAAGTATTTTTGTTGGTTGGGCGACTTAGACGTCGTTACTACAGCTTATCCAAGACAATAGTGTTATCAAACATACTTTTTAAGTAGGATATGGGTGATACGCCTTATTTCCTGATTCCATTCAGTTAAAACATCCGGGACATAAGCTATTGTTTCGGTCGTTCCATTTTCCACCACGCTGGACGGATTATGTGTATCTCCAATGAAGGCAATGATTGTATCCACCCGATATGTCGTCTTTGTCGTTCTATAACCTCGTAACTTCAGCTTGAATCAAACTGTAGTTACGAGGCTTTAGAACGACCACGACGATATACAGTTGAGGAATGGTCTTTTCTTAAATAACAAACAAAGCATCTACATTTAAAAACGATATAAATTCAAAATGCAGAAAATATATGATAAATGCAATCTATTGTAGCACTAGAACGTATTAAGTACTCTCACTTTGGGTACGGCAAACCTGTGGTGTCGCGCGCACGTGTAGTACTTTAACATCTGAAAATATTCGAAATGAAAAGAAGTGCAAGGTTTTGGAATCTTGATGTGATGCAATAAATGATTTTCTGAATTATGTATTTTCACACTTGACTATATCGTCGGTGCACGTGCAAAATGTCGTAACTACAGCTTTCATAAAGCTGTTGCTACGACATTTAGCTCGCGCACCGACGATATGACAACTATAATAAAGATAATGTCCGTGTCAAGTTTAATTTGATCTAATTCCCGCCTGGTGTTGTTGTGGCTTTGCTGAACAACTAAGGCTGAAGTTCAAATGTGTCCTCGATTATAATGAAAGTGATATATAATCATGGCCGTGTTTCATTTGATCGAACTTCGTCCAGGTGTTGAAACCATGGATCGACTAGAGTTCGGTGGTTTTTCTGATCGACTAGTGCTGACCGGTGTTGCAATCTCGGTGTTTTCTTTAACATTGTTGTTTTCACTTTCTTCTTCTTCCTCGATATTGAACAGAGATCTGTGAAGAAAAACAAAAACAAATTGTTTTTACTCTAGACCAGAGGATGTTAAAAAAAATGACTCGTAATTTTGTGTTGAACCCATTCCAAAACGACAAAATTTTAGTTTGTCTAAATTGAAAAAAAATACAGACGATAGTTTTGATGAAATCTTACTTTTTTGTCTTTTGAGTATGTAAACATTGTGGATAATGTAGAATCTGTTTGTCACAAGTATATTTTCATTGTCAACAGTGTTTTCCAAAACCGCTTCTTCTTTGGGCGTCAAAAAACGTTATTTAGTGGGAATGGGATAATATGGGATGCAGATAAGAGATATGAGATTAATGAAATAGTAAAACTATATTACAATATTTTTATAACGTCAGTGGGGGACAAAATATCGTGACTACAGCTTTTATAAAGTTGTAGTTACGAGGTTTTGGCTTCCCTCTGATGACAAATATTTAGAATATTTTGTTTCTAATAAAAAGACCAGCTTTTGAGTAGCTGAATGTGGATTTGTATCGAAAATAATTGTACAACTAAAACTAGTTTTTCTTGAATAGTCGACCACCTTTACCCGAGGAAACAATTAAAGGTCAACAACAAATAGAAAAAAATACCGATCAAATTCAAAAAGAAAGAGATGACATACCTACAATTGACTCGACCTTCTCGACTCAATCTTAATGCTATCACGCCTAACTGTTCATCTGATATGTCTATTTTGGTTTTCTGAAACATAAATTGCTTTGATGTTATTGTGGCTTATGTCAAAGCACGTCAAATGTGTGGGGCTATTTAAGTTGCGGAGATGCGCAAAAGTGCCTATACTTACTTGTTATAAACAATGCAAAAAGCATCAGAACCCCCCCCCCCCCCAACACACACACACACACACACCCAAAATTTTAGATACAATTGTTTTGTTTGTATGAATAGGGTTTTACGCCGCTTTCAAAAATCTTTCAGTTATATCGCGGCGGCTGGAGCACCTAACAATGGAATCCTGGTATTTCTCACACCAGTACTACCATTACATCCTTTCCTAGCCTCCAGCTGCTATCCCACATAGGTCTACGATTATCGACCCATTGGTGAGAGACAAATAGTCGGAAAGGATGAGTGCCGCCGTCGGGGATCGGATCCGGGACCTCTAGGTTGACAGTCCGACCCGCTACCAACAGCGCTATGACGGCGGCTCTAAGTACAATGGTATTATGATTTACAGTAACTTGTTTGAATTAAGGTATTTATTGATAGTCTGAGATCAATCCGATTTTCGGCTAAAACCATCGATTGGGAAACAACCTAGATAAATTCTTATCGGCTATACAACAGTTCTCGTTCGAATACGTAAGCTGATGAAAGAACCATGACCGTAGGCCGCTCCCGGGAATCTAACCCGAAACCTCTTAGTCTCGATGTCAAGTCTATATATTTGATTTCGTTATATAAGTATTATGTTAACGTTTAATAGTTGATAATTTAATTTTTATTTTTGTCTATCAAAAACGAGCGTTCTGATTGGTCGAAAAAAATTATTCATAACTACACGAACAAAATTTTGAGCACGTGGCGATTCCGCACAAAATAGTCCAATTTAGATTTTCAGTTCATACCTCTATGAAAACAAAAAATATTCTGTTCATCTCTTAAATGAACCAATTTTACCTTTATGAATGCTTTGAATTCCTTTATATCTATGGTGTAGTCCTCGTCCATTGAGTTTACTAGCAGCTCGCCGAGATCGACCTCTGCATTCTCCGCGTACATTTTAAAAGCACCCACCGGGTCTACCCTAAATGCGGTTAATCTGGCACTGTTAGTTCTTGGAAACTCGGGTATTATCCCTTCATTTATTATCTTGATTCCACGTTCATCTTGTAAACGAACTTGTAGCTTTGCAAAGTTCATTTTAACCATGATATTCTGAAAAGAAAATATTCTCTTGGCGTCTTATGTTACAGGAACTCTTTGTTCCAGGATAACATCCGAAACTTTAACCCTTTACCTGGCGACAAAATTTTACACTTGTCCAAATAGATAGAAATTGCTGACGACAATTCAAAGTTGATGGAATTTTATTTATTTATTTATTTTGTAATTTTGAATCGAAAGCATTGTGGATAATGAAAAAATTGCTTGATACAAGCAATTTCTTCATTTTCCACAATGTTTTCCAAAACTTTTTTGTTGAGGGGGCGTAAAAGGAGGGTTGTGTGGAAGTGGGTTAAATGATATTCTCCGAAAAAATCATTTTATCTCATTTTGGCATGAAAGAAATAAGAATAATAGTTTGTTTTTCTACGCATCCTTCATTTCAAATACATATTTTTCTAAATCATTATGCTACTCTGGTTAGTTAGTCCTAAGAAGAGCCTCACATGTGTCTACTTACGCTGAAGTCTAGAACTTTGATTTCGGTCGTATCGTTACAATCTATGGCTTCAAGTATTTCCATTGCTCCTTCAGAATCAAACGGATTTGAACCGCACTGAAAATAGTAAATACTTTTTGAAAAAACAAAAACAAACTATAGTCCCTACAACATTAAAATTTATCAATAAATAGTGATAATTATAATAAAAAAAAAAGTTCAAAAATGCATACATCATAGAACAAAAGAATGTGAGTCAACAACTTTGAAATTTAATATACCAATATTATTAAATAGTTACGATTTGAGTTTCTCTATCGACTTTCCTGGAAAAGTTTTGAGGACAGAAATTCGTTTTGGGAAAATATCGCCAAACCTTTACCAGACGACAAAATTTCGACTTACCAAAATTGAAAGAATGTGCAGACGACAATTATAAGTTTGCGAATAATGAGATTCTTTATCTTCCAGGGTAAATAATTTTGTGGAAAATGAACAAGCAATTCATTTATTTCCAATGTTTTTTTGTTTTTTTTTTTTTTTTTTCAACTTGGTGTTGGTTAGTTAAAAGGAATCTCATGAAGTCAAAGTCTGGTCGTTGAGACAGTACTTAAGGTTCGGTTTCCAAAAAGATCCCAAATTCAATAAAATCGCAAACTTTTATCTAAATATCAGGATGTGTTGTACAAAATATGTTTGTTTTTTATTCATTTATCAGACGGTATGACAAGTGGCTCAATATTAAAGACATACAGGAAATACCTGTCACTTTAAGTGAAGTTAAACTGGCTTTGTCACAGAGCGCGACAATACAGGTTATCTAGCTGCCCTTTCTTAATAGCTTCAAAGACGTACTCTATGGATAACTATATGAATTATGGTTAACCCTTTCCTGTTTTATGAAATTTTAGACTGGTCCAATTTGAAAGAGGTTGCAGATGACAATTAAAAATGCATACAATTTGAAATCTGACAATCCTATGTGGTAGAAAATATTGTGGGAAAAGAAGAAATTGCTTGTTACAAGCAATTTCTCCTTTTTCCAAAATGTTTTCTCAAGTATAAAATCACAGTGACGTAAAATCCCGGGTTTGTCCAAGAAAGGGTTAAGGAAGAGAAGAATATTTATAAAACTTCTATAGTAATTTACAAATTGGTGGCTTAGTGCAAAAACATCATAAGTGTCTATACAATGTATAGACACTTATGATATTTTTAGACTAAGCCTACGAAATACGAGATGTAGCAACATCTTTGGTTTCTTTTAAAATTCCAAATGTTTAAAATAGTTTCAATTTTTAATTCAGAACGGTTTCTATATAGAACGGTTACAATTCCGATTGTATTAAATACCGAAAACAATCTTCTTTAAAACAACAACAGAAACAACCAACCAAAAAACAACTCCCTTGATTCATTTGAATCAGCTTCTTTTACTTAACACTGTAAGTAACGTTATTGATCTACCAACGTCATTGAATCACTTCGAAACTGCTGATTGGGGTATCTAGATCTACACTAGTTAGTGCTCGCAAATGCGATGTTTACCTTGAACACTTGTAGCGTATCATTATCCCTTAGACCGCTGGATAGAGCCGTTGCACCTTCCATATCTATCCGGTTAAGGCTGACATCTAAATCTAACAAGGTTCGATTCTCTCGTAACGCCCTTGATAACGCCTCAGCACCGCTCCGACCCAAACCAGCCATGGCGATGTTAAAACTTTTTAAGCCTATGTTCTCCTGAAATAAACAAGTTACTTACAGTAACTATTACAATCATGCGAGGATCCATAAAGTTTTATCGTGGGCTTCTGACCGAAATTGTACTCGTCTTGTAGTCATGACGATCAGCGGGCGGAAAAATGTCGAAACTACAGCTTCAATAAGCTAACGATGTGATTCCATTGATTTCAGGCTCTTCCTGATCTGATAATCACAATAACCGGATTTCAGGGGCGTGGACTGAAGTGGGGGTGTTTTGGCCAAAATGGCACTGGTCTAGTGCATGAGTCTCGGCCAATCAGCTCTTGTTTCTTAAAGCAAAGTAGCACCTCTTGTTTTAAAATGATTCCACCTTAGATCTAACAGCTCTAGCGTTATATTGTCAAGTGTATATATGTCAAAAATCCGACTTACTTCAAAAGCTTCGGAAAGTAACGTACAATTAGCACCTCTTGTTTTAAAATGGTTCCAACTTAGATCTAACAGCTCTAGTGTGCTTATTTCCGTTTATTTATCGTCGCTACCGTAGCACATGCCCATATGAGCGACGCCCCCAGAAGACGGTTAGTTGTTACGGGGGATAGTGCAAGGATACAGGACGAAACTGCTGAGAGCTCCGCCTGATTCTTTAACGTGCTCGATGGATAGCCTCGTCAAACGGAGCCGCGGTTTAACGTCTCATCCGAAAGACAATTAGTTGGGTTAGTTGATATGGTCAGCCCTGGGCTCGAACCCGTGATATTGAGGTTTGAAGTCAAGTGCTCTACCAACTGAGCTAATCGGGTTGACAGCTCTAGTGTTACATTGTCAAATGTATATATGTCCAAAAACCGACTTACTTCAATAGCTTCGGCAAGCAAAGTAGCACCTCTTGTTTTAAAATGGTTCCAACTTAGATCTAACACCTCTAGTGTTATATTGTCAGATAGGGCACTCTTGAACTGGCGAGCGCCTTCATCTTCAAAACTGTTCTTGGCTAGAAGTAAGATCTTCAACAGTTTGTTATTCTGAAATATGACAAAATGGAATAAATGGGATAGAATAGTGAATAATTTTTTCCAGTCCATTACGTTAACTTGCCTTTGCTAAACTTTTGGTAAACCTTGGAAAAGAAAATAGAAAATTGTTATTTTTCTTTCGTCTCAACTTTCGTTATGAATAAATGATTCTTGCAAAACTTCTTCGACCTTGATTTTCTACCTTGTCTTCCAGTGCCTGATTTTTTATATATAATCAGTGTTCTTTTATTCATTCATTTCTATTTATCTTATTTTTTATCCTTTTTTTATTCATTTCATTTTATTTATTTCATTTCATTTATTCATTTATTTGAAGTTGATATAACTCATAGTATCTGACTCTTTCAAACAATCCTTCGATTGTGAAGTTCAGTAGCTGTCCTATCGTCATGTTGATACACAAAGAGCTCGTCTCCACCAGTAAATTAACTAACAAGTCAAATTACCAATTAACCAAATTTGGCACCGCCCAATTACTCCATTTACAACGCCCATCGACTCCAACAGGTAGTTCTGCTTCGATTTCAAACGGTGTTATTTTGCAAAATTTATGGTTGCATGTAAACAAAAGGTAGTTTAGTTGGTTCGCGACCTACTTGTCGTAACTTAATCTTGAAAAGCTGTATTTACGACGTTTAAGTCACTAAACAAAAAGGTTGACTAAAATGGCGGCCAGTGACGGAGTTCAAAACCCACTTCTGGTCTTAAAGAAGGATTTAATTAATCGACTGATTATTTGATTGACAGCTGCGATTGGTCAATTTCATGACGAGGGCTCCTACTGGACGAGATACATGTATATGTTTAGGCCAATCAGGGCCCTCGCTTTGAAATTGAAAGACAAAACTTTGATTTCGACCAAATGGTGAATGTGACCTTTAGGTTTGTTGATGATAATATTTACATGCACATGTAGATAGAATAGGATATAACAATATTGCCACATAAGCTAGCTGAAAAATACTTACTGTTAGCACTTCATATATCATTGGGGCCGCACCATCACCTATATCATTCCCTAAAAAAGAAATATTACATCTGATAGCATAGTTAAAGTAAACAGAAAACAACAACACATTCTTTTAAAATGGTTCAATTTGACATATTTTACGTCGAAGTAACTTAATTGTCTTTTGAAACACATTGTGTGCGATTTTTTGCTATTGATCTTTTGGCTTCAAGCACAAATCGAGTTGTTTGTGAGGGAATAGGAAAATAAACTAGATTAAAGTCGTTTACCATTAAGGAGTCATGATGGTTACCCATAACCACACACTGGCGCTTTTGGACGCCCGAAGACTTACGATCATCGAAAACTATTTGGGAAAAGGAGAAATTGCTTGTAACAAGCCATATCTCTATTTCTCACAATGTTGTGTACCCTATTTGGATCTATATTTCCAATTTAAGCGCATTTTGAAATGTCGCCTGCAAATTCTTTCAATTTGGACCTGTCTGAGATTTTGTGGTAATGGATTAATGGTGGCCCTGCGACGATATTTTCTTGTATAAAGACGTGCATAGTGCATCACAGACAAAACATGTTGTCGTCCTCAATATTGGGGCTCCCCGACGGCGGCACTCATCTTTTCGGACTATTTGTCTCCCACCAATGGGTCGATAATCGTAGACCAATGTGGGATAGCAGCTCGAGGCTATGAAAGGATGTGATGGCGGTACTGGTGTGAGAAATACCAGGAAGCCATTCTTAGGTGCTCCAGCCGCCGCGATATAACTGAAAGATTGTTGAAAGCGGCGTAAAACCCCATTCAAACAAACAAATCAATATTGGGGCAAATTTTGATGATTGTCAATATCGATATAAGAAGGCGTCTGGTTTTTCAAAAATGATTCGCTGTCTACTTTATATTTCTTTCCCCAATTTCCTAACTGTGTAGATCGAATGAAATTTTGTTTACCTGACAAGTCTATTTTATAAATATTTCTGTTGTTTATCAACATCTCACAGATTGCTTTACCTCCTTCTGTACCGAGATTGTTTTCTGCTAGCACCTGTGAAAAAATGAATTGTGTAAATGGTGAAGTATACAGTTTTATTATATAGCAATAAAAGATATGGATAAAAATCTTGCTATCTAATACAACTCAACAGAAAAAAATCCATATTCGGCGTGTATCAAAAAAACGTATTCGTCGAGTACCGTTAAACACGGACTACTTTTTTTGCATTGACGTTCGGTTTTTTTTTTTTTTGTGTGTGTGTGTCTTAATCATTTAAGAGAATTTTCTTAATGTCATGTCCTAAAAGGTATAAAATAAAAAGAATATTACAACATTTTGTTTTTCTGTTTGTTTTTATCGTGTTCTCGAATCGGGTGTAGATATTTTTTATTGGATTCGACCTTCGGTCTCATCCAATAAAAAAATACCTACACACGATTCTCGAACACGATAACAACAAATAGAAAAAAACACTATTGTAATATTCCCTATGTATATATATAAACATGTAATGTCGTTCTTGTTCGAACGACCACCTGTTTTAATCGATTACTTCCATTAAGCGACCACAATCGAAATCCCCTATTCAAAACCAAAAGTTCTCATATAGAAGTGGTCGTATTTGCTGAAAACCTATCATACCAAAATCAAACGGTTTTTGGAGTCATTAGAATGAGTTCCAACAACATAGAATTCTGTGATAATTTGTCTATACAATCGATTCCATTCTCTACATGTTTCTTAAGGAAGAAAGTGCTTTAAGCGGCCGTTCTCTAAAGTGACCATTATTTGGCCGTCAAATGAGTGGCCGCTTAATACAAGATTGACTGTATATAAAGTAAGTGTCAGACCAAGTCAGACCATGTTTGGCCGATACCTGTTTCTACCACTAAGTTTGTTTTTTTATTAGTCGTTGCTTAGCTTGGGTATTCAATAGAGAGAGAGAAAAAAAACAAAACTATTTCGACATTCAAATTGGCCCGTTTTATAATGGGGTCGGCTCCAATAAATAAGTCGATGAGTGTTCGCTTCTTTTATCGCTCGTTCAATCGATCTGTATATAGAAATATGATCGTTCAAACCTATTAAGAAACCCATACAAAATATAATAGATATGAAATTAAAATGGTAGTTGATATGAAAACGTCTAAAATACGAACTGATGTACCGTAGACTTAATTGAATTGAGAGTCATTACTCATTGCTGTCTTACTTTAAATTTCCATCACATGGTCTGAACTAGATTTTATTCAAAATTTGTATATTAACCCATTACCTCATAAGAGAATTTTAGACTGGTCCGAATCGGGGAAAAATATAGACAACAATTTCAAGTTGATGCAATTTGTAAATCTGTGTCATTTTGGACAGAAACATCTTGGATAATGAAGGTATTTCTTTCCGAAACCTCAAGGGCGCAAAAGGGAAATGAGTTTTAAGTGGCAAGTATTTCGTGTTACAGTATAATCAAACGTTTGATGTGGGATGCACAGACCGTCCCTAAGGTTAATATACGATCATAATGTTATCGCCAAAATGTTATCGCCAAATATAAAGATACCTCTGTTATGTTTTTACGTATATATTTTCGTAACCTGAAATGACGGACCGTTGGCCACTGAGAAGAGATGGCCACTGAGAAGAGATGGCCACTCCTTCACTGAACTCCGACAGGAAGTCCCATTTAGATATTAAAACGTTTTTTGCACAATTAATGGCTAGTAACATGAAAAAAGATAGTCGAAAACCCAAACGTTGCAACTGCAGTGTGATTTGTTTGGTCTATGTATCTTTTATCTGATATTCGCGGTCCCTCAATTCTTATCAATCGATTTATTTTCAGCCACCTTGCTTTGGCTGCCATTTAAATGGTCATTTGACCCATTACCACATAGGTAAAATGTTCTCCCAACGTCAAAGAAGTTGTAGACGGCAATTTTAAGTTGGTGAAATTTCAAAAAAGCTTTGTCCGTTTGGGACGAAAACAGTGTGGATAATTAAGAAATTGCTTGTAACAAGCAATTTCTTCATTTTCCACACTGATTTTCAAAGTTTTTTACCCCCTGAAGAACGTAAAAAGTGGGATTGTGTGGTAATTGGTAAATATAAATTTTAGCTGTTCAATGCGGTTGTCTCTTTATTATTCTTTTTACCTTATTAGTTAATTTATCAACGTAACTCTGTGATCTTATCATCTTGCTATTATTAACTGAAAGCTATGTGTGGGGTTGACAAGACCAAACCAAATAGAAATGAAGTGCTTTGAACTGACAAAAGTCTATTTAAAACGGAGATGAAAGAATAGAATAACACGTCCTGTTAAATTTCTGTTGATTATTGCGCAAATGAAAGCTGATGTATGACATAAGTGTTTAAAAAGCACTTTGAATTGTTTGCCAAAAGTGTCTCTCTTTTTCTTCATATTTAAAGTATCAACAGCATTGTTTAATCCATTCTCAAACGACAAAATTTAAGACTGGTCCAACTTCAAAGAAATAGGACCTACTTTTCTTTCATATAATTAATTGGATTTTGGGGGCAAAATCTACACATCGTCCCGCCTGCAAAAAATAGGTACTTGGCATTTAACTCAAATTATGAAAAACTTCACACCTCACATATTACCGAAAACATAGTTTTATACTGATAAAAACTGAATGAAGTTAGAGAAGGAAATTCATAGCCAGAAGAAAAAGGAAATGAGAGCCAAAAAGGATGGAAATCATTGTGTGACAAGGAGAAATTTCTTTTTACAAGCAATTTATTCTTTTATCAATTGTTTTACATGGGTATTTTTCTTCACCGCGTGAAAAAGCGGGATTGTGCGGTAATTTGTTAATCCATAACCAGACAGCAAAGTTTTAAACTTGTCTAATTTGAAAGGAGTTACAGTCGGCAGTGTAGAGTTTTAGAAATTCTATTTTTTTTCTCATCTTTTTCTGTTTAAAATATTGCAGAAAATGAAGAAATCGCTTGTTGCAAGCAATTTCTTCAGTTTCCACAACGGTTTCTCAATTTTTTTCTTGAGGGGTGTAATTCCTTGCGAATGGGTTAAAGTCTTTTTCATTTTAGACTTTCGTCTAATGGTAATGTTTTATATGGAGTGTAATGTTTTGCTGTACATGTGCATTGTTTGTAGAATTACTCGATTAACCGAAATTCAACTTACCAACTCGGTAATGAAGAAGTTTTCTTTGAGAACTTTAGTTAAACATATTGCACCTTCAGAATCTATGGCATTGCCTTCAAGGTTTAGTATTTCGATATTTGTATTAGTCTGAAAAAAGAAGTGAAAAAAGTAATGCTTATGAATTCCCGTTTCTGAACCGCCTTGCAAAAATGAATAATTTAATTTGAAGTTTCGTCTATCAAAAACGAGCGTTCTGATTGGTCGAAAAAAATTATTCATAACTCCATGATTTTGTATACTTCCGCCCAAAATAGTCCCACAGAAAAAGGTATCAAATTTTGTAAAGCTTTTTTTTTTTTCGCTCGATGTTATTAAATTATAAGAAATGAAGAGAATACTTTTTGTTTTTCGCGTATTCATACAGTGTGATTAGGTTTTTCGGTTCATACCTCCATGAAAAAGAAGCGGATTCATACATTGTGTGATTAGGTTTTTCGGTTCATACCTCCATGAAAACAAAAAATATTCTCTTCATCTCTTAAATATATAGATAAACAAAAGAATCAAAAATAGATAACTTCGGGAAATTATCAAAGTAAATATTCTGGTCAGGTATGTGTATTCCACAGACTGAATATGGTGCGCTACTGATTGCCGTCCACGCGGTGACGACACAAAGACACTGGTGATGTCACCAGGTTGCCACGCAATTCACTTGCGAAATGGCGCACTTATAGAATACCCCACTCCCAAGATCATATTTTGACTACTTTTTCTTAAAGAAATAGATTAATTGATTGTTTTTCGTGTATTATCAACCTATCTTTCATTAAGTGAATGTGAACAACTAAACAATAGTTTTACTTTACATATTTTTACTATACTTTTGCATAGATTAATTGTTTGTTTTTCGTGTAAGATCGATTTATCTTTCATTATAGATCGTCGTTAGGCGACTAAAACGTCGTAAATACAGCTTTGCTCAAGCTGTATTTACGACATTTTGCTCGCCCATCGACAATCTATAGATACAGATACTAGCTGTCTTTTCGGGAGATGGATCTTCTTATTTGTGGTTTTCTATAGATCGTCGTTGGGCGAGCAAAATGTCGGAAATACAGCTTTATCAAAGCTGTATTTCCGACATTTCGCTCGCCATCCGACGAAATACTATTGTCTATTCGGGAAGATGGATCTTCGTACCTGTAGAGGAACTGCTAACGCTCTCATACGCTGTGGTCCTAGACCATGAAACTTCATTTTGAGTTCTCTATCTTGTATATGTTTGATGAAGTATGTTGTCGGGCTTATACCCATGTCTTCACATACTTTGATGTACTTCTGCTCACCCGTCAAGTCGAGATCGAATCGCTCTGGATATAGCCATTCTGTAACAAATAATTGGTCTTATACAGAATTTTGAAATCAGCAGACTACATGTATTTCAAAATGTTTCATAATCAATTTAGAATAGTTCCTAGAGAGATGGAAAGATTCTTTTTGTTTGTATGTTTGTTTTTTCTTTTCATGAATGTATGGAGCTTGAGCAATATCAACAAAGACAATGATAACAACAACAAATAATAATATCTTAGTGGAATTGAGTTAGCAATCCGTCGATTCGCGATCAGATACTATTTTTTTTAATGGCAGAAAATGATAAATTGTAAAGCAGTTCCGATCACATACTTTCCTCGTCTACTTCAAGATCTGTTTCATAATCCTCGTCATGCGATTCTTCAGAAGTGTCTCTATCACTATAATCCTCATCAAATGCTTCACCGTCACTATTTGATCTTTGTCTTATAGTAGATTCAGATTGAGGCAAGTCACATGACTCCCCCACACTCTCGGCACTCTCCAATAGAGAGGAACCATAATCCGGCGTGGATTGAATTGGAACTCGTTTGTTTTCATCTGTATAAATGACTTGGTTATTTTCCGTTAAGAATATTTCTTTGTCACTTTCACTGATCAGTTCATCATTTTCGAATATAGCACTAAGATTAGGATTTGGTTCCACCAACACTTTAAGATTTTGGCTGTCGTTTTCGTCGTCTTCAATTAAGGGGGACAGAATTCGTTTTGCATTGTCTGGTGCCTGCGCAGACACGGACAAGAACACATCACCTGTAGACATTCTTTATGTTGTCCTATCGTTGATTGTCAGAACATCTTCGTATGAACCATGGTTATATCCTAAAAAGAGAAAAATCTACATAGAATCGATCTTACTCGAGCGGCCACCATTATTAATCGACCACTTTCATTAAGCCACCACAGTCGAAACCCCCTTTTCAAAATCAAAAGCGCTCATAAAGAAGTGGTCATGCTAAATATTTGTCATACCTATATTAAATGTTGTTGAGACCCGTTAGAATCGTCTCAGTGAGATGATCGTATTGGGTCCACATAATAACAAAGGATTTAGCGAGAATTCTATAATAATCAATGTATGCAATCGAATAGATCCTTCAAATATTTCATATGTTTTTTGAAGCGAACATTCTCTTAAGCCATTCCAACACAACAGAATTTTAGACTGGCCTAAATTGAAAGAAGCTGCAGACGACAAAATCATTTTGGTGGAATTTAATTATTTTTGTTTCATTTTTTTTCGGTAGAAAACATTGTGTAAAATGAAGAAATTGCTTGATTCAAGCAATTTCTTCATTTTCCTCAATGTTTTCCAAAGCTTTTTTCTTGGGAGCGTAAAAAGGAGGACTTGTGTTGGAATGGGTAAAGCAACTACGTTTTTATCGTCTCATGATTTTCAAGATTTACTTTATTTACCACTGACAAGACAGGACATAAAATGTGCAAATGACAGTGTTTAATTTCAGTAAAGATGTTTCTTTATTCAAACACAAATATACAAAACAAAACAGCTTTTTAAACAAACGCGAGAGGTGTATGATATTTTAATGTGCTTGGTTGATAGATTGGTTGTATGAATGGTGTTTAAGGCCATTTTTAACAGTATTTCAGTAATATTGCGGCGACTGGAGCACCTTACCATGGATTCCTGGTATTTCTCACACCAGAACTACCACTACATCCTTTCCGAGCCCCCAGCTGCCCATCCACCTAGGTTTACGGTTATCCAGCCTTTTGTGGGAGACAAATGTCGGAAAGGATATTTGTCGCAACCGTGGATCGAACCCGGGACCCAATGACTAGGAGTCCTACCCGCTACCACTGCGCTATGGACGCGGCCGATATAATATGCGTGAACCAGAGTAACAGACAGTTGCTTCTCTTTATCAAATTTACTTTGAGGACAAGAGTTCTAACCGCAGATATGTGGTAAGTCCATAGACATAAATAATATCTAATTCTGTTGTATTTTCTTTTTAAGATACATGTTTTAAGCCAATACGGCTACATGGAATATTTGGTAGAAACCGGGAAGATTTTCCTTGTTAACATATTCATTTGGTATTTGTTGGTGTATTGCTAATGAGAGCGTTTTGTAATAAATTGCGGTATTTGATTTAATAAGAGTCTTTTGGTGCACAAGCACACCCAAACTCCTAAAAATACATCATTTGAAGCTTGTATGGCATAAATCAACATAAAATACTTTTTAGTATTGTCACTAGTATATCAATTCAATCGACGGATCGCTTCGTAAATGAAAAAATCCATCAAATTAACAAAACGTTTATTTTGAAAGGAAGCTAATAACAAACATTTACGCGAGGCATATTTTTTGTTGGTTTGGAGACTTAAACGTCGTAACTACAGTTTTACTAAGTTGTATTTACGCTGATTAGGTCGCCAAACAACGGTTTGCATTTTATTGTTAGTCCCTTACGAATGTTTTACCAGAAATGTCGTTTGATACCTCAGAAGAACTGCCATGTCGGAGGTTAAGGGGCGTGGTCAGCGATCCGTTTATTATCCCTTCCTGTTTTTCAAAATTTTAGACTTATCCAAATTCAAAGGTTTTGCAGACGACAATTTAAAGTCGATTTTATTTGAAAAATACTCATTCAGTAGGGTAGAAAATATTGTGGAAAAAGAAGAAATTGCTTGTAACAAGCAATTTCTTCTTTTTCCACAATGTTTTCTCATGTATAAAATTACAGGGACGTAAAATCCCGTGCTTGTACAGGAAAGGGTTATCAAGGTAACTCAATAATTCAACAAAAAGCCAAACATACGCACGAAATAATATTTATATCCGATATATATTTCTAAGTTTTACAGAGATGTTAAAAGCAGAAGTTGCAATCACAAATCCATTTCATGTTAACGCTACAGGTAGTAAATCCTTTTTCACATGAGTTTTTCAAAAGCATTCTAATGAACTTTTAATCTGTTATGGACCAAACTATAAGGTGACGCAATTCGACTAGAAACTTGGTATGGAAAGATTTAGTATGAACTGGCAAAGTGTCAAAAGACTGATTCGTTGGTTCGAATTAAAAAATTTACAAACTAAAATGCTCAGATAAAAATCACACAATCCTCATTTCCGATGACTTATTGAGGACATTTTGGAAAGAGATAGAGAAGGACACGTTTCAGATACGTTCCAGACGTAGTAAAATAATATTTATTCAGCGTTCTACAAAAACCTTGTAACTGCGGCTCATTCCAAGTTGTAGCAATGAGGTTTTTGTACCGACGATTTATACTTTTAACGATTAGACCTTTGTCTATTTCAAAAGACAAGGAAGAATTTTGGGAGAAATAAGCCCCCCCCCCGAAAAAAGAAGGACATTCAATCTGATTTGATTGGTCGAATTTTACATTTGATTCTTAAATCTCATAATTTAGTATTGAACAAAACAAATCGATATTTTGAGAGTACAATAGAAACAATTGCCTAGTAACTGACGAAAAGATTCATTCATCAAAACCTTTGTCATTTATCTAGGACTTTGTACGGAGCGTTTTAACCCATTACCGTACAAACAAGCTTAATTACACCCGAATTTTGCTCCCGAAATAAAGATAAGCTTTTGATAACATTGGATATGATAGAGATGTTGCTTAGAACAAGTAATTTCTTCATCATCCTCAATGTTTTCTACACAAAAAAGGCTAAGATTCCTAAAATGTATAAATTGATAATTGTCGTCTGCAGCTTTGAATTTTGACCAGTCAAAAATTTGATCCTCCCGTAATGGGATAAAACAAATGTCTACTTCTGTTTTAACTACCAGAGTTTACGAAACATTTAATTAGGCCATTTACCACGCTAATCCTCAAACCACTAAGGTTAATCTATGATTAAAGTTTTAGAATATGTAAATCATTTCTATTCAAACATGTACTTATGAGATTTTAGGGACAGAATACTCGAGATTACTTTGAGTACATAGACAGATTGTGGTTTATCACCGATCTAAACATACAAGTTGATATTTATCTTAAACTATTACTCTAAAGAAACTCAAATACTTTATAATTTTGAACATGCGCAAGTGGTTTTACCTATATACTCAGGCAATAACGCATGTAGAGGCCCCCAAGAAAATAGATTTGTAAAACAATGTGGCCAATGAAGAAATTGCTTGTTACAAGCAATTTCTTCATTATCCACAATGTTTTCAACCTCAACAGAAAGAACGAAAAAATAAGATTTCCTCAACTAAAATTTGTCGTCTTCAACTTCTTTCAATTTTGACCAATCTAAAATTTTGTCGTCTTATAATGGGCTAAGAGAAATCCCCTGATTTAGCCTTTCCAAATATGATCACTCTTCAACCATTGTAGCAATTTTCGGAGCTGCATTTAAAAAATCAAAGGGATGAAAGTAATGAAAGACTACTGTGTGTCAATGTTTCTATATTTTGTATGATTAATTTTGTAAACAACTCTGACTTAAACATCGAGCAGGTGGTGTAGTCTAAGATCAGATTGCACATAGGTGCAGCTTGATCCTTCTCATTCCCCGTTCATAGCAGAAATATTCTTGGTTCAGCTTGACAAGGAGTCATTTTTTTTATGTATTTTACAAATACAAATACTTAAGTTCACGCGGTTATTTTTTCATCACTTTCTACTTTTCAAAGCGGGGGGAGGGGGTGCTTACAAGGAACGAATGTCCAATTAGTCAAAACTTGAAAGACCAGTAAATAGGGGTGACATTCTATAATAAACAAAGCCTTTCATTACTTTTAACTATTCAATGAGAATTCGAGGCATTTGTTAGTTTGTTTGTTCTCGGAATAAACTCCGGGAATTGCCGTAGCAGTCGTCGGCGTCGTTGTTTTATGCAAAAAACTTTGACATTTTGTAGTATCTCTGATATTTCTATAGGGCATTCATTTGAAACTTGACAAATATATCAGAAGTTCATTATATACTATTAATGCAGGTAACTCTGACCGAATTTCTATAAGAATTATGCCCCATTTTCTGCAAAGATTATTATCCACTAGTTCAATTTTAAGAGTGAGTGCTTGTGAACATATATGCCTGATATAAGCATTTTTGAATTTAGAATTAAATAAAATATTAACGTTGATGGACAAAAATAAGAACGTTTCCTTAGAATAGAATAGATAAATAAGTAGACAAATAAATGAACAATTGATTAATAAATTTAAAATACATGACTAGATTTCATAGATGGGATAAAAAGGGATATTTAACCCTTTCCCTTACAATCCCTGGTTTCTACGTCCCTGTAATATTATACCACAGAAAATAAAATGGAAAAGAAGAAATTGTTTATAATAAGCAATTTCTTCTATACCCGCAATGTTTTCTATCAAACGGGATTATCACTTTTTGAATTGCTATTATGTAATAATGTCGTACCTTTTTGAATTTGAAAATCAGTAAAAGGTTACAATAAATTACTGTAAAGGTCGCTATATTCAAGGTCAAAATAGTTGTATATTTTATAGTTGTAACAATATTTATAGTGGGAACAGTCTTATCATGTATCAATGACACTTGTCTGATTTGGCACAGGCACAATATAAAACCAGCTTGTATCTGTCTTGTTGAACAAATGTAAAATCCTTCTGTCCCATTCCACCATAATCATTTGGGTCAACTTCTTTTATTCGAAAATTATCACCCAAAGGAAAATGTTTAATCTTAAAAGTTCGATGAGTGGGCTGTGGTGAACACGAACTTAATTTAACGCAGTCCATTGATTGATTGCAATGGGTTCAACATCACTTTAAACAGTATTTCACTTATATTACGGAGACTAGTGCACAAAATATATTCCTGCCATTCCCTACGTTAGGATAATCACAATAATTGTTCCAAACTAACAGTTGATCACTTCACTTAGACGCCCTCTTTATCGTTTATCCTTTAGTGAGAGACAATATATCGAGATAATTTTTGTCAAATGTCAGACAGAATGTTGTTCGAAATTGTGTTTATTCTAACGTCCGCAGAATTGTCAGCACTGAACAGCACAGCACTAGCTCGGCTTATTGCAGTCTAATACCGTCTTAACCCCCAGTCATGCTGTATAAATTACCTTACTGAATTGCTGTAGAATCAAAGGGCTGAAAACACTGAAAGAACTTGTGGTTCAAACATCAGTATTTCTTTTAGAAATCAATTTCATAAACAAATCTGGCAGGAAAAGCACAAGCAGAAGGTTTAGACCAAGATCAGACTACACTCATGTGCAGTCTGATCTTGGTCTACACCTCCTATCAAAAACCGGAATATTCCGGGCTCAGCATGACAAGAGTTAAGAAACGTTGCACGTAGACATGTGGTTTCACTTAGCGGTACACCGTTCTTTTTTGTGATTGGAGTTGGTTGTAAAACAAAAATAACGTTGTAGCCCAATCAAGCTTTCTAATTTCAATAAACTTTTCTATAATGAGTTATAAAAATGCCCCCAAAACGAAACAACAACAACAAACAAACAACAGTAACAAAAAAAGAGCGACGAAGTGTATGCACATAATTTCGAACGGATTTGGAGGGGTTTCAACTAGTTAGTTTGATATTGTTTGGATAATCTTGGCTAGATATTGAGAATCACCTACTTTAATGGTCACCCTTACTAGAAGAAACACCAAGATCATCTCTTTTCTCGGATACCGTTAGATATGAAGAATTATCTCCCTTGGTTCGAAAAGGATGATATTCTTCGAGGCTCTTTTAATAATGAAAATAAGTTACAGTTTCCAGTTTTCACAAACCAGTTAATAATCAAAGTGCCGTAGGCACTGTAATTGGTCGTCACTGAGAAATTGGATATATCGTTGCATCCCGACTTTAGAATTAGGGTCAAACAACTTTAATTTCTATCACTTTCACAACACGTAGGTTCTATCCTAGTGTATGATAATTCCGTGAATGTTAATTAGAACTAATATTATTTTACACGAACGTAAGACCTTGATGCAACATGGGTACCGACAAATAAGCAACTTTTTGTGAAAACTAAATTTTCAAAAATTCTCGATTGTTATAAAGTCATGGTTAGATCATCCCTGCAAGCTTTTTCTATAAAGCAAAAACAGAAAAATTATGGAAATATGATAACTTAAGTTTAAGAGCAAATGCTGACAGCAGGTTCATGAAATTTCAAAACCTTCCTTTTTTGGGGCAGAAATTAACAAGTTCCTAAACAGCGCTGATTATAAACAAAGGAAAATACAATTGATACTTTTATTAGAGCGAATTCTTTAGACAGCTTGAAAGCATAATAATCAGATTTGTTCTCCAGAAGAACTTTCAGTACTTTGATTAACTTATGGCTGGAAATAATTGAGTGGCAGTATCATCTTTGTTAACACCTCGATATGATTGAAAGAAAGGGTTGGTTAGACGCTTTCATCACTAGCGGAAAATCCTTGAAGCATTCATCTTTAAAGCGTGTGACCGTCCAGTTTTCCTTTACTCCTTTTGATAATTCTTAACTTGTAAAATGAAATGATTTTTTCTGTTTTCCCGTCAGAATATACGTCCAGTTGGGCTAAAGGCAGTTTTTGGTAAATTGCAGCGACACAATCTCGAATTTATGGTAATATAAATTGGTCTACGACCAATTAAAAATCGATAGACCATTCAAATGATACGATTAAACCGGAAGTGAACTTTGAATACTGCCATTGGCGGACATCTATACGTGAATCATTATTTATGGTTTGGCGACTTAAACTTCGTAACGACAGCTTATTCAAGGTATAATTATGACGATTGGGTCGCTAATCATCAATTATACTTTTCATTACTTATGACTGTCCACAGATTTTGCAAAGTAACGCCGTTTTATATCGTAGTCGGAGGCCGGTTGGCGATCAATCAATTTTAGTTACAGAACATGTCAAATACACTCCACTCCTTAGGTCTTACTAAGTGTGTGTTTGTGTGTGTGTTTGTGTTTTCTCGAAATCTGCGTAATTACAAAAATTCTAATTTTTGGGATTCCTTTCAAGTGGTTCGTTTCATGACCGGACTATGTATGTCATAGCCTTCTACAACTGCTTTTCTAGCATGTAATTATATTCACGTGAACGAGAGGCTTCCAATGTAAAATCATTAAAGGGGTTTACCGAATCTAAAATGCCAGAACTTATGGCCAGAACTTTTTTGCATAAGTTATTTGTGCGTGTTTAATAACCAGTGTTAACGTTTGTGAAGTTTCTAGGCAATAAAATAAATTTAACAGTTTGTTTGTTTTTATGAGCCTTAACGCCTCTTTAAACAATTTTTCATTTATATGACGGTGAGGTTCACTAAATGATGTGCTCCCTAGGTGTCACCAGTACTAGACCATGTCTCTGAGATGTCCTAGACCCTTTCCTGTTTTTCAAAATTTTAGACTTGTCTATACTCTAAGAAGTTGCAGACGACAGTTAAAAGTGAATGTACATGTAACTTGAAAAGTAATCAACTCTCAGGGTAGAAAATATTGTGGAAAAAGAAGAAATTATTTGTAAAAAACAATTTCTTTTTTTCCTACAATGTTTTCCCAACTTTAAAATTATGGGGACGTAAAAACCAGGGATGGTGCAGGAAAGGTTTAACTAAGGACATACCCACGTGTCCAGCGGCGCCGCCGGTATTCGAACCAGGCTAAAACCTTCGACTCGCTCAGGTAATGAGTCTGCCGCACTAACAACTGAGCCAAGCTGGAAACCTTAACCCATTCCAAAACATTTTTTAGACTGGTCCGACTTGAAATAAGTTTCAGACGACGGTTCAAGTTGATGGAAATCATAATTTTCCGTCGTTTTTGATAGAAATCATTGTGGATAGTGAAGAAATTGTTTGAAACAAGCAAATTCTTTATTTTCCACAATGTTTGCCAAAGTTTTTTCTTGTATTTGTGGAAAAGACCTTTAAATGCGAACTCGATGACTCCCGTAAAACCTACGATGCCACGAAAAATGACTATATTCAAGGAAGATATAGAAAAAATACAAATGTTAATTTTCACTCTAAATAAAACTTAAAAATTGTTTTAAGTAATTCCATTTTATCATAATTTCAGCTTAATATGTCGTGCCGTGTATAAAGATTGATTGATAAACAGTTAACCCTTTCCCGTTTTTTGGTAATCTTAGACTAGTCCAAATTGAAAGAGGTTGCAGACGACAAAGACAACTGGATGCTATTTGAAATGAACCCATCCCATGTGGTAGAAAATATTGTGGAAATAGGAGAAATTGCTTGTTAAAAGCAATTTCTTCTTTTTCCACAATGTTTTCTCAAGTATGATATCACAGGAACGTAAAATGCCGTATTTGAACGGGAAAGGATTAACCTATTACTAGACAACGAATATTTAGACAGGTCGAAATAGCGGTCCAAATTGCAATAATAGCCAAAAACTTTAGGGTTAAAACCCTTTTAACCCATTCCAACACAGTGGAATTTTAGACCGGTCCAAATTGAAAGGAGCTGCAGACGACAATTTCATGTTGATGGAATTTTAATTTTTTTCGTCTTTTTGGATAGAAAATATTGTGGATAATGAAGAAATTGCTTGATCCAAGCAATTTCTTCATTTTCCACAATGTTTTCCAAAGCTTTTTCGTTGAGGGGCGTAAAAAGGAGGGCTTGTGTGGGAATGGGTTAAGAAAAGTAGAAATTGTGTGTAAAGAAGTTTTACTGAACATTATTCTTCAGGCGTTGTCAAAATTCGGAATTGCTTGGTAATAGTTTAACTAATGCTAAATAAAGCTAACTTAAGCCTAGTAATGCTAACATAAGCTAAAAAATGTAAATGCAAACCTCAGTAGTACTCCCTCTGTAACAGACAGACTGAATACAGGTCTATAGATAACCAGCGCACAACAATGACATTTAATATTTTGTCATAGACTACATTTAAATCCTTTTAAAACACCGAGCGATTATCTCAATGTAAACCTAATACGAGCGTTATAAATCAAAATCCAATAAGTGTCATAATTTGTTTACCATTATTTCTCTAACTTAAACAAACGGACAAACGTTATCTGGCAAATTGTTTTTAGTTTAAAATGAGGCAATATTTCTTAAATTAAGTCTAGGTCTCTTAAATGGAGGCAATATCCACTGAAAATATCATGTTTATACAGTTTGCATACACTCACGCCGAAAACTTTTGAACTGTGGGTTAGTTGCCTAATTCTTGAAATGCTCCCTACGGGCCTGCAATGTGTAAAGTCCGTGCACCAAATGAACGTAAAATTGTTCGAAACAAATATAGGTAGAGGAATGATAGATACAAAAACTGACTTAACAGAAGTTTGAATAACTATTTAATAAACAAAAAATGCGATTCGAGCAAAATAAAGAAAAAATCGACTATGGTCAAGGTACAAAGTACGCTCTCTCTGATAACGTTCGTCGCGAGACTATCATGTCAGCCTACCCGCGCAATGGTTACGAAAGGCGGATATTTTAACATATCTTGAAATTTATGATTTTTAAAGCATGGAGAAGCAATTTCTTCATTTTATACAATGTTTTCTTCGTTGTTTATCTTGAGGGGCGTCTAAAAGCGCCATCATGAATGTGCAAATGGGTTAAACCTTATCTGTAAGTATGATACCTGGTATTGTCTCAGTAGAATTGGATTCTCGGGGCTCTTAGCAACCTGGATATATTGGTGTTGAAATCAATGGACGACTGGGGTACAATAGATGACTAATTACAGTACATCATTTCACGCTGATTTTCCATTAGACAATCTAGAAAATACATTCTATCCCTTCACTATTTTTCAAAATTTTAAACTTGTCCAAATTTGAAGTGATTGCAGGCGAGTTTATAAAGGACGTATATGGAAAAAGGTTATCATCCTATGTGGTAGAAAATATTGTGGAAAAGAAGAAAATGCTTGTCCCAAGCAATTTCTTCTTTCCCACATTTTTTTCTCAAGTATAATATCACAAGAACGTAAAAATCAGTGATTGTACATGGTTAATAACATTTCATATGGCTCTCATTTGAAGTTTTTCAATTTTAGCCTGCTTGACTTAATGAGCTACTCTCTTAGAAAAAGATTCGATGGATTCGGTGTTTAGCCCATTTGCAAACGACAAAAATTTAGACCGGTCCAAATTCAAAGATGTTGCAGACAACAAATTTTAAGTGGTGAAATTTTAAAATCTCTGTATTTGGGGTCAGAAAACATTGTGGACAATTGTGACAAGTAATTCCTTCATTTTTTCTACAATGTTTCCCATTACCAGGCGACAGAATTATAGGCAAGTCACAATCGAAATGAATTGCCAAAGACATTTCTTAGTATGTGGAAATTAGAAAATAAGTGCCAAATTAGGTAGAAAACGTTGTGAGAAAAGGAGAATGACCTGTGACAATTCCTTCTTTTCTCACAGAATTTTCCATGACCTTATTTCTTCAAGTTGTCAAAAAGCATAGTTGTGCGATAATGACTTAAACAGGACAGTGTGATTTATATCCTGTTTTATAAAAGGAGAAAGATAATCTTCGGTGGTTTGTTTTATCTCAAGGAACTAAATTCGTCACAAATCTACGTTTAAACCCCTAAGAAGCAGTTTAGATAACCGCTTATCCAGAAACAAAAAGATAAAGCCATTCGGAATTTGATAACGAAAGTACCTTTGTGATATAACGCCTTTATAAAATGAAGGGACTCTTGAAGTATATGTTTCAATCACGCATTGGATACGTTCTTGATTATTTTCCAAATGAAACGACGCATCTTTATTATGCAGACCACTTAGAAAAAATAAACCAAAATATATTTTGTTCGTCCACCATGTTTTCTTCCTTATTATGTTATTATATAGTATGTAAAAAAACCTAATCGTATAGTCACGTTAGAGTCTTCTTTTTTATTCTTTCTTCCCTTTTTGTTTGTTTCTTACATTCATTCGCTCGTTTCTTTAAAATACAAACAATTCATACCTGTTTGTTTGTTGATTCTTATTTTCATTCTTACTTTTCCAAATGCGAGGCTAAGCCCGAGCTTCAAGATTTTGACTGGCTACGCCCCTGGCCTGTACACGTGTCACAATTGACTGTCTGGAAATTTTGCAATGTAATGATTATAGAGATATCGAACCCCAATATCTAAAAACGGCTCTTTGGATTTAAAGCAAGAGCCAAGCGTAATTACTATTTAAACAATTGACCTCTAAATTAGATATAAGCGATAACATACTTTGTAACTTGTCATAAACATTATATGTAGAATAGTTGGTCAAAAATATGTTTGTCTTGAATACAAAAAAATGTTTCAAACTTTCCTTCTGATCTGTTCAACTGTGGCCTATTTTTCCCTCCAGTATTGTTAAATATGAGGGGGGCATTGTTTTGGGTTTTTTGGTCTATATGTTAGTCAGCATTTCTGAAAATTCAATGCTCATAACTTTTGGATGTTAAGGGGAAGATTTTTTACTAATTCAAAAGTATTACTATACAAAATCACTCTTATTTTCAATATTTCGGCAAAAATGCCTTTATCAAGAAAAAGAAAATAAATCTTATAACTATAAGTTATAAGATTTATTTTCTTTTTCTTGATAAAGGCATTTTTGCCGAAATATTGAAAATAAGAGTGATTTTGTATAGTGTTTAAACAGTTCCCTGAGGAACATTATTATGATACTCAAAAGTATTATGTTGCAACATTTTATTATAGTACCTCGTGTAAAGGCAAGTGTCTTTTCGAAAAAAATCAATGATTGATCGAATGGAGTTTAACGCCACTTTTAACAGTATTTCAGTCATATCGCGGCTGCTGGAGCACCTAACAATGGATTCCTGGTATTTCTCACACCAGTACTAATATTAAATCCTTTCCTTACCTCCAGCTGCTATCCCGCTTAAGTTAACGATTATCCATCGATTGGTTAGAGACAAATGTCGGAAAGGATATGTGCGCCGCCGGGGATCGAACCCATGATATCCAATGATTAAAGATTAGGAGTCTGACGCGCTACCGACTGCGCTATGACAGCGGCGTAAAAAATCAAACAAGTGGCATAATTTTGCATTAGAAGTTAGCGACATGTCTTTAAACTAATATTCTTCCTCTCCTATATATCTATCATAAGTGATTTGCGACAAAAAATAAATAAGAAAATGTTATCTTTTCTTATTCAATTAATGATAAAAAATGTCGATATTTCGAGGGTTTGATTTGGGAAAATTAGTTGCAATTTATTGCATTTATGACATTTTTACAATAACTATTTTAGATCATAAATTGTTTGAAAGAAGTGAAGGTCGCGATAACCGAATTTTAGGGAGACTCCCGCGTCAATCGATGGATCGCGTCTGTCAATCAAAAAATCATTCGACCAATCAAATCATTCATTTAAGATAGAAAATGAACTTTGAACTCGAACATTGGTCGACATTTATGAAAACCATTTTTTTTAGTTTGAACACTTCAAAAACGTAACTACAGCTTAATCAAGCTGTAGCTACGCATTTTGTCGACAACATTGTTGAATAAGCTGTAGTTACGACGTTTAAGTCGTCAAACCAACAAAAATGCTTCACACTAACCTTTCCTGTTCAAACCCGGGATTTTACGTTGCTGTGATTTTATACTTGAGAAAATATTGTGGAAAAGGGAGAAATTGCTTGTAACAATCAATTTCTACTTTTCCCACAATATTTTCTACCACATAGGGTGGTTTCTTTTCAAATTGCATCCGATTTTCATTGTCGCCTGCAGCCTCTTTCAATTTGGACCAGTCTAAAATTTTGAAAAACAGGAAAGGGTTAATGTCGGACAATGTTGGTGTTCAAAGTTCACTTTAGGTCTACTGGATGGTTCCATTGGTCGATCAATTCTTTGTTTAACCCTTTCCTGTTTTTTTGAAAATTTAGACTGGTCCAAATCGAAAGAGGTTGCAGACAACAATGAAAATTGGATGCAACTCGAAATAAAACCACCCAATGTGGTAGAAAATATTGTGGGAAAAGAAGAAATTGCATATTTCAAGCAATTTCTTCTTTTTCCACAATGTTTTCTCAAGTATAAAATCACAGTAACGTAAAATCCCGTGTTTAAACAGGAAACGGTTAACAGGCGAGATTGGTCAGTTGGAAACGATTACTATCGTATGGTGACCCGTATTGTCTTGGTTTTCTACAACGTTTTCCTTACTTGGCCAAGTTTTATCTCCTTTTTCTTCACTTGGATCAGTCCATTTTTAACCTTCCAATTAATTGGTTAACCGTGAATATGAATCGCGAAAGAGGACTTACGTCAGGGGGCGAGCAAAATGTCGTAAATACAGCTTTATTCAAGCTGTATTTACGACATTTTGCACGCCCAACGTGATTTTGATTTACGAAGATGTCGGTATTGAATTCAAACAGAATGTTTATTTATGTCTTTCCGTAAATGTTTGCAAATGGGTATTTTATAGATTTCTTGTAAACAAATCGGAAAACGATTCAAGACAGGTGTTTTCCTAAGACAAATATAATAATTCAAAGTACTCAAAAGTTTTATCAGAGTAAACAACTTATGAATATATTGAAACCTAATTTACAATCAGTTTTAATCCTTTCCTATACAAACCCGGGATTTTACGTAACTGTGATCCTATACTGAAAAAATGTTAAAAAAGAGCATAAATTGCTTGTAACAAGCAATTTCTTCTTTTCCAATGGTGTTTTCTCCCACATAGGAAGGCTTTATTTAAAATTACATCCGATTTGATTGTTGTCTGCAACCTCTTTCAGTTTCGATCAGTCGAACATTTCAAAAAATGGGAAAGGTTAAGCATATCCTCTCGCCTAGCGTGGTTCGTTTAAAAGGTGCATGTAATACAGAATGTTTACTATTCTAGAGTCCTGAGCGCGATCACAAAAAATGCCATTGTTACACACGTCACATGTCTTTCACTGATGGAAATATAAGTAATTACACAAATAATGGACGAAATGTATTGTTGCAGTTGTACATGTTACTGAAGTGAAAAATACAGGAAGCCATGGTTGGGTGCACCTACCATCCGCGGTTTTACTTGAATACTAATGAAAGTCAAGTTAAACCAAATTCACTTGATCACAGTCTAACTTGCTTTCAAGATCATTCTATTTTTACTTTTTCGAGTTAATCCTTTACCGAAGACATTCCATAAATAATTAAGATATCATTTAAGAAACTTGGACAATATAAGATTAGCAATATCCATTGAGAATTATTACCTGTAAGAAACAAATGAGAGATTTTGTGTATCGTTTTAAACCTTCCGCGATCCAGTAGAAGCTGAACCCATTCCAATACAATCACGCCTTTTACACCCCGAAGAATTGCATAATTGAAAACACTGTTATAAAAGGAGAAATTGCTTGTTTCAAAATGTTTTCTGCCTATCTGGGTCTTAGTTTTAAATATCAAAGCGTTTAATTGTCGTCTGTAACTAGTCTAAAATTTTGTTGTTTAGTAATGAATTGAAAAAAAGCTAATTCTAAATAATAATAAACATCTTTAAATATATGTAACTCTATAGCTTATCACTCCCGCGGTATACAGCTGGTGTGCTGAGTTCTCAAAATATAAGTCAAATTACTCACTATATTATTGAAAGTCTCTGTGTTTTTTGAAACCGTGACCGCATCTACGCTAAGCGGGTTATTGGTGGGTATTTTCGTATTTAAAAGGAGTCTACGCGTTCTACGAATTATATAGATTCCTCGTATTGCACCATTTTCGAAATGTACAGCTAGTTGTTTGGGGGAAACACGTTTTGAAAAACAGTAAATCGAACCTAACTGGGCACTACTTCTCTTCTAACATAGTGACATCGCACAGGATTTTCCAAACTGTGTAACACTGATGGACACCTACGGAGTCCATCAAAAAGATTTGGAAAACATCGTGGAAAATGAAAAAAAATGCTTCTTCATTATTCATAATGTTTTCTACATCAAAAGCAACACATATAAGAATACTATTAACTAGAAATTTCGTCTTTAACTTTTTTCAATTTGGACCAGTCTAATATTTTTTCGTTTGGTAATGTGTCAACAGTACTACAATATACGGCCTGCTCCATTTGAATACATCGTAAATAGCTTTCGTTTCTTTTTATCACCCAATGCTTTTAAATGCATTCACAACTATACCAAATTCTATCATAAGAGGACCTACAGGCGAAGTTTGCGATTCTAAACTAAAATCTTATTTGTGATTAATTTCACTCCCCGAAAACTGTGATACAATGAATGCATTTCTTTAGCGGCACCACATTTATCCATGCTCTTTATTTTTAGAGTTAAAGTGCAGGAGCAGTAGTCGCATTGCCCTCTGTCAGGCCAGAGACACTTCATTGTTGTAATATGTATCGTGTCATTGTCGGTTACCCAAGGTACATTGATTACGTTATGTCACTCTTTGGAGTGTAAACGCAGATACTATCCGACGAGGCCGACGGTGGTATCGTATAGGCGCACTGTAATCGCTGTAACATGACAGAACCGTACCATAGTTCTCGTCTGACAGCGCGCGTGTGTGTGTGAGCTGATTCTACAAAAGAGCACTTAATGTTATCCTCCTTACAAGTACAGCCTGTTTTTCTGGTGTTTCAAAAAGTTATGGCCAGTAATATCTAACAAAATGTAAAATGGTTGGTTATCGACCTAAACCATCACAGCTTACGACTTTTAAGCCGCAAAGCGACAAAAATACTTCACATAAATATCAGCTCCAACACATGAAAATTTTAGACTGGTCCAAATTGATACAAGCAATTTCTTCATTTTCCACAATGTTTTCCAAAGCTTTTTTCTCGAGGGGCGTAAAAAGGAGGGATTGAGTTGGAATGGGTTAAGTTGCGGCTGTCAAACAAACAGTCAATTGACCAATAAAAAAATTCACTAAGACCGGAAGTAAACTTTGAACATGGCAATGGCTGACATTTATGTGAAGTTTCTTTGATGGTTTGGCAGAATGAAAGTCGTAACTAAAGCTTATTTAAATCACCAACCTATCATTTTAAGAAACGCCATTTAATATCGAGTAGGAACTTCCTGTTAGAGTCAACGGGTGTGGCAAGCCGAGTTCAGTGGGGGGTGGGGGTGGGGGCAGCGATCCGTCATTTGTTATCGCGCTTGCTGATGAGACTATTCTATGACTGGTGATGCCGACAATAGCCCTAAATTTGTCAAATAGACTGGTGTCCTATGTCAGACTGTTCATTTATTGATACAAAGTATAATTGGTTTTGTGAATATCGACTTACCTATTTATGTTACAATTTAAGTTTCCGACACTTGTTTGTCTAGCGATCTCAAATATTTGGATTAACGTTAAACTGGCATTTGTTCAATCTATAATTCTGTTGGTTCGTTTGTTGGTTTGAATGAAGTTTAACGCCGCTTTTAACAGTATTTCAGTCATATCGCGGCGGCTGGAGCACCTAACAATGGATTCCTGGTTTTCTCACACCTGTACTACCACTACATCCTTTCCGAGCCCCCAGCTGCTATCTCACCATGTTTACGATCATCCACCCATTGGTGAGAGACAAATGTCGGAAAGAATATGTGCCGCCGCAGGGGATCGAACCAATGACATCCCATTGTTGAAGATTAGGAGTCTGACGCGCTACCGACTGCGCTATGGCGGCGGCTATAATTCTGTTGGAAAGTTTGACATACGCGAATCCAGAAGGGGGGGGGGGTTAGGGGGCATGCAGGGGAGACTTTTTACTCAACTTTGGACATTTACAAAGTTTGTTTTTTGCATGGAAATATAAAAAATGATACTTATCTATAACCACCTGAAAAAATTACCGGACAATAAAATAAATACTTGCTTCAAACGGTTTAAAATTTTCCATCGCATGAAATACCTTTTTTTGAATTTAAAGTCACATCGACGCGTCATTTCAAGTTCATTTGATTCAGAACAGCCTTGAATTCGTTGTTTTTATAAAAACAGCACCGATGAACCTTTTTAGCCGATTAAAACCGATATCTAAAGCTAAAAGTACCATAAAAGTCGGTGACGTCGACGTCGGCGATTTCTATTTTCATCGGCCGTTTAGTATAATGGCCTGACTGACCGACGATTTCAGGGGGAGATATTTATTTTGCAGTCAGATTAAACCGACGTTCAGATACATCTTTTTACTTGGCGAGCTTTGAAACAGCACTCGTATAAGTAAACAATCGACGGTTAATTGCAGCATGCTGTCGATACGTCGGCGAATGGTCTTCGATACGCCGGTGAGATGTTTACGACTAGGCTGCGATAACGGAAGTGAAAAGATTAGAAAAATATCAAGATTACGCCTTGCGATTTGTACAAAATCAGCCGAGACCCACGATGCCATACCTACCGACTTGAATAAAATAAGAAAACGTCGCCGACTAGTCGGTAGACTGCTTCGTCGACATTATAAAAGTCCGCCGTTTAATCAGCCGATGCCCCGGTTGGTCGCCGATGCATCATCGATTGACCGGTTCCACAAAAATTCGGTAACCCATCACTGACACGTCGGGGCCTTGATGTGACGGTAGCTTTAAAAAGATATGAATTTTATCGTCTGCAAAGGGAGGGTGAAACTAGCCGAGCCCCAAAAGAGGGTTTAAATTATGCAGTTTATCGACAACACATATAATTATTTGTTTAACTCTCAAAAACAGCAAATAGCGCTTTTTTGTAACACTGAATTCTTTTCTGTGCAAATAAATTGCGTTTATAATATATCGAGTGCATGAAGAGATTTTCAATTACAACATATCAAGTTACGTATTTAAAATTGAATTGTGCTATTTTATCGCGTCTGTGCTATTGAAATATTCTATCTACCCATAGAAACTGTGAAAGTCTAAAAATCGACAAGCTCATGTAGAACAATGGTTTTTCGAAAGTGGAAGTCATAGGTCCTACATGCATATAGGTGTCTATCTGTAAATGGTTAACTCATTCCCAATCGATGACGCCTTTAGACGTCCACAATAAAGAAGGTTTCGAGAAACATTGTGGAAAATGAAGAAATTGCTTTCGATCCAAAAAGACAAAGAAAATTTAAATTCCATCAACTTGAAATTGTCGTCTGCAGCTTCTTTCAATTTGGACCAGTCTAAAATTTTCATGTGTTGGAATGGGTTAATACATCGCACAGTTTTAGACTGTCCATGCATTCCATGTCTATTACATACAGAAAACGGTGAAAGCGAAGGCGAAAACGGACCAAGTACTTGTTACAAGCCAATATGAAGCCTATTATCAAAATACATGTAGATCCAACTTAGGTAGTTAATTTTCGCATTTCAAAAGGAATCCCGTTTCTTATGACAGGTCACAAATATTAAGCTCAAATTTAAGAAATGAATTGGATTTTTCTTTTTATTTGTTTTTATTGATTTATGAACCTCAAAACTTACTCACACAGTATTAATACGCGAGGTGTTTAGATGCATGCCGAATTGAAAACAATAACATATAATATTCTCTCAATTTCTTATAATTTGATACCATCCAACAGAACAAAGCAAATATTTTATCAATTTTGGGTACAATTTTACGGATCTACAAGCATACAAAATAGTTGCGTGCTTAAAATTTTGTTCATGGAAGCCTGAAAAGAAAAGAAAAACCATCCAACCAAAACGATTGAGTCTTGATAGACGAAACTAAAATTAAATGACTTACATGTACATGTTATCAAAAACTCTGTGAAATAATGTTCGCCATTAAAATACATGTACATGTTTAAGATATAAGCCATAATAGCTAAATGAACGAAGATAATTATGATAGCCTAAAAATTATGAGCAGATATAAAATTCGCAAACCTTCTCGATAATTCCCACCTCACTTTCTCTAAACAGATCAAATAGAGTGATTTAATTTCTCATTTGTACCTACATCTTAAAGCACTGAACAATACAAGTTAACAAAAGACACCCATAAATCAATTAAACTAAGGCCCGATATATCTAACATGAAATGCCGTTTTGTCTGTATATCCCACTTTTAAACCTTTACATCGATTTAAGGAAATTTTCTTAATGCAGCTTGTCGATTCACCGTGAATTGGCGAAACCTTTGCCATGCCATGCTTGTAACAAGTAATTTCTTCATTTATCCACAATGTTTTCCAAAGCTTTTTTTTCTTGAGGCATAGCAATAATCAGATAACTGCGATGTCACCCGAAACATTGGAATCTACCAACGTCATAAAGTAACGTTGATAAAGCAGGTTTTTCTGGACAACGTATCAAATAAATCTGGAAGTAAACGTGATTGGAAAAATATTAGGGACCAGTATTTTTTTTCTTTTCTCGGCATGTGCTTTTTTTTTCGTTTTCAAGAGTTAATCGTATAATCACATAAACTGAATTTCTTTTTGACATCGTTTCTATACTATTGTTAGTTTGTTTCATTTATTTTCTTTCACCTCTCCTTCTTCAAAATTCATAATTTTTCCACTTTCCGCATTGATTTCTACCCTCAGAGACAGCGATAATTAAGGATCTATCAACTTGATAAAGCAGTCAGCAATAACTTTGATTTTGGACCAGTCTGAAATGTTGTAGTCAAGTAATAGATTGAACGAATAATAGAACACGCTAAGGAGAAGTTGACGAAGAAGAGGAATATGGGGAGGAGGAGTAGGAGTAAGAATATGAGGAGGAAGAACAAGTAGAAGTGGAAGAAGAAAATGAGGAGGATGTGGATGAGAAACAAGAAGAACCATAAGAAGTAGAAGGAAAATAATATTGGGAGGTTAAGGAGGATGGAGAGGGGGAGAAGGAAGAACAACAAGAACAAGAAGAAGACTCTGTCTAATTTATACATTATGTACATTACATATAGGGCGACCTAAATCTTAAACCTTTAGTTTTATTCAGGATGAGGTGACGAGGTTTTGATTGCATAACGACTACATTTTTAATGGCTTTAACAAAGTTAGTTTAAACCTTTGCTGATTTTTACGTCCCAGTGATTTTAAGCAATTTCTCCTTTTTCAAAAGTTTCTACCCTGCTGAATAATTATATTTCAATTGAAATCGACTTTGTCATCTGCAAAACCATTAAAATTTGGACCAGTCTAAAATCTTGCAGTACAGTAAAGAACTAACTCGGGCCAGTTGAAAAGGAAAATGGTTAAAAAAAGTCGGGTATCTTATTTTATGTATTAAAATCGAATTATGAAAATGGAGGTTATTTTAGTATATATATTAAATGCGTTATGGTAATCATATATTAGATTTTAATCCCAGTATCATATGTTTAAACAAACTATACACCCTGTTAGAGCGGTCCTATAGAAAACAGTCTAATTTATGTGACTGAGAAAAGAATCCTAGGTATATACAATGTTTTCTATACCTCCAACCGTAGGTTCGTCTGTCCGTTCGTCCGACTGTCCTTCCTACTTTCTATCTATCCGCCTACCCGTCCGTCCATAAGTTTGTTATGTCCGTACGTCAACTCTTCCTTAAACTATTCACACACAGCTAAATTTTAGACAGCTTCAAATTAAAAGAAGTTGCAGACGACACTTTCACATTGATCAATTTTTTAAAAAGCTTTGTCTCTCTAAGTAGAAAACAATGTGGAAAATGCAGAAATTGCTTGTAGCAAGCAATTTCTGCATTTCCCACATTGTTTTCCAGAACTATTTTCTTGGGGGGCGTAAAAAGGAGGGATTATGTGGGAATAGATTCATATGAGACTAGCAAGTTGAAGATAAAGTTATTAGGTGCGGATTATCGATATATTTTCATACATGTAAGAAAGTCCACGACCTTTGATCATCTACGGTCAGCGAGCCAACATAATTAAATATTAAAATCTAATCCAATATAATCAGAGTATTTTGGCACGAGCTCTACCCTCGGACACGAGATTTAAGACAATGTTGCGTACATTTTAGCAGCTTTTTGACGTCTCAAACAATGGGGTAATGAAGTGTACTATAATCTCGGATGACAGGGTTAGAAAAAAGAGGTGTAAAGAAGCTAAAATATTTTATTCGCACCCCCTGATTAATATGCTCTATAATAGTTTTCGAACATATCGTTTCTTCCTAACCCATTCCCAATTAACAAAATTCTAGACTGGTCCAATTTGAAAGATGCTGCAGATGACAATTTCAAGTTGATGGAATTCTATTTTCATTCGTCTGTTTTCATAGGAATCAGTGTGGATAATGAAGTTGCTTGATACAAAAAATTCTTCGTTTTCTACTATGTTTTCAAAAGCATTCTTGAGGGGCGTAAAAAGGAGGGATTGTGAGGGAATAGGTAAACTATTTGGGGTTTTTTGAGTGCGAAATTGATGGTTAGCCTGGGGTCCAAAAGTAAGTTCCATTTGTATATCAATCAACGTTATTTTGGAAACGTATAGTCAGTAGCATGTAACAAAAAAGTAAAGTGGTTGGTTGGCTACCTAACCGCCGTAACTACAGCTTGAATAAGCCGTAGTTACGATGTTTAAGTCGCCAAACCAACAATTAATACTTCAAGTACATGTCGGCCAATTTGATAGTTCTCTTCCGGTATAAATGAATGATTTGATTGGTAGTTTGTTTCTTTGATTTACAAGTGCGATACATCGATTCTGCAGACGCACTACATCTATTTGTATCAAAGGTTTGCTTAACACGATCGATTGGTTCGACTCAATAATTCCGACCCGGTTCATTTTCTGACAAGCTCGACCATCGAATCGAACAGAATTACAGAAGAAATGGTCCGGACAATTTCGGATGAACGGACGAACTAACAAACAGACGCACACACATACCCAAAAATGTCATTGTTGTAACTATGTCTAGCTCATCGCAAGGGGATTCGACAACGACGACGACAACAACAACAACAACAGAAAACGAAACAAAACAAAAACCAAATTATCATCATCAACAACAACAACAACAAAAACAAAACCCTGCAAATGCTCTTTTTTGCGTGATACAACACCTGATTGTTCCCTAAGACAAAGATTGCACAGTATACAAACAGAAGTGCTGTGTCAGTTTAATTTGAATCCGCCAAACAAAGTGAATTGAATAAAATCTAATAACCACATTGTCCTACAAAACCTAAAATAAACAATTGTAAAACAGCATAAAACCGCAAGATATAGTTAATCCCTAAACCAGACAGTTTCTAGTTAATTTCATGAATACAAATCCTAGCGTACAAATATTGTGATAGGTAATAAACGGTTTTATTAACAATAGATTTTGGCCCGACCCGTGTTGCACTCAAAAACAATTCTTAATATAGCCAAAACTATTGCAAAGTGACATATTGTTTCAAACTGGATGAATATCATATTCCAAATCACAAGTCGAGTAAATTATAGATATATTGAAAAAAAGGATATTTGTACTTTTTAGTAATACATAGTAGTATATGCCTATATTTTTAGACAGAGAGAGGAAGTGAGTGAGAGAGAGAGAGAAGGAGAGAGAGAGAGAGAGAGAGAGAGAGAGAGAGAGAGAGAGAGAGAGAGAGAGAGGGGGAGGGAGGGAGAGAGAGAGAGAGGGGGGGGCGAATTTACTCATCATGATTGCTTTAACACCGAGGGTAACTCATTTTAGAAAGAATTACTTTCGTTTGTCAATTCACTTTAAGGGCGGCAACATTATTTTATGCAACAAATACTCAAGCAGTATCAATCATTTCCCTTTTACCTCTACGTGGTTTTACCTGATATTTGTCCAATTCTCAAGAGCAATACTATTAAACTTTTCAAAATTGCTTCAAGAAATATGATCACGGTAGACCTAGACATTATTCTTGTGAACATTGTTTGAAATCCATCTTTTAGGTTCTGATAGGAAGACTTGAAGTTTCGCTGTAAACCTTATATGGAAAGTAGCCCCACCCGTAAAAAGCTTTCAGGGAATCTGATAAATGGTCACAAAAAGACCATTCCTGTGAAACTAGGTTGAAATCCATCGACTAGTTTCTGAAGAAAAGATATTCAATCACGCCAATAAAAAACATGTTTTAATCCGATCATTTCTAAGGAATCTGATAGAGATTCTCTAGAGGATTTTCGTTGAAATCGGTCGACTGGTTTCTGAAGAGAAGATTTTCAAGTTTTCATTATGGCCATATATGGAAATTAGCAACGTCCATAAAAGCCATGTTGTTACCGCATCAGAATTCTTTGAAGGAATTTTCATAATTTTCAGTATATACCTTAAATGTACTTAAGTCCTGTTCATAAAGCCATTTTTTCAACCGATCAAGATTCGTTGAAGGAATCTTATAAAAAAAAAGGGTCACCGAAGGATCATTCCTGTGAAATTCGCCTGAAATCCACCCCCTTGGTATCTCAGAAGAAGATATTCAAATTCAATTAGTTCAAAAAAAAAAAAAAAAAAAAAAAGCCACAGTTCTCCATCCGATCAAAATTCTGTGAAAGAATCTGATAAAGGGTTTCCAACGGATAAATTATGTGAACTTTGGTTGAAATTTGTTAACTTTCTGAGAAGAGAATTTCTAAAATAAAGTTTACAAAACAAGTTCCCGAACGCACGACGGACAGTGGAGCTCAAACTTAGAAATATCACTCACTAAAATAGACCCTAAATAATGCCGCAGGTAAAAACTCACAGTTACCCTAAAAGTAAAAATGACCTTTAACTTCGTAAGGAAACACCTCCGCACAACTAGAAGTGATAATGAACAGGTTCGTGAAATTCCATAAAAAAATCTAATATGTTGTGTCAGAGACACATGGAATTCCATACAGGCGTGTACAAGTTGAAATTTGAGGTTTAAATTTGAACTGTGACCTTGACCATTAAATAAATGAAACCATTTCTCATTTCTTGCGCAACTTGGGCTATTACTGAATAAGTGTGTGAATCTATGTCAACAGCTACCCAGTAGTTTAAAGGTGGGTATCGATGTTGTTGTTTTTTTCATGTCACGGAATTTGATTATTCTTATTCCGTCTCATATGCTATTTTAAAACAATATTCTGAAAAGTAGTTTTGCTAAACTCCGAGGTCGTTTATCTGAATAAACCACGGTATTTCTCTAATAGCCTATGTAGGCTGTTAATCTATAGATTAAGCCGAGACAGTTGCGAAGAATATTAGGTCATTCAAGCGGTGGGTATAACCGTTGGAATCCCGTATTAAGCTTGAATTTGCACAAACCAACATCATCAAAACGTCATCAGGAGTTATGTTCGCTGGCCGGTTTTAGATTCTGTAAAGATCAGTCTAAAACTGCCAAGAGCATTAATTCGAATTTAGACACTTACCGCAGTTTTGCGCTAACTTTTTGATGTAAACTAATTTAGGACATTGGTTGTTTCGCTTGTCGATACATATATATATATATATATATATATATATATATATATATATATATATATATATATATATATATATATATATATATATATATATATATATATATATATATATTAAGCCTACCAGTTTACCGCGAAAACACTATCTGACTCAAAATTAACTGGTAAGCTTCCGATTTAGCTTATTTTTAGGAGATTGGCAAATTTCTCTTCTCTAGGTTTCAGAAACATTGATACCTTCCGTTAAGGGATTTTGCAAGGACGTGTCACTTAAAGTTGAATTTTGACCTTGTACTGTAACCTTGAATTTGAAACAATTGAAATAGAGAGAAAAATAATTCTGAACTGTAGGCCTTATACTGAGCATTTGTGTGAAAATGTATCAACGATAGCCTTAGAGTATAGATAGAGATATTATCCATTGCTTGGTGATTTAATACCTTTAACCTTGATCTGTGGCCTCGTTTTTATTCTTGCACAACTATGAATAAAAGTGAAAAGCTGTTTAAAACTTCACCAATTATGGACAAATAGTGAGATTTCATCCGGATTAGCTTCAGGTCTGAGTGTAACCTTTGACCTTGGTCTGTGACCTTGAACTTTGAGCAAATCTAAGCAAGTGTCAAAAACCACATGTATATCAAAATCGCTATTCTTTTTCAGAGATTTCTCCAGAAACCAAAAACAAGAGCTGTCAGTGGACTATTCTTAATCCCAGATTGTAACAGCAATTCAATGTCGACAAAAGGTGTTACATGTACATGTTTTCCTGTAAAGGAATATCAGAGTAATGAATGAGCATCTAGAAATTTAATGCCATTAAGCACATGTGTAAAGTTTCAAACCAGTAAGAGACATAATCTGTCATTGGTTGTTTGTCCAATTACGAAAACATTGTGTAAAATGAAGAAATTGCTTTTAAAAAGCAATTTCTTCAATTAACACACTGTTTTCCATCCCGAAAGTAGAAAAATTATAAAATTTCACAGCCTTTAAATTTGGGTCTGCTACTCCTTTAAATTTGGATCAGTCTAAAATTTTGTTTTGTAGTAAAAGGTTAACAAAAAAAAAAGCGAATCTTTACCTTAGGATGTGTTATTATGGTCTAAAAGGCGTGCTGAAAGTTCCAAAGTAATAGCATTTTTAGAAAGAGCTATGATACTTGCACATGAAACTGTACCTAACGCATTACGCTGACGGTGAATCTGGTGTGACTGGAACAGATCCCATTCTTCTTATAAAAGGACAGGTAAAAGTCGGCGCTTACCGAAAGAAAACCTCTGTGAGAAGATATAAACGAATCCCTAAAAATGAAACAATTTCGTCCAAATCCATACTTTAGACGTCACTTCGTTTCGTAGATCTAAAGATATATGAGCCTGTGCATGAAACGAGTAATTATGTGTGGGTTTGATTACTTAAATGTCGTAACTACAGCTAAGTCAAGCTATAGTTACAACGTTTAGGTCCCTAATCAACCATTTTACTTTTTTGATATATGCTACTGGCAACAAATTTTGCAAAAGAACACCGTTTAATACCGAAGTGGAACTTCCTGATAGAGCATAATGGGCGTTACTAGCGATCAGTCAATTGTATTTGAGCTTATTTTACGGATCACCTCTGACATGAAAGTTTAACTGAGAAAATAAATGCCATTATATTGCAAAAATCGTGGTGACGGACATAAGATAAAGTACCAATCGTTCGTTTGTGACCTGAACATCGTAACTACAGACTGAAAAAATTCGAGGTTCACCTGCAGTCTAATTGATTTGATCGGTCAATTGATTTTGACTGACAGCGGTGATCCCATTCTCTCTGTTTTACTATCCCGAAGAAAAGGATTTAACCCATTCCAACACTGTGGAATTTTAGACTGGTCCAAATTGAAAGAAGCTGCAGACGACAATTTCAAGTTAATAGAATTTTGAATTTTTTCGTCATTTTGGGTAGAAAAGCCTTTGTATTCCCGCTGTGAGCCATTACGTAGAGCTATGTTTAGGTAATGTGTAACAGCAGAATCAAAGCCGCCCTGGTATCATATTTCTTTCCAGCAAGCAATTTTGTCAGTCTAGAAACAAATAAAAGTCACAGGCGGCAAGCTTTGGGCTATCAGGAGGGCTAGACAACAATTGCCATTTGTTAGAGTTGATAACATACACTGTAGCTGTGGCGGTATGGGAGGGGCGTTATCGTGAAGAAGGAGGACATTTTTCTATGCCAACCTTGGACACATTTGCTTGAGCTTTTCTCTGAGATTTTTTAAGAAATACTTGAGAATAGTAATTGGCAGTGACAGTTTGACCCTTTGGCATGAAATGAGTAAGCATCATTCCTCATGAATCCCAAAGGGCATTAAGCGTGAAATTGCCACCCGTTGGAGACAGCTTAACCATTTTAGGAAATGGGGACCTAGTTCGATTCAACTGCTTTGACCGAAACTTGGTCTCAGGTTCGGAATTATTAACCCACATCTCATCTCCAGTGATAATTCGGCTCAAAAACTGACCTCCATCGCGATTCCGACTTCACATCAGATGTGCCAACTTTAATTAAAAAATTGCTTGTAATAGGTAATTTCTTCATTTCTCACAATGTTTTATGTCCGAAGATGAAAAGATTTCAAAAATCTATCAACTAAAATCCCCGGCACACTGAATTAACCCTTTCCTGTACAAACCCGGGATTTTGCGTCTCTATGATTTTATACTTGAGAAAAAATTGTGAAGAAAGGAGAAATTGCTTGTGACAAGCAATTTCTCCATTTCCCACGATATTTTCTACCACATAGGATGGTTTCATTTCAAATTGCATCCAATACTCATTATCGACTAAAACCTCTTTCAATTAGGACCAGTCTAAAATTTCAAAAAACAGGAAAGGGTGTAGAAGGAATTAAAAAAACACACTCATGCACGCACACGCCCACAAACAAATCGTCTGATAATTAATATGACAAATAGGTTTGGTAGAGAGATTTTGAAGAAAGGAAATAACTTACTTGCAGATTTTCTTCTTTCTGACCTTCTTTGAAACAATTTCTATGTTATAAATGGCCAGAATTATATTTTGGGAGGACAAATGAACAAAGAAATTTACAAAGTTGTAGCATCAAGGAATTTATTATCATTTTTCAAAAAACAAAAACGACTCATTAATGAAGATAAGGAAGCATTCAATACAATAACAATATTACCTATGTAAAACGTTGTGATGTCATACTTAACCTATGACCAGATGACAATTTTTTGACGGGTCCAAATTGAAAGAAATTGCAGACAATATTTCAAATGAGGTAAAGTCTTAGAAAAACATTGTCGAAACTGAAGAAATCGCTTGTTACGAGCAATTTCTTAATTATCCTTCATGTTTTCGTCCCCAAAAGACTAAGACTTTTTAAAATTTGATCAGCTAAAAACTGTCGTCTAAAACTTCTTAGAATTTTGTCGTCTGGTAATAGAGAATACGGAACAGTGATGAAAAAAGTGGAAAGGAAAGATAGAAGACTTAAATGTCAATGACTTGCTTTTCATACATAGTAACCCTTGTTTCTATAGCAACAGACATAACAAATATATATATATTTGTGTTTGATACGAGTAGAATCATCACTTTTTATCCATTACTGGGTGCCAAAATTTTAGGGTGGTCCTAATTGGAAAAAGTTGCAGACATTTTTCAAACATGAAATTTTGATTTTTTAATCTTTCGGGTACAAAACATTGTGGAAAATGAAAGAAATGCTTGTAACAAGCAATTTCTTCATTTTACACAATGTTTTCCTTGGCTATTTTTTCTTGGCGGCGTCTAAAAGCGTCATTGAGTGGTAATGGGTTAAAGGCTTGGCTCTAGTTGGGAAAAAAATAATTAAAATTGCTTGCAAACATCTTGACTTTCATAATAGGTTTCAAAACTTACTATGAAAAGTATTGCCGAACACAAAAACAAAAATAAATTTCAAATTTATTCTATGTTGGCAACATAAAATAAATTTGAAATTCATTTCCGTTTTCTGCTTATTTGTGACCTATTCTGAAAGTATTTATAGTGGAGTATGTAAACAATTTTAACGAAGACTTAAGGATCCCTTTTGGTGATAAATTTTGTCTCTACTACAGCCATTGAGCCTTTAACCCATTACCAGATAGCAAATTTTCAGACTGGTCCTAATTGAAAGGAGTTGCAGACGACAATTCAAAGTTTATGGAATTTTTTATTTTTTCAACTTTATGGGAAGAAACTGTGTAAAATGAAGAAATTGCTTGTTACAAGCAATTTATTCATTTTACGCATTGTTTTTTAAAATTCTTTTTGTTGAGGGGCGTCCAAAAGTGTCATTGTGTGGGAATTGGTTAAAAAGCATGACCTGACAGCATATAATATTCTGCGCCTGCGGTGTTAATGTCTTCTGGGATTTAAAAAATACTATGAAAGATTTCAGAAAAAAAGAAGCTATTACTCGATTTCTTGGAGACAACCTGATATTAATCTTGTCTGGAGTAGACAAGTTATCAAGCTTGCTAAGGCTTACTAACTTTTATATTCAAGACCAACTTAACCAATCACCAAAGGAAAAAAAATAGACTAGTCCAAATTAAAAAGAGTTGCAGATGACAAATTCAAGTCGAAGACTATTTAATTCTTTGGTCTTTTGGATAGATAACAATGTAGTTAATGAAGAAATTGCTTGTAACAAGCAATTTCTTGATTTTTGACAATGTTTTCCAAAGTTTTTTTTCCCTAAAGGCGCAGTAAAAACAGGATTGCATGGGAGTGGGTTAAATCCACTTATCTCTACTCAAATCTCATGACGGATCCTACAAATACTGCTATTTGCAGAGCAGACAGACATATAGACTGACAAAGATCACCCTACACATGCTGTCTTGTCTTTGTCAAGCTACTTTCTTTTTATTTTATTAAGGACAAGATTTAGCACTTCTATACACATGTTAAAGTAAGTAAACAAATTGAGACAGAATAGATAAAAAAAGGTCGGAAAAAAGACAGAAACAGAAAAGTAAAATTATATTTTGAAAAGAGGTTGTTCAAATGCATAGGCGGCAATATAAGGCATAAGAAAGGAAAAAAATAAAGTTGACATCAGGACTGGGGACAGTGTGAAAGTTAAAAAACATAGCCTCTGTATCCACTGTGGAATTTTACATCTCCTATCTATATAAGACATCAATACTTATGTAACCACTGATTCCAGAAATCCTTGTGTTAACCCGTTACCACACAATAAAACTTTAGACTCTTCCAAATTCAAAAAAGTTGGAGATGACAATTTAAAGTTGATGGAATTTTAAAAATCTTTGTCTTTTTGGGTAGAAAACATGGAGGGTAACAAAGTTATTGCTTTGTACAAGCATCCAAAGCCTTTTTCTATAGGAGAGTCAAAAAGTAGGACTGGGTGGAAATGGAATAAACATCTAGCCTTATCCATTGTCTTCTCAACATTCCAAACAATTGTTTAAATTTTGTCTTGAGCTGAAATAATGTAATTATCAGTAAAAGTAAAATGATATTATTTGAGTATCTTTTGAATCTTAACTTCCATTTTCATATTCAACGATACTGTGCACCTAGACAAAAGTGTCCCTAAAAAAAGTGTGTTTTTTTTTCATTTTCCTACATTGTTTGAAGCTATATAAACAAGCAAATTCGAATAAAACAACCATTTGTTCACACTACGTTTGTCCAATCTTTCATTGTCTTGTTAAAACTGTCTGCTTATGAGACAAATAATTAATTGATTCAGTGATTGATTATTTTGTCACTGTTTCAAGTTCCATCAACAATTTATTTTCATTTACTAAGTAAAACAAAATCTGCACTTCTCTCTATTTGTCTGATAAAAATCTTTGTTAGGCCCTACCCAAGAAAAAAACACAATAATCATGCTATAATTGAGATTTCTGATACATAACATAGATGTGATTACCATGCTCAAAGCTTCCATCTGGAAACTACATCAATAGGACTAACCAAATCCAATATAATCCCACTTATTAAGACCCTTAAAAAAAGTTAGTCTCAGATACGAAAAACCCTCATCCTTTAAACCTCAAATATTATTCAGGTTTTTTTGGGTGTGCAACGGTCAACAATAGACTTAAACAAATAGAATCTACAGTTCAACCTGTTTAACCAATTCCTGTTAAATCCCTGTATTTTACATCCCTTTGTTTTGATACTTTGGATAAACAATATGGAAAAGAAGAAATTGCTTTGGGCAAGCAATTTCCTCTTTTTCCACAATATTTTCTACATAACTGATTGATATCTGCAAAACCTTTAAATTTGGAAAGGTCTACAAATTTGCACTACAGTAAAGGGTGAAAACAGCCAACTCAGGTACTTACCCAAAGAGGCTTCCTAACACAAATGGCTGTCATATCAAGGTTTATGGCTCGGATGGATCAGTTTGTTCGTACAGACAAAATAATCCATTTTGGTAGGATCTGTCATGACAGACTAGAAGTTAATTCTAAACTGTACAAATGATTGTGTAAATGATATCGTCGTTCGGTGTGCAAAATGTTGTAAATACAGCTTGGTTACATTTTGCATGCCCAACGATTTACCTTAACCTTTTTCCATTTTAGCTCACTTTTATACTCCCTTTAAAAAAAGTTTTTAAAAACATTGCAGGAAAAGAAAAAGATTGCTCGTTACAAGTAATTTCTTCATTATTCACAAAGTATTCTACCTCAAAATACAAAGGGTTTCAGAATTCCATCATTTTTGAATTCTCACCAGCAACTTCTTTGAATATGGACAAGTCTAACATTTTGTAGTCTCGTAAAGGATTAATATGCTTTATAAGAGGGTATAAATGATCACTAAGCTGGCTCTTATGTTCACGTGTTTTCTCATGTTGGTACCCCAAAATAGTGACTATGGCCGAGATAGGTTAAGGTTAACCCATAACAACATGACAAAACTTTAGACTGCTCTAAATTCAAAGAAGTTGTAGACGAAAATTTCAAGTTGAGAAAATTTTGAGTATCTCACAACTATTTGGGTAGGAAACAAGGTTGAAAAGGTTCAACATTGTTTTCCTCAACTCTTATCTTAAGGTGCATAAAAAGCGGGATTGTGAGGGAATGGGTTAATCTTTGGTAGTTTGCCATGGGAATTGGAACTTGCATACAGGTGCCTGACTAACCAGGTTTAACTGAGACAAGATTAAAGCTTTTAGATTCAATTCTATAAGGACACAATTCTATAACCCTAGCTGTTCCCAGATGACTCCTTGAAACATGGTTTTTCACATGAAACAAATTAATTATCAAAATATAGTCAATTAACATTCATGATAATGATAACTAACAAAAATTTCACATTCAATTAACACATTGATTTAAAAATTGCATAAAAATATTGTGGTAAAAGAACATGAAAATAATAATAAAAGAGATCACAAACAGACTTATAAGATTTTAAAAGTGTCACACTAATGGTATGGATAAACATTGGAAATGTTTTGCAAGCACATTTCTATACCTGGTATTGGATAAAGTGTAGAATATATTCTAAAAACACACGATAAATGTAAAAATGAAAATAATGTTTGACACTTGAAAACACATCCAAAGCAAAAACATCTCTTCAGAATTTGATGAATGTCATGATTGAAGTTAGGCCTTGTATATCCTTCTCTTGTTTCATTACAATAACTTGGTATGTTGAAAAAGTTTAGATTGAATAGTCAGCCTGCACATGTATCAAGTATCATAGAACTAAGTTTGGGTGGGAAATTAGCCTTGCCTTAACCCATTACCACACAAGAAAATTCTAGACTGATTCAAATTCAAAGAAGTTGCAGGCGACAATTTAAAGTTTATAAAATTTTAAAAATATTCGTCCTTAGGGTAGAAAAAACTGTGGATTATGAAGAAATTGCTTGTCATAAGCAATTTCTTCATTTTCCAGAATGTTTTCCAAAGCCTTTCGCTTGAGGGGCATCAAAAAGTGTCATGGTGTGGGAATGGGTTAACTTTAATACTACCAAACATCTAAGTCCTAATTACACCAAATAAGATAAGGCAACAGAATTTGGCAAAAGAGAAAAATAGAGTTAAACAGCATTTTTCCTTTGCTGAATGTTTTAAATCCTTTGCGTACATAGCTTTTCTTATAAATGAATGCTGGCAATTGTATTCCCCATGTTGTAAAGCATCGCCTTATATTTGGATACGTTCTTCAATTTGGTGCGACACACACTAGATGTTTAACGAGATGGTATATCTGTCAATGGATGCACTTTTATCACTTCTCCTACACCTTTTGTAGTTCCCTGCCTAAATAAAAGTCGAGATCCAACACGAATGTACTCTGGCTGTTTTAGGAATTTGAAAACTACTTGCGCCTTTTGGTTAGTTTTTATAGAGTTCTGAAATACGAAAGAAATGATAATATTAATCTAAAAGATCCAAACCGTCTAAATGACAAATAAATTGTTTTTATTCCTTTTTTAAATTTCATTTTGGTTCACAAAAATAAACAGAGATAACAATATCTTAAGCACTGACAAAGTTATAACTTTTTTTGTACATTAACCCATTATCAGATGACAAAGTTTTAGACTTGTCCAAATTCGAAGAAGTACCGCCATAAAAATACGATCTCCATACGTTCTAGTTTGGCTTTTGGGAACAACAAGAGCCATAGCATTTGATCCAGATCTTAGATCTCATTTTGTATCTCATATATTTCTAAAAGGAATTCGATGTAACCGGGAGATTGTCCGTGTAAAGCTTTAAAAAAAATAAGTTTAGATTTTTAAGCAAATTCTGTGTTTTACAGGTAGCCAATGTAATTCTTCCAAAATTGATGTAATATGGTGGTGCCTCTGTGTTTTCGTAATAATACAGACAGATGTATTTTGACTATCGGCTGCTCATTCAGAGCTTTTTGGGTAGTCTAAATAGTAAAGAGTTGCAATAAACTAGCCAAGGTGTACTCAAAGAATTTACAAGATTCCAGAATATATTAGTAATATATTACAAATAATCTAGCCTTGAAATGGTTCCTTTACTAAGAATATACTAACCATATCTTTAATTTTGATTATTTCCACAGTCTGGTAGACATTCCCAACATGTATCGAAGTTCTAAACCCTGTTGATATCTTCGTGTCATGGTAGAGTACATAAATGTCAGCTTCAAATTCTAGACATGAGGATTCCAGCCCCTTACTCACTAACACCATACCCTGGAATTCGTAGCAATGATTCAACCCATTAAAAGACAGCAAAATTGAAAGACATTACAGATGACTATTTGAAGTTTATGAAATTTTATAATCTTTCATCTTTCTTGGTAAAAAACTCTGTGGAAAATGAAGACAATAGACAATTTTATTAGAGGTAAGCTCTTTCGAGCTTCTTGTCACACAAAATTTACAATTTTTTACAATTTCAAAGAATAACAATAAACATAGCATATTATAAATGTGAAATGTTTTTGGTTAGTAAAGATGTTTAGGCGTAAATATGGAAGAGAGGTAGGACTAGAGTGACAGGTGAAGTTTAAGTTATTGGAATATGCTTATGCATTCAGATTTTGTAGTTAATATACATAGTACAGTCATTCCTCTTTAGACCTATCAATCAAACTCAATATTTCAAATGTTGGTATCATGTCCAAAAATCACCATGGCGCTACATAATGTTGACAAAATCTAAACAAAATGGCACAAATACATTCAGAAATTGTTATAATGGTTTCCTAATTGTTTTTCTTCAGGAGTGTCAAAAACGTCATTGTTTGAGAATAGATTAATACAAATGAATTACAATGTTTAGCTAACAGAGCTCTAGAGAAGAGGGTGTGAAGACAATCTAAACATGGGGTTTGCTACTAATTTTTGACTCGGACCAGTAGAATTAGGAAAATTATCGAGATGCAAAATGAATTAAGTGCCAAAAGTAAATGACTTAAAATGAGATATAGGGCATTTCTAGTTCCTTCTTTACATCTCAAATGCAAATGAATGGTATGTTAAAGTGCATCATTCTAATGCGATAGTGGTTACATGTATAAGTCTATTTACATCAAGAAAGTGAGCCTAGTTAATGTTGTAACAGAACAAAATCTGACCTTTCGTAGATGTTCTTTCTCAATGTTCTCCAATGCTATAGTGGATGCCTGACCTGCCTGTATTAATCTACAGGGTAGCCTATGTCTGTGGACAGTCTTTACACATACATCATGAAACTGACCATCTTCAAACGGACCTAATAATAACTTATCTGCTTGTCGTATTGATCCACTGAAATTTAAATAAATTTACATGTTTATCAAGAGTTTGGTGAAAAAATGTACTGAAGTAGATACATTGTAGAGACACACAGTAGTCATATTCTTTATCCTTAAATCATGGGCAGTTTTTCATGACAAGTCTTATGTTGACCCATTGGCAAATGAAGATTTTTAGGCAGGTGAAAATAGAGAGAAGTTGCAGACTACAATTAATAATTGTTTAAACATCTTTGTGTTTCAGGATAGAAAATATTGAGCATAATGAAGAAATTGCTTGTAACAAGCAATTCTTCAATTTCCACAATGTTTTCCAAGGCTTTCCTCTAAAGGGGCATTAAAAATGGTATTACATGGAAATGGGTTAAGCATTCACAATATTAGTAGCCTCTATTTCTGAAGTCTGTTTGCTCTTCTTAGAACAAGAGCTATCAGATGACAGAAGTGCCTAAATGCTTAATAATGGCATTAACTCATTATTACCACAGTGTTGAATTTCGATGAACTAAAATAAAAGTTTTGAAATCATTTATCTAAAGGAGAAAAGCCATTTCTCCTGTCTCTCATAACGTATACTATATATGTCAGTTCTTTTTCAATTTCAACAAACTTTAATAAGCTCCAGCTGTAGTTACACATTTTAAGTCATCAAACAAACAAAGATGCTTCAATTTAATGTCTGGCAATGTCAGAGATCAAAGTTGAATAATTTGATTGTTTGATTGATTCTTTGATTGACAGTAGGAATCAGTCATTTCCACATGACAGTGAAATTTAAGCTATTCATGAATCATACCTATGTAATCTTCCACTAACAACACAGCCTACATCTGGGACAGCAAAAGCTTCATCAATCTATTGGAGAAACAATTTCATTTTTCAAATAATAAACAAGTTTTAAATAGAATTCTTCAACACTTAACTTTCAGTAAATTCTGCATTTATAATTCATATCAAAATGACAAATTACAAGTACAAAATACTTTTTCTCTTAAAATGAGTTTTGACATGCACTCCTCTCCCCCAAACTTAATGGTCTTATAGCTATAGTTGAAACAAATATGCATTGAAGAATTAATTTATCTTTGAGATATACAAAAACCAAAACAGGTATGTGGCTAAAAGTATATATGTCAAATTAATGAAGGACAAAATCTTAATTAAAGTATTAAAATTGAAAATCTTTTCTACCCTTGCTTATTGAAACAAGATGTAACAAATCATTTTGTGTGACCCAGATAAAACCACTGACCTGAAACTCGGTTGGGGCCTGTAGTAGGACCTCTCTTTCTTTGTTTAAAGGTGGTATAACATTAAGAAACTTGTTTAACAAATCCAGGTTTAAACCACTCACTGATGACACAGAAAATATTGGAACAATACTGAAATATAAACAGAAATGAACATTAACCCATTCCTGTACAATAACGCCCCAAAAAAACAATTGGAAAAAACATTATGTAATATGAAGAAATTGCTTGATGCAAGCAATTCTTCATTTTCTACTATGTTTTCTACCAAGAAAGCTGAAAAAATCTATAGTTTAATAAACTTTACATTGTTGTCTGCATCTTCTTTCAGTTTGGAATAGTCCTAATATTACAGTCTGGTAATGATTTGATTTACTTTATCGAGAATATGACGTCATTTCCCCCCCCCCCCCCCCCTCACAATGTTTTCTCTTTTGTTAAAAAAAAATTAGCTCAGTAACTACACTAGCATCCTATTTAAAAGTATAGTCAAATCTGTGTAAGTGAACAACTATGCACAGCAGCCAACCTGCCGACAGCAGCCACTCGAGTTCCCCCATGCAAATTCCTTATTTAATTGCAATGTGAATAGCGTGATATTCTGAAATTTGGCCAGCAGTCACCTTAATTGGTCTAGTGCCAACAGTATATCACACCTAAACAATGGCCATCTTACAAAACACGCATCTTAATTAGTCATGTTCGAAAAAATCAATAATCACTACTAAAGTAACTTCCGAAGTCGCCTTATCGTAATGTACAAGATGTAAACAGCCAATTATTGACTTAATCCCGTGTAGTTGATTAGTTGATGTGTAATTAGCCATTAATATTTATTTGGTCAATTTGAGTGATGATTATTGATTAAAGGATACGAAATTATTTTAGTTGTCGGGTCTCTTATAAATAAAAAGAAATTGAGCATTACAGGTTGTTTACACATTTAGAAAACTGATTTCTTGAGGTCTTTAAAATGGATGAAAACTTGATTTTGCTGTCAATTCTCACTATAATGCTGCTCTCTAAATGTAAGTTCCTCTTTCTAGAGGATGGTGTGTGCTTGAATCTTGACGTTCTTCTAGGATCATTGCTAGTGAGTTCGGTGTACATCGTACCAAGGTGCAAAATGTAGCTAAATGTACACAAGAATTCTCGAGGAATATAAAAATGGTGATCCTTCTTCAAAGCATGTCAAAAAGAATGTCTCATTGAAAACAATTATGATTTGTATTACAAGTGGTTTATGGACACAACATCTGACCAAATGAACGTAAATGGTCCACTATGTTTATATTTTGTGACTTTTACATGCCTTCTTACAATTTACTTATAACAAGATATTTTCACTTCTGTCACAATATTTTCTATCTTAAATGGTACAAATTGCCTTTTCTATTCTTTAAGGCACTGAAAATGGAAGTTTTAATTTCTTAGAATTTGGAGTAGTCTAAAGTGTTGTGATCTGTTAATGATCTAACCAAATATGGTATGTCAAAATGAGCACCCTATGGATAATGTAAACAGCAGCCAAATTGGCCCTCTCCCTTGACTGGCTGCTGTATACAGATTCGACTGTACTGGTGAATAAATGATTCTGAATTATACAAGAATAATACATTGTAGAACAAGAGTTAAGAATTTAAGATTTTCAAAAGATAATTTTTTTTTGTTACCTCAAAATATCAATCACTACAAATTTCTTCAATGCTTTTTGATGTTATCAAGAATTTTTGGTTGACTATCGATAAGTTTATAGAAGTGAAATTATGATAATTATAAACTTACTGTTCTTGAAGTCCTTCTTCAGTTAATTTTGTGTCTCTGAATGTGCTATCAGTGGGACCAAAGACACTAATAGGTCATCATGTTGCCATGTAATTCACAACAAAATTAACATTTTCTTTATATTTAGCTTAAAATTTCATAGTTCATCTTTTTTTTGTATAGTTGTTCTTTTTGATTTCTCCCAATAAAAGGTGAATAGATCTTATGCTGGAATAAACAATTATCTATACATGTCCTCTTTTTCATCCCCAAATATCAGAAGGCAGAATAAATAAAGATCAACCTGTATTTACATATCTCATATTTCTCATACACAGTTAGCTAATTGTTAAATTCAATCAAACAAGCTTTTGGTCTTTTGAACTGATGGCTCAAAATGAATGGAAATATTAGTCGTTTGATCACTTCCTTACCTATGAGAGTCAAAGTTCTGGGCAGCGGTCATGGCATCATCTAAAGTTTGTATTCTAACAGGGATTTTTTTACAGCCTGGAGATTTGAGTATCTTTTCAAGCTGACTGATGGTTCTCTCAATAATAAACTTTCTACACATGTCTACTTTTGTAACAACCACAAATATAGGGACCTTCAGGGCCAGTGCAAATCCTAGATGTTCTTTAGTTGTACCAGCTGAAATGGAAATAGCATATTGCAACACAATTCTGCTTATTTATGTTCTTCAAGACAAAGCTTTGGAAAAAAATGGGTAAAAGAATAATTTGAAAATAATTTTCGTCCCTTTGGATCGGTGTAAAAAGTAGTTGTCTCGTAATGGTTTAACCCACTGCCACATAGTCCTGACTTCTAATGAACCTCAAATACCTATTCCAGGAAAAAGTGTGAGAAAATAAGAAATTATTTGCAACAAGAGTTTTTTCTTTTCTTATATTGTTTCCTATTCAATTTTAGATTATTTTTCAATAACACTCATTTTGAATTGATGTCTGCAACATCTTTGAATTTCGGCCAATCTATAATATTTTGGTCCTGTGGAGAGTGGAAGACGTAATTTCCAGCAAACTCCCGGTTTGACATGATGCAGAAATAAGGATATGGATACAATAGTCTATCTTTCCTCCACATATTGTAACATCTTCCCAGACAATAAAGCTTCTTGACTCTCAAACAAAAAATGCTTTTGACCAGATAGCGGAAAATGACGGTAATTTCTTTTGATGTCTGGAAATCAGTTAACCATTACATACCAATTCCAGTATTTGCACTCACAACAAGCATTGAGAAATCAGGAGAGTAGCAAGTCAGTCCAAATATGGTAGTTTTTAGGTATTTATGATGTCCAGCTAGATCTATCAAAGTTATCAGCTTTGAGGAGTTTTCACAAATTTCTTCCACAGTTCTGTTTTCGCTGTAATTTACCACCTGAAATATTCAGAAGCATAAAATGAAGCAAATAATGCAGAAAATTTAAAATTCATCATAAAAGGTGAAAAAAAAACCTTCGAGAAAACAGTTAAACTTTGAACAGAGATGAAGTATAACTATTGGCTTTTGTCCTGATATACTTGACCAATTGCTGTCAATTATATAATCAGTAACTCAATTAAATTATTCATTTAGACTGGAAGTTATCTTCTAACTCTGACATTGGCTGTTACTTATGTGATGCGTTTTTGTTGGTTTGGGGACTTAAACATAGTAACTATAGCTTATCCAAGCTGTAGTTAAGATAAATAGGTCACAAACCAACCATTCTACCTTTTTGTTACATGCTACTGGCAAAAAACTTTGCAAAATAATACCATTTATACTCGAAGTAGAACTTCCTGTTGGATTCAATGGGCGGTTGGCAACAAGAGTAAGTGGGCCAGGCAAGCAATTGATCAATAGCCTGTTCAGAGTAACCAATCTTTGTCTAGAGGAAGGTCTCAAAGGCATGTGAAAAGTTTTACAGATGCTATGGTGACTAGCCCCCTCCTTTTTTTCAAATAGTTAGTTGATTCGAACAAGGAGTTTGCATCTTTACCTCTCCTTTATCATTAAAGCCTAGAATTTCATGAGATATGCATGAGGTTCTTCCTGTCTGTATTTCATGTAAATGTCTGAAGAGGTTAAGACGAGCTCTCCCTCTGCCATTGTCTAGTTCTCCATGAGTCAATACACCCAGTAATGTACTTTTTCCAGAGTCAACATTCCCTAATACTGTGAGTCTGAGATCTATAAACTGGAATAAAAAAACCAAAACATTACTAGTTGTTATTAAATAAGTAAAGGGTTTCTACCCATTACCAGATGACAAAATTTTAGACTGGTCAAAAAAGTAAGTAGTTGCAGATGACAATTTCGAGTTGATGGAATTACATAAATGTATATTCATGTGACACATTTTTGCTGGTTTGGCGACTTAAACATAATAACTACAGCTTATTCAAGCTTTAATTATGATGTCTAGGTTGCCAACTGACAACATGTATTTCACTTTTGTGTTACATGTTAAATCAAACTTCTTATCAGAGTTCAGAGGTCAAAAATCCGTCAATTCAGGGCCAAATCCTAAAGAATATCATACAAAAGTATCAGATCAACAAACCTCTCAAGCAACACATCATTTTCAAAGAATTATTTTGAGTATTCTAGTAGCAATTCCAAAAATATTTTTTTTTAAAATCAAGATTTTAAATCATGCAATAAAAAGTTAGGTGCATCACTACTTCAACAGAAGATGTATCTACCGGTACATTACATGGCAGGGGCATTAAAAAACGAGAGGGCTGTTGGCCCTGGGGCGCTCACCTGAGATAAAGGCTCTTTTTCTTTCAACAGTCTAATTTCATGTTAAGGTTAGGATTATGAAACAAGTGGGCCACAATTACATATAAAGACTATGAACCTGGGAATCCAAAAGTCCAAATTCCAAATTCCAAGGCTTTAGTGCCGATTTGAAAGAAGGAAAAAACTTTTTCCATGGGCTATAATTTCAGAAATAAGAGAGAAGTCTGTGAACTTATGCTTCATGCCTATAACGAGGCTCTACTCCTTCTGGGTCAGAAGGAGAAGATTTTTAAAGATTATTTTAAAATTTCACTTTTGTTGCCTGGCAACCAGAGTTTTTAACGGATTTCAATTCTTTTAGCTATTTTTGAAGGGGACCACCTAAGGAACATTTCTGCTAAATTTGGTTCAATCCGGCCCAGTGGTTTGAGAGGAGATGTCATTTAAAAAATCGTTCTTTATTTCTCCGCCCCTGGGGACCCAAGGATCATGATTTTAGCTATTTTGAAAGAGGTCAATATACTGATGCTTCATGCAAAATATCAAGGCTCTACGCCTTCTGGGTCAGGAGGAGAAGATTTTTAAAGATTATTTTAAAATTTCACTTTTGTTGCCATGGCAACCAGAGTTTTTAACGGATTTCAATTCTTTTAGCTATTTTTGAAGGGGACCACCTAAGCAACATCTCTGCCAAATTTGGTTCAAATCGGCCCAGTGGTTTAGAAGGAGATGTCATTTAAAGAAATTGTTGACGGACGACGCACGACGGACGGACGCCGGACAAAAGACGGTCACAATAGCTCACATGAGCACTACGTTCTCAGGTGAGCTAAAAAGGAAGATGAAGAAATTGCTTGTTGTAAGCAGTTCATTTTTATGATTGTTTCATACTGAGCAGGTTAGAGGCATTTAAAATTCTATCCACTAGAAATTCTTGTCTGCAATGTCTTTGAATATTTTTCTGTGTGGTAACTATAATAAGGACATACCGGTAATTAACCAGTCCTAATTTGCATGTTTCAGATTAGTGTTACAGAATAACTTAACACATTCCAATCTTTTTCTTTTTATGCCCCCCAAGAAAAAAGCCTTGAAAAAGATTGAGGAAAAAGATTTTAGAAACATTGTTCTATCCCTTATCCCTCTGGTGCCTTCAATAGGTCGGATATTTTGGAACAACTTTAATTGTCAGTATTAACTTTTTTTTCCCTTGTTAAAACATTTATCATCCCTGATACCTTTAATTATAATAATTACTATATAAATTGCCAGGAAGAGAAGCTCAACCTATATTTCCTTTTATGTCAGCTTTTACAGAAAAAATTAATTGAAAGATTTATTGCTAATTGATCCTGGAAATATCCGCCTAATTTCACAAAATTCTAAAACCAAGTGTCTGGTTAAAGCTCAACCAAAATTTCCTGTGATGTTGGCAATTTTGAAAATGGCAATTTTGATGAATGTTAGTTCACAAGATTTGTCAATGTAGATTGATCTTGAAAATATCGATAGAAGTTCATTGAATTTCATGAGCACATAATTATAGTATCTTAAATATAAGTCAAACTAAATTTTATTTTGATTATACAAAATTATCCCAGTTTGATTGCGGGGAAAGTTTTAAGCTTATAGCGTCACTCTCGAACACATAAAATCTAGATGCTTTTACGTCCCCAGAAGAGAGGCAGTAGCTTAAACCATACTGCTACCCAATTTAATAGTTTGTCTTGAGTGTATTGAGTGTCTTGCCAATGAACATACCCTGGTGACTGAGGGGCTCAAATTTGTGACCTTCAGATCACAAGTCAGCACCTACACCACTCAGCCATTGAGACAGTCAATTTTCCTTTGATGTTTGCATTTTCAAAATGGTGGCCATTTTGAAAAATTTGTTTCAATAACCCATTCCAAATCAATGACAATTTTCGATGTCTCTCAGGAAAAATAATTGGGAAAACATTTTGTAAAATCTAGAAATTGCTTTAGGCAACTAGCTTCTACATTTTCCTAAACATTTTCTACCAAGAAAGTTTTCTAAACTTTAATAAACTTTAAGTTGTTGTCTGCAACTCATTTCAATTAGGAAAAGTCTAAAATATTGTTGTCTGGCAATAGATTAAAATGAAGAGTGAACCTGAACATATCAACCCAATTCCATGAAATTCCAACATAAAGTAAGATATAAACTAAAAACTGTAACAGTATTTTAATTTCCAATGTTGGCCATTGTAATGTGATAGGTTAAAGAGTTTGTTCAATACCTGCTGGTCATCAGGGATTTTTCTGACTAAAATTTCTAATGCAGTACGCTCTCTACCATCTTCCCCAATGATTTTTCTCTCTCGTAGTTTATTGAGAGTGGCTCCAAGTCTGAAAATAAATTTTATAATAACAGGTAGATGTATTTTGAAAGAATCCTAGTTCATTTAAAAGCGGTGTTTTTCTCTCTCTCATATTCTCAGCAATAGCTAGATTTCCTTTCAGTTCTGCATATCCTTCAGAATAAAATGAGCAGGTGATGTAGACAATGATCAGTTTGTTAGTTTGAATGGAGTTTATCCCTACATTAAACAAACTTTCAGTATAATTATGGCAAAATTCACTTATTCTTGTGCTTCCTGGGTATTACCATTACTAGGCTTGTGCTCAAAAGGTCTTGCCTACGGACGTGACCAGCAATATGGTGGGTATATGAACCAGCAACCTTTGACTTCTTGCATATTAAGCCTTGCCATGCTGTATAAAATTCCTTATGGAAATGCATTAAAATCAAAGGGCTGAGAGCGCTGAAAGTATTTCTTGTTCAATGATCAATATTTGATTTGAAAATCAATTTCATAATTTCTCTTGCAGGAAAGTACAAGCAGGAGGTGTAGACCAAGATCAGACTGCACCTATGTGCAGGCTGATCTTTGTCTATACCTCCTGCCCAAACCAGGATATTTCAGGTTCAGCATGACAGGGGTTAAGAGTTTGCTGCCCTAACCACAGAGCCATGCAGGACCCCTAGACAAGGACCAGATTAGGGCTTGTGCTAGCATCTTAAATTGAGGGGTTATTGACTCCTTGGCCATGAAATTCCAAGGGTCAACCTGATTTTGAAGGGGTCAACAACAGCAAATCATGTGCATAGATTTGAAGGTTTAAGTGCAAGCTAGCTTTCTCCAGTAAAGATAGCAATTAATTTGTACAATGTTCAATAGTACCCAAGATACGTCATTGAAAAATTGAAGGATAAAACCTGTTTGACCGTTAGAAATTTCTCGGAAGGGGGACAATTTACCTCCCTTGGGAGAAATTTCTAAGGGTCAAAAAAGGACATTTACAGATTTTTGAGGATCCAAACCCTTGTTTAAGCCTCAACTAAAGGCCCTTAGACTGCAAGTAAATGCATGCAAATCTTAGTCTATTTTGTTAGAGAATGAGGAATATTCTAGGATCAGTAGGACTGGGATTTAACCCATTACTAAACAGCAAATTTTTTTACTTGCCCAAATTGAAGGGATTTGCAGATGATAATTTCAATTTGGTGTAATTAAGAAAGTCTTTGCCTTTTAGGGTAGAAAACATTGTGGACAATGTTTTCCAAAGCATTTCACTGAGGGGCGTCAAAAGCGTCATTGTGTGGGAATGAGTTAAGTGATACTAGAAGTAAGAATTTTTTGAAGTCACTTTCTGATACAAGCTGTTTTTACATTTGGGCCATCATCCTAAATGAAGGTTAAGTATTAATAACAAAGGTCATGTTTAACCCATTACCAGATGACAAGAATTCAGGTGGTTCAAAATTCAAAGAAAGTACAGAAGACAATTTCAGTCACTAGATAGCTAGGGAGTAATTCACATTGATTCTAACTGTTAGTTGAATTCAAAATATATTGCGAAAATAGTCTCTGGTCACTAAAAGAGAGAGACTGTTAACCCATTCCCACTCAATGACGCTTTTAGAAGCCTGCAATAGATAAAGCTTTGGAAAACATTGTGGAAAATGAAGAAATTGCTCGTCACAAGCAATTACTTCATTATCCACAATGTTTTCTACCCAAAAATGAAAATCAATCCAAAATTAAATCAGTTTTAAATTGTCGTCTTAATACCTTTCAATTTGGACCAGTCTAAAATTTTGCCGTCTGGTTATTGGTTAAAAATATTAAAATATTTAGTACCCTTTCAAAGTAAATAAAGAGACCATTATCTATGCAAGACAATATAGAAAGTTCCACAATTACCACTTAGGCCTAGATACATGCACTTACTTTTCTGCCATTTTTTCAAGTGTTTTCAGTGAAGATTTTAAATCTTGTTCATTTAGACCAACCAGCAGTCCATTATCTTCAACACCTATCTCATAAAAGGCTTCTCCATGGCCCTCTTCTAGCCGCCATTTCATCTGAGTGATTAAATGCTCTAGTCTGTATAAACTGGGGTTCACTAATTTCAACTGTAATAACAAAGCAACAAAGATTTAAAATAGATATTTGTTTGACAAAAATAAGGGTAAATTGATGGTTCAGCACAAAAAAGTTGTAACTGCATATATTTTTATATGCAGTAACAACTGTTTGGCGCTGAACCATCAAATTGTGCTTGAGATAGAAAACAGTAGCCGTTTTGACACAATGTTTAGTAATGTTCAGGAAAACATTTTGAGAAAAGGTGAAATTAGTTAAGAACCATTCAGAGCAATAAAAAACCTTATCTGATTATAGCTTATAAAAGGATTACTTATTCAACTATGTCTATTCAACTATGTCAACATTGAATTATTTCTGAAGCTTCTTCAAAAGATGGCCTCCTTAACACTTTATCATGTATCCCTGCACTATGTAACATACTTGTTCATCTACAAGGGAGAAACAAGCAATGAATACAGACAACATAACCTTTAACTTAAGTCAATTTATGGATCACTGGCCCCATGCGTTAGTTCTGCCGAAGTTCAACTGTTATATCAAATAGCCACCAAACTAATGAAAATTCTTTACTTCACTTCCTGTCAAATTGAATGATTTGATTGGTCTGTGGGTTCTTTGACTGACAGCTGTTATCCATCAATTGCTGAAATGTATTTACTAAACTGAAAAGCACTTACCTTGTATTCTACGTTTCCTTCTTCTACCTGAAAAACAAAAAGGACAGCAATAACATGAATCCAAATGTGATATGTAGGAATTTGAATCTGGATTTTCTCTTTATATGATCTTTCATCTGTCAAGAATTGTCATAATCTGTTGCTGAATTGTTATAACAAACTCAGGTACCTACACATATGTAGAATAAAATCAATGGAATACAGACCTAGAGATAACTCAAGGCAAAAGCTTTATGAACATTATCTCAAAGAGAGCTTATTAACATTTTAACAATTTATTATGTCTGGTGAGATAGCTTGCTTATAAAAATCTTGATTTCTTCTCTTCTAAGGGATGCAAGACGTGATTTGACTAAGGCCTCACCATCAGGCTATCAGTTGAGATCTACGATATTGCTGCTAGATTGGACAGATTTCGGTTAAGACCTCTAAAAAAGTGACTGGATGTAAACTTTAATCTTATTAGATTTGAACTCAAGATAAAAGCACACATTACGTCCAACTTTATTAGGTCTAGGAATAATAAAATCTGTTACTTTCACTTTCAACTTCGCATTAGATAAGAACATTGTTTGTAAACATTAGTGTCAAGGTCAATGACACAGTTAAAAAAAAAGAAAGAAAAAAAGACACTACTTGTAAATGTTAAGAAAATCTCTACACTATGACAATCTTTGTACTAGAGAACTAAAATTAAATTGCCAAAACAAAAAAAATTAATCAGACTATTTGTTTCTCTATTTTCTCACAGCTGTCAAATCTTTGTTTACCTCTGGTGGCAGGTTTTCTGGCAACTCAACCTTGCTGTATGGTGGACAATTAGCATCCATTTTATTGATAAGATTTGAAACAGTCGTATGTGCATTGAAAATAACTAATTTAAATACTCGATCTCCCCAGAATACATTTCACGTAACTGTGAAATGTTTCAGCTGGAGATATTTCCTAGTTTCCGCCATCTTGCGTCAGCTGTAGGGAATCCCCGGATGAAAATAAATAAAATAAGGGGAGGTTATTCACTAGCTAGCAACCGTTGTAAACAATCGCGAGAAAATGACTGGAAATGATGAACAGAAAGAAAATACTGGTAATGTTACAAGGAAAAACAATATTTACGCAGAAGATTTAGAATTTTATCGAAATTTGATTATGTTTACGCCTATAAGCAACATCATTTGTTAAGATTAAAAGTGATTTTCTTCGTTCCCAGGTTGCGTCGTCCATAGAAAGGTTATAAGTGGACACAAGAAACAATTACTAGATTTCTGATGTGCTTTGAACTTCATGGCGTTGACTTTCAATATCCTTCGCAAATAACTAATAACCAGGTGACAAAACTTTGGATTAAACAATCAAAGTTGGGTATACATGATGACTAAAATACAATCAAGGTACTTCCTTTAGAGAAAGATTCTCAACATTTTTACCTTGATGGCTGGGCTGTAAAGACTCAGGATCTGTTACCTGAAGGTGCCAGTAATACCCGAAAGGGGAGTTTGGCAGTATATATAGATAGATTTCAAGCCACATTGCTATCTTGGACCTTTATTGCCAAGACTTTCAAAGCTAGCCACAGTTTTCCACTCTTCCCAGAACAGATTTTTTTAAAAATCTTCTGACTATTATTATTCCAAGTGTACTTAGGTCAACCATTGTACAAATAGATTATTTTATCTTTATCTTGATTCCAATATGGTCCAGTCACTCAAATGTTATTGCATTTTCCAAAAAATGAGAGGTATAGGACTGCTTTTTATCAATGGAATTAAAAAAAGAAATTTTAAAAAGTCATTCTTATCAAACTTGAGCAAGGGTTATATGACATAAACTAATTGGAATGCAATCTTCAGAGATTAAAGCAGCTTTTCACAGATTTTCATGAAAACTTGATGAAGGAAAAGTATCTACTTTTCCAATCATTTTAAATGTCATTTTCATGATAAATGTTCCTTCTTTGTTTTAAACCCACTAACCTTGAGCAAGAGATTATATGACATAAACTAATTGGAATGCCATCCTCAGAGATTAAAACAGCTTTTCACAGATTTTCATGAAAACTTGATAAAGAAAAAGTATCTGCTTTTCCAATCATTTTAAATGTCTTATTCTACATGATAAATGTTCCTTCTTTGTTTTAAACCCACTAAATTCCCTATACCCTACTTTGAAACATCAGAATTTATCTGGTGAGGTCGTTAGTCTATGGATGATCTCAATAACCACTGAATTGCTAGTGGAAGCCAATTTCATAATTGATGTCATTGAAACTACAAATAAGGCAATGTTTGGTGACATCCAAAATACTGTATTTACCAGATGAATTATGGTTCCTTTCGGGTTGTACTTCACTCACTTATTTGAAGTTATGTAACTCAAAATATTTTTGATTTTTTTAAAAGTTATGGTAAGTCATTTTCATTACAAAATCAGATTGATCCCCCTGTTTCAAATGTTTGAATGCGTTATAGTTAGAATCTTGGAAAATGAATGCCAAAATTTTTCATCAATAATCTGTTCAAACCACCGCTTTTGGATCCAGTCATTGATAAGAGCACAAGAATATAGACAATGAAATTGGCATGAAGGTCAATTTTTCTTTGTTCTTCATTTGACGTCCTTATTTCAATAGGTTTTATCCATAATTAACAATGTATCAATGCATTAATGAATAACTTCACTTCAAGATTAACCCATTCCAACACAACAAAATTTTAAACTGGTCCAAAATGAAGGAGTTGCAGACGACAATTAAATATAAATTTGAATTTTTTCCGTCTTTATGGATAGAAAAAATGTGGATAATGAAGAAATTGCTTGATACAAGCAATTTCATTTTCCACAATGTTTTCCAAAGCTTATTTCTTTAGGGGCTTTAAAAAGAGCGATTGTGTTGGAATGGGTTAAGCTTAAGCTTAAGCAATTCCCACACAATCCTGTTTTTTTTCATGCCCCTTAGAGTACAGCTTAGGAAAAAATTATGGGAAATGAAGAAATTGCTTATAACAATCATTTTCTTTATTTCCCACAATGCTTTCTACTCACAAAGAAAAGGATTTAAAAAAATTCATCAACATGGAATTGTCTTGTCGTCTGCAACTCTTTTTAATTCTTTAGACTACTCTAAAATTTAGTTATCTGGGAATGGTTTAAACATAAGCTATACTTTTATTTACAGACTCTTTGATTGAGAACATACAAAGGAAGATAACGGAAGCCTTTGATTTGTTTGATCATGAATCAAATAAAACAGTTGATGTGAGGTATGAAGAAATATTTAGATTCTATTCAAGTTAGAAATGAAGAGAATATTTTTGTTTTCATGGAGGTATGAACCGAAAAAACTCATCACACTGTATGAATACGCAAAGCGGATTCATACATCAGTGTGATTAGGTTTTTCGGTTCATACCTCCATAAAAACAAAAAATATTCTCCTCATTTCTTATAATTTAATAACATCAAGCGAAAAAAGCAAAAACTTTACAAATTTCGATACCTTTTTATATGGTACTATTTTGTGCGGAAGCATACAACATGTCTGCGTGCTTAAAATTTTGTTCATGGTGTTATGAATCCTTTTTCCGACCAATCAGAACGCTCATCTTTTTGATAGAAGGAACTAAAAATTAAATTATGAAATAGATGAATTGTACTTAGTTTGCTTACCGTATTGGATCTACGCATTTAAACACAACTAGGAGCAACATTTAACACCGACTTAGAGATTTTGATTTTATACCTTATTAACCATTGTCATGCTGAACCTGGAATATTCCTGTTTTGGCAGGAAGTATAAACAAATATCAGCCTGCACACATGTGCAGCCTGATCTTAGTCTACACCACCTGTTTGTGTCTTTTAAGCAAGAGATGTTCATAAGGTAAATTTTCAAAATAATCATAACCCACTTCCAGTGCTTTGAGCCCTTTGATTTTAATGCTATTATTTAGAGGAATTTATTCAGCATGACAAGTGTAAACTGGGCAAAAACATCAGTCCAATGAAAGTTTCTTTGTTTATTCCCTCTATTTTGAGTATAATTGCCCCCAAACAATCATTAGAATGATAGTTTAACCCATTCCCACATATTGACGCTTTTTGAAGCCCCTAAAGAAAAGCAATTGAGAAAAGATTCTAAAAAATGAAGAAATTGCTTGGAACAGGCAATTTCTTCATTTTTCACAATCTTTTTAACACAGAAAGTTGAAAAAATCAAAAATTCTATAATCTTTATAGTTTGTCTGCAATTCCTTTCAATTTGGACCAGTCTAAAATTTTGTTGTTTGGGAATGGTTTAAAGGTTTTCCCCACATCAGGGGAAAAATTCCATTCAACTTCAATTTTTTTATATCAAGATAGAATTGCAGCGGAAGCAACCATTAAGGGAGATTTTTTTGGGGGAATTAATGCAATAGATGCTTGATGACAGGTAATATTGACTATCTACATATTACCACATATTGTCAATTTGATCTGGGTTAGAACAGAGACCATGCTTTCAATCCTGAGATTAAAACCTCCTGGCTTGGTCAACATTCCTCCTCGAATTTGACATAAGTTATTGTGAAATGCATCATTTTTCTCTAATCAATTGGCGAATGATAATAAGTCCACCTAAGTAAGGTGGGCAGCTATGGTGGCTTAGATTGAATGTTGTGGTTATTTTGGTATGAGAAATGCCAGGAAGTCATGGTTAGGTGCATCAGTCCCTGTGATATAACTGAAATACTGTGAAAAGTGGCATTGACCCCCATTCAAACAAACAAGTATTTAAAATTGAACCATTTTTTTCGTACTCAAATTCAATTGAATGTTTACTGGCACATGCAGATACAGGCCAAAAGAATTCTAAATTAGGGGTTGTTAGAATGACGTACTGATATTGAAATGACTATTCACCTCATGACCTCTCTTCTTTTATGCATGTTCTGGATAATTTGAGTGCAGGTATTTGTGAATACACATGTTCATTTTGTTATGTATTGCTGTGGATGCATATTGGTATCTTCTCCGCCTGTTCCTCTATCCAGACATATGTCACTTCATCCAGATGTATGTCACTTCATCCACATCTTGTTAATTGATACATCTCCTTCAACATAATATGGATGAAAAATTCTAGGCTGTGTCAAAAGGGACCTAAATGTGGCAGCGTATATTGCTACTGTAATACACTTGATTCGGCGTTGACAAAATCTACATTATTATACCCCTACAAAACAATTTTTTTCGGGGGTATACTGGAATCCTGTCTGTCCATGTGTCTGTGTTTCCATCTGTCTGTGTAAAAATACTACCAATTTTGTGTCGCAAACTCCTCCTTCAGGTTTGCTCCAATACCATTAAAACTTTATAAAAAGATTAACCACATGTTGAAGTTTTGCAAGACACAATTTTGAAGTCTTAATTCCCTCTGGTTAAAGAATTATCTACTCTTCAACTAGACAATATTTATGCTTTTGTAGACATATACAGCTAATTATACTACCAATTTGTGTTGCAAACTCCTCCTTCAGTTTTGCTTCAATACCATTGAAACTTTATACAAAGATTAACCACATGTTGAAGTTTTGCAAGACACAATTTTGAAGTCTTTATTTCCCCTTGTTAAAGAACCATCTTCCCTTGAACTTAGACATTATTTATGCTTTGTAGACATATACTGCTAATTATACTACCAATTTTGTGTCAAGAACTCCTCCTTTCTTGAAAAGCAAAGTCAGCAGCTATGTCCTTGTATTGTTAAAGCTCTCATTACACTGAAATCACTTGCTGGGGTATACTGTGACAAGTTCTAGTTTCATAAAGGCTTAAAATTTTGATGAATGTTACAGGAATATTGTTCTGTTCTATTGTTCTACTAACCCTTTCCTATCCAATGGCCACATTTTTTAGCACGCTATGGTTTATTTATTATTTCTATTTTAAAAAGGTTGGGAAATGGCATTAAACCACATTGAAACAAATTGTTTGCAAAGGTTTAAGTTTTTGATGAAAGTTAAAGGAATATTGTTCAGTTAAATTTTCTCTGTATAATTTTTCTTATTTTACATATCTAATGTTTTATTTTAGAGAGGTTGGAACTATCATTCGCTCTCTAGGATGCTGCCCAAGTGAAGCTGAACTGCATGATATGTTGGCAGAGGTAAATCACTGGAAAAGATCCAACTTAAAGATCTTAACCATTGTCATGCTGAATAAAATCCTTAAGAATTGCATAAAAATCAAAGGGATGAAAGCACTGGTAGTACTTGTTGTTCAGTTGTTAATACTTTTTAAAATAAAAAATAATTTCATGAACAACTACGGTGGCAAAAGGACAGACAGGAGGTGTAGACTAAGATCAGACTGCACTTATGTGCAGTCTGATCTTGGTCTTAACCTCCTGCTAAAACCAGAATATTCCGAGTTCAGCATGACAAGGGTTAACCCTTGTCCTATTAGGACACTATCCTGCTTTTTGACATCATTCAAGTTAAGAGTTTTTTTAAAATATTGTTTTCATGCAATTTTTTTCATTACCCACAAAATATTGTTTTTCTACCCAAAAAGAGTAAAAAAATGTTGTCTGCAACTTCTTTCAATTTGGACTGGTCTAAAATTTTGTTCTCTAGTAATGAGTTAATATAGTGCAATCAGGTCATTGACACCATAAAGACTATCTAAAATCAGTGCAAAACTATAGACCAATAACCAGACAACAAAATTTAAGACTAAAAAAAAAAAAAAAAAAAAAGAATTGGACAACATGTTTTATTTGGCAAAAATTGAAAAAATACTTTTCCTTTGAGGTAAAAAAAAAAACATTGTGGAAATTGAAGAAATTGCTTGTTATTTCATTAGTTAAACAGCTAGATTGTACAGGAATAGTTCAAATTCCAGTATAAAAAGTAAGCTGAATATTATTTAATTATTGATCATTTCTTTGATAATTCATACTTTTCAATGAATATTCAAGATATTTCATTAGTTTATAAGTTGATAATTTCACTGACAAACAAAATGAAGGGGTTTGAGATTTTTTGCCCAAAGCTTTTCACATTTTGCCTTTTTTTCCCCAATGAAGAATGAATCATTTACTTTTCCTGTAACATATCATTTCTTTCATTTCATGAAAAGCAATTTTCACTTGTGGGTCTGCCACTCATGAAACTATAACTTTTGTTGTTCACTAAATGAGAGAAAAAACAATTCTACACTGAAACAACTACATGTATTCTCCATTTACTTGTTTTCTCAGATTGAAGAGGAAGAACCAACTGGGTATATACGATTTGAGAAATTCATTCCAATGATGACTAAAGTTCTCATGGAAAGAAGGTAAGACATAAATGACAATTAAATATAAAATGAAAAGTACCGGTTATGGATGCCATGATCAGCTGCAAGTTCTTGATAGTGAAAAAATCTCAGTAAAACAAGCCAAATACAATTCATACAAATAGCTTTAAAGGTTATTCCCCTTGATACTATGGATTTATCTTTTAAACACACATGCCAAGTTAACAGTAACTAGAATAGTTTTAAAGGTAACATTAGCTGCAATAACATAGCCCCCTTTCTAATACTCACAAACAGAGTATCAGAAAGAGGGCTATGTAAAGCTAAGCCGATATGTACCTCCTACCAGCATTTTGTCACTCAGGTAGCACAGTTGACCTTTCTTATGTATGATGAGATGACCTTAAAATTTTCTTACAAAGATCCCGTTTCCTTGAAGAACAAATATTTTGAAATTCTAAATTTCTTGAGATTAACATTTGAATGGTTTTATTGCCATTTGCAGTCATTTTCTACAGTCATAGTTTCAGTTAAACAACTATAGTGCACCTAAACATGGCTTCCCACTTCTCATACTAAAATAATTCAAATGGGATAGAAAAGAAAATACCATTGTTGAATTTATTCATTTCTCACAGGTTTCTTCTCCAGAGTTTTTTTTAAAATCATTAAGGGATCTGAAGGAATTATTTGAGTGTGTATGTTTCAAAAAATATAATATAATAGTAAAGATATTCTCTGCTTAAAACAGATGTTAGCTAAAAAGTCCGGAAAATATAGTACAAATCTAAAGTTTCCTTTGGCTTTGCCAGTAGGGACTAGAAAACATTTATTTCTATACCTTAAGATTTTTTAAATTTCACCAACTTGAACTTGTAGTTTGAAATATCTTTCAATTTTTACCAGTCTAAAAGTTTGTTGTGTAATGGTTTAACTATATGTTCTTGTCCATTCCCTGACTGTGAATGTTTTTAATTCAAGGTATAAACCATCACCAGAAGATCAGCTGTTAAAAGCTTTCCAAGTTCTAGATAGTGAAGGTCATGGGTATCTCACACAAGAAGAATTGACGAGGTGCATGACAGCAGAAGGTAACACCCATATTTAGCATGACACATGCATGTTCTTCTTTTGATCTACCAGATGTATACTGTTACGTTTAACCCTTTCCTGTTCAAACACAGGATTTTACGTTCCTATGATTTTATACTTGATAAAACATTGTGGTAAAAGAAGAAATTGCTTGTAACAAGCAATTTCTCCTTTTTCCACAATATTTTCTACCACATAGGATGGTTTCATTTCAAATGGCGTCCAGTTTTCATTGTCGTCTGCAACCTTTCTCAATTTGGACCAGTCTAAAATTTCCAAAAACGGGAAAGGGTTAACATTCAAGGGTGTCTAAAATCTCATAACTACATTTTGAACAAATATGTAGGTTATGAGGTTCTTGTTGCCAAATGAAGATGTACCAAAGAACATTTCATAGTTTCCAGATGCAATTACCTTTAACCCATTCCAACTCAATCCCTCCTTTTTACACCCCTCAAGAAAAAAACTTTGGAAAACATTGTGGATAATGAAGAAATTGCTTGTATCAAGCAATTTCTTCATTATCCACAATGTTTTCTATCCAAAAAGACGAAAAAAATCAAAATTCCATCAACTTGAAATTGTTGTCTGCAGCTTCTTTCAATTTGGACCAGTCTAAAATTTTGCTGTGTTGGAATGGGTTAAGGACACCGTGCTGAACCTGGAATATTCCTGTTTTGGCAGGAGGTATAGACAAAGATCAGCCTGCACATACATGCAGTCTGATCTTAGTCTACACCACCTGCATGTCCCTTTTAAGCCAGAGTTAGTTATTAGATATCTTTTTAAAATAAATATTAACCCATAATAAGTGTTGCCAGTGCTTTCAGCCCTTTGATTTTGATGCTATTCTGTATAGGATTTAAATATTCAGCATGAAAAGAGTTAACCCATTCCAACTCAATCCCTCCTTTTTACGCCCCTCAACAAAACAGTTTCAGAAAACATTGTGGAAAATGAATTATCCACAATGTTTTCTATCCCAAAAGATGAAAAAAATTAAAATTCCACCAACTTGAGATTGTTGTCTGCAGATTCTCTCAATTTGGACCAGTCTAAAATTTTGTTGTGTGGGAATGGGTAAAGCCTTGCACAGCTTTTCAAACAAGTTCTCATGTTGGTAAGGTAGACTCAGAGCAGCCTATACATGGAGATCAGTCTTCACTATTTGAAAGTAGTTAGATTCTAATTCAAACTGAATCGTCTAATTACATTTTGTAGTTGTGCAAAGAGCTCACTGCCTGCTTTTGGCACTTGTGAGATTGTAGAAAATGTTATGCATTTTAGCTCGACTTTTCAAAGAATATGGACACTATTCCAATCACATGGATAGAAGTGTGCTTTGTTTAAAGCCCTCCTCTCCCCCCCCCCCCCCAACCTAAGTGGGATAGCAGCTGGAGGCTAGGATAGGATTTAGTGGTAGTACTGGTCTTACCGTCGCGGTAAGACTGAAATACTGTTAAAAGTGGCGTTAAACCTGATTCAATCAATCAATTCACAAAAAACAGGCACCTCTGTATAATTGCTTGTCAAATGAACCTTCAGTTCTGACTTTGAACTTTAGAGCATCCAACACAACTTTATGTATAATGATACTAGTAATTTTCAAGAGCAACAACTGCGCCTAGTTATTTTGAAATCTATCAGACATGCTCTGTACAAGAACTGGACACACACACAGACAGAGGTAACTCTATGCTCTAGTGAGAGCAGTTCAATTTTGACATTATTCATAATTCCATTAAATGAATGTCAGAATAATGAGTAATTTGTGAATCATGGCTCTGAACACTTGTGTTAAAGTCTCAAACCATAACCCAAAGTAGTAATGGAGATAAAAATATTATCATCAAACTTCTAAGACAAAGGTTAAACATCTAGTAAAATGAACATTAGAGTAATGAGGCATGAACTTTGTTTTATATTAATGGCAATAGTAGGGACAGAGATTGGACAGCTGCACATAAAACTTTAATCAAGAAATTCTAGGTAAAAAAAGGGAAAATTTCCACTAAAATGAATGTCAGAGTAATTAATTTTTTCCTAGGGGATGATATGATGGCTACAAGTGCAAAGTTTCAGAGCAATAGCATAAACAGAAATTGAGTTAAGAAACTTGCACATAAAGCTTTAAAGAAATGTCTAAGTGAAAAAGAGTCATAATTCCTCTAAAATGTATATCAGAGTAATGAATTTTGCAAACTGGATGATACAATGGTCACAAAAGCATATGCAAAGTTCCAGAGCAATAGCATTAGTAGGTACAAAGATATGACAGATAGTGCAGCTGCCTGTAAAACTGAGCAAAAAGATTGATTTATTGAATGGGGTTTAATGCCACTTTTAACAGTATTTCAGTCATATCGCGGCGACTGGAGCACCTAACAATGGATTCCTGGTATTTCTCACACCAGTACTACCACTACATCCTTTCTTAGCCTCCAGCTGCTATCCGACTTAGGTTTACGATTATTCATCCATTGGTGAGAGACAAATGTCGGAAAGGATGTGCCGCCGCCGGGGATTGAACCCATGACATCCCATTATTGAAGATTAGGAGTCTTATGAGCTACAGACTGTGCTTTGACGGTAGCTCTGTTTTTGTAAAACATTCCTAGTTATAATTATGACATGACAAAGGTAAAAAGGTAGGATTGTATGTAAATGGGTTAAACCCCTGTAACAAACAAGATTTAACCCATTCCCACACAATGACGCTTTTTGAAGTTTTGGAAATGATTGTGGAAAAAAGATGAAATTGCTTGTTATAAGCAATTTCTTCATTATCAACATTGTTTTCTACCGAAAATGACAAAAAAAACCCTTAAGTTCTACAAACTAAAAATTGTCGTCTACATGTCCTTTCAATTCGGACTGGTCTAGAAATTTGCCGTGTGGTAAGGGGTTGATATGAAACATGATATATTTTCTAATTGCAGGTGAACCATTTAACCAAGAAGAACTAGAGGAAATGTTATCTGCAGCACTAGATCCAGACAAAAACACAATACAGTATAAAGAATATGTGTCACTCATGTCTATTGAGGAAACGTAGAAAAACGTGAACTTGGATGTTATGTGTTGTTTATAATTTTGTTTTATTAACTCAATCCATTTACACTCGAGAAAATTTTAGACTGGTGAAATTGGCTGGAGGTACAGACAAACATTATTTAGTTAAAGAAATTTTAGATTTTCTGGGTAGAAAACATTGTGGAAAATGAAGAAATTGCTTGTTACAAGCAATTTCTTCATTTTACCCAATTTTTTCCCAGTTGTTCTTCTAAAGGAGTGTCAAAAAGCATCATTGTGTGGAAATGCGTTTAACATATTGTAATGCATTAGATTGATAGGCCTAGCATCTAATAATATTGTGACATTTTATACAAAGTTTTGAACACTTTGATTTATCATCATTAAATGTTGATCCTTCAAAGGAATTGACTGCTTTTCTTTCCCAATTTTTATAAACTAAATAATTAAAATTGATTTATTATCCATCACCAGCAATACAAATTTCAGGCTTGTCCAAGTTGAGAGACGTTGCAGATAACAATTTCAAGTTGATAAAATTCCAAAAATCTTTGTAGGTAGAAACATTGTGGAAAATGAAGACATTTCTTCATTATCCACAATATTTTCATTTTTTTTTCTTGAGAGGCGTAAAACAGTGGGATTTAGTGTAAGAATGATTTAAATAATCCTTTTCCATCAGCTAATTGAACAAGAGGCCCATGAGGGGCTGAGACGGTCTACTGGTTATCAAGTTATCCATTAAAGAAATCTGATATTTAAGGAAGTTAATTACTTAAAGAAGAATGCATAAAGGACAAAAAATTGACTTTATCCCCTTTATTTTGAGCAACAATCCTCAAGGCCCCTTTTCCCGTGTTTCATGACGGATCCACTCCAATTTCCAAAAGGAAGATGCCTTATGACCCTACAATCATCCTGTGAAATTTTCATCAGAATCTGAAAACAACTGTGGACATTATCACTAAAACACCATTGTTTTGAATGAAAATCCATAAGGCCCCTTTTCTTATGTTTTCTGATGGATCAATTTCATTCCAAAAGGAACTTTTCTTACAACCCTACAATTGTCCTGTGAAATTTAAAAGACAATTTGATAATGATTGTGAACTTCATCACATGCACAATAATGTTTTGAATGATAATCTGTAAGGCCCCTTTTCCTGTGTTTCCAATGCCACAATTATTCAATGCATCTTTGAAGAGAATCCAATAAAACTGTTGACTTTATTGTGTTAACAAAGATATTAAAATCAATTTCTCATAAGGCCCGTTTTCCTGTGATATTTTACTGTTGGTTTTATCATTCTGTGAAAGTTTAAAGTGTATCCGATGAAATATGTGAACTTCATTATGTATACTACAATATTTAAAAAAAAAATCATATGGCCCCTTTTTACATGATATTTGATGGATTTTACCCAGTTCTGAAAAGAACCATTTAAGAGATTGTACAATTATTCTGTGAAATTTTGAAGTGAATCAGGTGAAATCAAGGGACATCATTGTGCTAACTAGAATATTTAAGAAAGTTTTTCATAAGGCCACTTTTCATGTGACACTTGCCATAATCAGATCCACTGTCAAAATCAACAATTGTAATGATGGTACAATCAATCTGTGTATCTGTGGAATTTATTGTGTTAATGAGTTTATAGTGAAATCTTCATAGGGCTCCTTTTCCCATGATACTTTACAGAACAAACCAAATTTCAAAAGGAACAATTCTAATGAAGGTACAATCATTCTTTAAAAGTTATAGAGAATCAGTGAAAACTGTTGACTGAATTGTGTCAAGAATTTTTTGTAATAAAATTTTCATAAGGCCCCTTTTCTCGTGAAACTTAACAAATCAGACCCAATGTACAAAGGAACAATCCTAATGATAGATAGTTTGAAGAAAATGATAAAGACTGAGGACTTTTATGTGATAATGATGTTTTTGTAATAAAATTTTCATAATGCCCCTTTTCTTGTGTCACTTAACCAATCAGACCTAATTTACAAAGGAACAATTCAAATGATGGTACATTCATTCTATTAAAGTTTGAAGAGATTCTGCTAGGACTTTCTTGTGTTAATGAAGATTTGGTAATAATTTTTCATACAGCTCCTTTTCCTATGATACTAGACAGATCAGGCTCAATTTGTAAAGAAACAATCCTCATGATGGTACAATCATTATGTGAAAGTTTAAACAGAATCCAATGAAAAACTGTGGACTTTATTGTGGTACAAGGATTTTAAAATTATATTTCATAATGCTCCTTTTCCTGTGGTACTTGACGGATCAGGTCTAATGTCAACATCAACAATCATTATTATTGTACAAGTATTCAGTGAATGTTTGAAGAAAATCCAATGAAAGCTCTGGACTTGGTAACAAGGATTTATAAATGAAATTTTCATAAGGTCCCTTTTCCCGTGTTTCTTGAAAGATTCAAACCCTGTTATGAAAAGAATGATCGTTATGACCTTACAATCATTCTGTGAAAGTTTCAACAAAATCTGATCAAAGCTGTGGGCTTCATTGTGTTAACAGGGATTTTTTAATCAAATTTTCATGTAGCCCCTTTTTCCATGTTACTAGATGGATCTGAACCAATTCCAATGGGAACTATACTTACAAAAGTATAATTATTCTGTTTGAGTATAAAGACAACCCCATGAAATCTGTGGACTTAAAAGCATTAAGATTTTTAAATTGAATTTTCCTTAGGCCCCGTTTCCTATGTTTCTCAATGGATCAGATTTGAAAGAAACAATCCTTATGATGGTAAAATCATTCTGTGAAAGTTTGAAGTCTATCAGGTGAAATCTAGGCCATGATGTGTTAACTAAGATTTTTTTTATAAAATTTTCATAGGGCCCCTTTTCCCATGAAACTTGATGGATCAAACCCACTTCCGAAAGGAACAATCCATTTAATGTAATAATCATTCTGTGAATGTTTCAAGAGAATCCGATGAAAACTCTATAGACTCTATTGTGTTAACGAGGATTTTTTGAATCAAATTTTCACAAGGCCCCCTTTCCAGTGGTCCTTGACTGATCATACCCAATTTTGAAAGGAACAATCCTTATGATGGTACAATCATTCTGTGAAAGTTTGAAGAGAATCTGATGAAAACTGTGGAAGTGTTAACGAGGATTTTTTAATTAAATTTTCATAAGGCCCCTTTCCCCTGTTTCTTGACGGATCATACCCGATTTCGAAAGCAAAGATCCTTATGATGCCACAATCATTCTGGGAAAGTTTGAAGGGAATCCGATGAAAACTGTGGACTCCAAGAGTGTGAACAAGGAAAAGTTTAACTTACGACGGACGAATGGATGCCGGACGGGAAAAAGCCATCGCAATAGCTTTACTGGCCTTTGTCCAGTACAGCTAAAAACTGATCTGTCAAGAGATTGTCTTCTTGTCAATTGTCTTATAGGCCAAGTGTTATAAGTGCTTGACTGGTGATCATGGGTTCAAGCCCTGCCATCACCGGGGTATGTTAAAGACACTTAATAGCAAGCCCAAGTCTACAAAGCTGTTCCGAGAGTGTCTCTATAAGTATAAAGATTTTGTCGTGATCAAACTAAAATAAATTAGTATAAACTAAAAGGGATTGCCTTTGAAGTGGATAAGTTCCAAGTTCCTATCAACCTATATGAAATAGTCCACACTGACCTTGGAAAAACCTTTTCTCTTAGAGTAGATATTCTGAATAAACAATGGGCGCTCAACTCTACCCTATAACTAAATTGAAGTACTGACTGAGACAGATCTATGCTGGTGCTACCTGCATTTTTCAATAATTGTTTTGTTATATTTCTTATGCCATGATGCTTTCATGTGACAGTGCACATATCAAGTGAATGTCATTGATCAATGGATGAGTGCAAGACTATTCCAAGTATTTATGCATTGTACAGGCTCATCTTGTCTGATATTCTCGTCCCAAAGTTGTAAACTTATTTTTCTAAACACATTACCTGATGACAAAATTACGCCGCCTATAAGCAATTTCATCATATTCCGCAATGATTTCCCAGGATTGTGGAAAAGGGTTTACAAGAGTGCTATAGTCACTATCTACAGCGCCTTTTTCAATTGTACCCCCTTTTACTGTGATGCAGCCTAAAATGGCCAAACGTCAACAATAAGCACAAGGTCAGGTGACTAAGAATATTCTGCGAAAATTTGATTCAAAATTATCCATATCTGTAAAAAATAATTTGGCATTAAGCCCCCTTTTTTCTGTAACCTAGCCCAATATTGCAAAACCCAAACAAGGGGGCTTTTTGCCCTGGGGCTCTCACCCGAGATAAAGGCTCTTTTTCTTTCAACAGTCTAATTCAATGTTAAGGTTAGGATTATGATACAAGTGGGCCTGACCAAACTTTATACATATATAGGCTCTGTACTTGGGGATTCCAAAGTCTTAATGACAAATTCCAAGGCATTACGACTAATATGAAAGGAGGAGAACACTTTTTCCTCCCTCTGGATCCATGGGTAATAATTTTAGAAATATGAAAGAAGCCAATGAACTGATGCTTTATGCTCAATATCAAGAGTGAAGGCAACCTGGGTCAGGACCGGAGAAAATTTCAACTTTCATTGCCATCACAACCAGAGTTCTTCAACTAGATTTCTCTCATTCTAGCTATTGTGATAGAGAACCACCTATGGGATATTTTTGCCTAAATTGGACAATTAGTTTGGGGGGAGATATCATTTAATATAGGCACCATCTCTCTGGAACTATGCTCCTGGGAGCCCAAGGGTAATGATTTTAGCAATTTTGAAAGTGGTCAATATACTGTAATTCATTCAAAATACCAAGGCTGTATGCCTTTCGGGTCAGGAGGAGAAGATTTTTTAAAGATTATTTCAAAATATCACTTTTGTTGCCATGGCAACCAGAGTTTTCAACTGGTTTCAATTCTTTTAGCTTTTCTTATTCAGGGTCACCTAAGGAAGATTTCTGCCAAATTGGGTTCAAATTGATTGATTTATTGAGGTTTAACTAGACTTTTAACAATATTACAGTCATCTCACGGCAGTTAACATGGATGCCTGGTATTTCTCACACCAGCACTACCACTACCTCCAACTGCTCACCCCATTAGGTTTATGATTATCCACCTACTGGTGGGAGACAAATGTCAGAAAGGATACTCGCACAACAGAGGATAGAACCCTTGACTAGGGACCTATGTGCCATCACTGTGCTATGGCCGTGGCCTGGTTCAAATTGACCTAATGGTTTAAAAATCGTTCTTTATTTCTAAATAAACCCCACACCCCTGGGCCTCCATCCTTGGGGACCCGAGGGTAATGACTTTAGAAATTTTGAAAGAGGTCAATATACTGATGTTTCATGAAAAACATCAAGGCTATACACCTTGTGGATCAGGAGATTTACAAAGATCACTTTAAAATTTCACTTTTGTTGCCATGGAAAACAGTTTTCTACCGATTTCAATCCCTTTAGCTACTTTCAAAGTGGACAACCTATTTAACATTTCTGCCAAATTTGATTGAAATTGGCCCAGTTGTTTTGGAGATGTTGTTTAAAGAAATCGTTCACAGACACTGGACACAATGTGATCACAATAGCTCACTTGAGCACTTTGTTTCCAGGTTAGCTAAAAATAAGCGCAATGTCAGATGACTAAGAATACAATACTTTTGATTCTTTCACTGTCAACTAATAACAATATGCAGATTAAACTTTTTTTTTCTGCCCTTGAGTATCACTATAACTGGAGTTTAATGTCTGGACTTCAAAGAATATTCATGTACAACTTGGTTGAAATCCAATTAACACTTTCAGAGTAAAAGTTTTCCTTATATATTCTGTATGAAAACTAGTTCTGCTTGGGAAAGTCATGTTTTTCAACTCATTAAGTTTCTCCATTGATTCTGATGAAAGGTCACCAAGGGATAATTCTTGAGAAATTTGATCAAGCCATTAGTTTCTGAGGAGAAGATTCATAACCCATTCTACAAAATACCACTGTTTTACAGCCCCTGGGAACAAAAAGTTGAAAACAATCTTCATTTTCAACAATGCTGTCTACCCTAAAGGGCCAAGGTTTTCAAAATCTTTAAAAGATTTTTCTAAAGAAATGGATTAAAAACATATTCTTGCAGAACAATGCTGTTTTTTCCATAAATGATCACCTAATTTAAGTTATATTACATTGATTACAGATAAACATATTGAAAAAGGGACAGAGGTAAACAAAAATACCCCTCCCTCCTTGTCTTACATATTAACCATGGTGTGCTCCCCCGATTGATTGAATGGGGGTTTAACTCCGCTTTTAACAGTATTTCAGTCATGTCAAGGAGGCTGGAGCACCTAACAATGGATTCCTGGTATTTCTCACACCAGTACTACCACTACATCCTTTCCTAGCCTCCAGCTGCTATCCCACTTAGGTTTACAATCATCAACTGTGCTCCCCCGAAACAAATGGTCTAATCCTTTCCACACTTCAGTTTAATATTCAGTAGAGGATTATGAAATAAGTTGTCCTAATCACTGAATATTCATATAAAGGCCTGCTCTACCTCTGGGGATCCTAATTGGTTTTTAAGCAATGTTCATAGAAGACCATGACTATACTTTTGATATCAGGAAAACAGTTGTTTTTTTTCTAATTTTGCTTTTGTTACCATTGCAACTAGAGTTTTTCATAAATTTAAATTATTTTACCTAATTTGAGAGAGGACCACCTAAGAATCATTTCTACCAAAACTGGGATGGCAACAAGGCTTTTTGACAGATTTCATTCAATTCTTTCAGATATTTTGAAAGAGAATCATTTCAGCAAAATTTGGTAAATCGGCCCTGAAGTTTGAGAGTTCAAAATGACTCAACAGTTTTGAGGGGTGTCTTCTAAATTCCCCTTTGTTGCCATGGAATCAAGTGTTTTTGAATTATTCCGATATTCTGAAAAGAACCATCTCGGTATCATTTCTGCAAAATTTCGTTGAAATTGGCGGTGAAGTTTGGGAAATCAAACTGGCTCAACGGTTTTGGAGGAGGTGTCATTAACCCTTAACCCTTTGGAAAATTTAGACTAGTTCAAATTGAAAAAGGTTGCAGACGACAATGAAAACTGGATGCCATTTGAAATGAAACCATCCTATGTGGTAGAAAAGAGCCTTTTCTGTACAAGAATTCAATAAGAGTTATCTCCTTTGAAAGTATAATTTGATATAATGAAGGTGAAGTTTTAAATGAATGCATCAACAAATACATGTATCGGAGATATCACAAAAAGTCTTTTTGTTTTTGCATGATGACAACAAAGATGACAATGGCAAGGCTAATACCACATTCCTTCTTTTCTCTGAAAACACCAGGGCTTAAAATCAAGACTTAAACCTTTTCCATTTTGCAAAATTTTAGACCTGTCCAAATTCAAACGTAATGCAGACGAAATTTTAAGATTTAATTTTAAAATTAACAATTCAGTAGGGTAGAAAATATTGTTTAAAAAGAAGAAATAGCTTGTTCAAAGCAATTTCTTCTTTTTCTGCAATGTTTTCTCAATCATAAAATCACAGGAACGTAAAAGCCAGGAATTGAAAAGGAAAGGGTTTATGCAGGCTATCAATCATCTTTGCTCCTTGATGAATCAGGCATATGTTTGGGTGAAACAGAATTGTTAAAACAGGGTTGAAACAAGGGGGCTTTACACATGAGAACAAGGTTAAGATAAATCTATACAAATTTACTGAGAGATTCATCATACAAAGAGACTGATGGAACAGTGAAATTATCATTAACAATGAAATGAAGGTGAAGTCCATTGATATTTGTCATGCCTTTGTCAACTGTAGTGCTATACCAATTAAATTTTTACTCAATACATGTACATTATATCAGAGTAATAGTTCATTTGTATGTTGATTCAATAAGAATACATGAAGATAACTTGACCTTTCTCTTCCATTAACAGACAACAAAATTTAAGACTGGTCCAAATTGTATCATTGTGGTTATAGAAGAAAATGCTTGTAACAAGCGATTTCTTCCTTTTCAAGTGCTTTTAAACGCTCTTTTCTTCAGTGGGTCATTCTGTGGTTATGGGTTTAAAAAAGCTACTTAATTACCTATTGAACACAAGACAATGAAATTTGATACATTACAAAGTCACACACAACAGCACTACACTTTTTTTTTCAATATTCATTGTACATGCATATACAAAATATCTTTTGATGTTATAATATTTGATTCTTTTACAAAATCAAATATGTTGTTTTTACTTATTTGTGAATTATTTGACCATCCTTTATTATTTCAATAGTGTCCCACTTTTATAAATTCTTCAGCCACAAGTCCTGCCTTTTTCATAAACATGCTAAATATAACCAAGATCATTTGTTGAAGATTTTAAATACATTACTAAACAATCTATCTCGCTTTTTAATGCCCCTCGAGAAAAAAACTTGAGAGAAAATTGCAGAAAATTAAGAAATTGCTTGCAACATGAACTTTCTTCATTTCCACTAAGTTTTCTACCAACGAAGACAAAGATTTTAAAGATTTCACCAACTTAAAATTGTTGTCTGCAAATTCTTTCAAATCAAACTAGTAAAAAAATCCTGTTTTTTTGTAACAGTCTTATATAACCAAGTTCCTCTACCTGAAAAATATGAATTCATGATTATTATAAGGAGAAATTTTGTCATCTCAAAGTTTACACTTTTTTAAAGCTCTTTTTTCATCATTAGGGAATATAAAAGCAACCAAATATAACAAAATACATAAACAAAATTTGATTGAATAAAAAAAAAAAATCTTCAAAATCATCTAATTTAGATCTGCAATTTACAATTGTGCAAGATATCTAGTTCAAGCCATCTGCAATAACCGCCAGTTTAACACAACTCTACTTTCAAAGATGACTTGATGAACAAAAGTTTTCATTTCATCTCCTTGCAAACTTCTACTTTCTGATGTTTCCCTGAGAAAAGCACAACTTCAGTACATATGGTTTTCCAGCTGCAAAGAAATCAAATTTTTTTGTCATGCTGAACCTGGAATATTCCTGTTTTGGCAGGAGGTATAGACACTATTGAAAAAAATCTTGTGCGGCACATATTTTGTTCAAACGTCTTGATATTTTGTCAGAATTTTTGTTACCATGATAATCTAGGTCAAGTTCAACATTGGGTCATGTTAGGTGCATTTATAACCCTAAAGTTTTCCAATTACAAAAGTATTTGTTACAAATATTTGAGTCTAAATGATTGATTTGATTGGTCAACAGATTCATTCATTTGATAGCAGCAATGCGCCGATTGTTGGCAGCCTTGATTTGAATAAGTAGACAATTTTCTTTATAAAGACTTTCAATCTTTTTTTCCTGAAAGGTAATGGCCTGATGTGTTATCATTTTCCTCTATGATTTCAACAACAAATGTGATATTTTGAAATGGTTCAAGTACAAAGACTTAATTTTACCAACCTGGATTCGGGACAGAAACGTGGTTGACCAAACAAAGGGCCTCTGTGGCATCAGATTTTCTTTCCCATTCTAATAACCCACTGGAGCTCTTGTCAGCTGAAAAATGGAAATAAATATTTACACTTTAGAATTGTTCTACTACTGTATAGCACTTTATTTCTACAGGGTCCAAATTCTGCAGTTTTCTTAAAACCGGGAAGGTTAAATTTCTGCAGTCATTTACATTACCAGAAGAAGGACTAAAATTCTGTGCTATGAAATGAAAATAGAATGCCATGAATTTGGAATAAAGTTTAATTTCCTCTGCTACCAGATAAAACTAGCCTAAAATTGTATTGCTTGTAAATGGATAATCCAAAGCAATTAGTCTGTAAACTCTTTATAGGAAACAATGCTACATACAGTTAGGTGTGAATAGAGAAACTTGTCAAACTGTTACCAATCAGTCAAACTTGTTGATGATTGTTGATTGGATAACAATATGTAACTTAAGCTCAAATAAGGCTATAGTCACTCCATTTTGGTTGGCAAAAACGACACAAATTGCTCTTTACATTAAAGGTAACTTCCAGCATTTTAATGTAAATGTGCATGAGACATGTTTATACAGGACCCATTGGTGAACAATATCAATCTCTTCATTTAACCCTTTCCTGTTTTTTGAAAATTTAGACTGGTTTAAATTGAAAGAAGTTGCAGATGACAATAAATATTGGATGCAATTTGAAATTACACCATCCTATGTGATAGAAAATATTGTGGGAAAAGCAGATATTACTTGTCACAAGCAATTTCTTCTTTTTCCACAATGTTTTCTCAAGTATAAAATCACAGCAACATACAATCCAGGGTTTGAACGGGAAAGGATAAATGTTAATTTTTTAAATTAAAATTCTGCTGTGCCGTCCATGACCGCAGAAGTGCTATACAGTACATAAAATGATAATAAAATGTGTCAATAATCTAATTTGAAAAACAAGAATAAGGTATTATTTCAAATGTAACCTATCGTTGTAGGGTGACCAAAACATTGTTTTATAATTAAAAGGTTGTCGTCATCTATTGATCATATGTTGTTATTTTCCAAGAGAATCTGAAAGTAGTTTTAAAATTTGGAAAAAAACAAAAAAATACAGAAACACTTAATTATTTGTCAGTAAGTTAACTGAAAAGACAGCAAATACTTGTACATACACTTTTTTTGAAACTGTAGAATTTTGGATGGTGGGGCAGCGCCGTTGTCTTCAAATAGCTGTAAAACAAAGATGTGATTGTTATATATATGAATGCCCAATTCCCTTTTGAGGATAAGGATTTAAGATTAATTCTTCATTTTGAGAAAATGGACCTCACTTGATGCATGTCAGTACAAACATACTTAACATAAGCAATAAATTATACAAATGAAGAAAATGTTAAGACTGCAAATCAATTTGAACAGGCAAAAAGATGGACACTAGTTTGTAGCGAGACCTTTATATGCATGAACATAAATAACTGCAAATAAACTGGCAAATTTTGTAAGTCTGAATGTAATGTCTAATCTATGATAGTCTTAGATTTTTCACTTTAACAACATCACAAATTAAACCATTCCCACACAACTAAATTTTAGACTGGTTCAAAATCAAAGAAGTTGCAGGAGACAATTTCAAGTTGATAAAACTTCAAAAATCTCTGTCTATCTGGGTAGAAAACAATGTGGAAAAGCAATTTCTATATTATCCTCATTGTTTTCTTAATTTCTTTTCTTGCGGTGTATCAAAAAGCAGGATTGTGTGGGAATGGGTTAAGTTCTATTCCTGTCTCAGAATCTTTGAAAGACTCACCTTTATCATTTCATCTTCTGACACTGTAGGTGGGGCATTATAGTAATGGACACACTCTGTAGGATGGAGAATGCTTACAATATAGTAAAGGAGAAATAGAAATGATAGTTATGACTGGTCATATACAAGTGACCATCTAGAAAAAAAACACATATTCAAACAAAACATATATATAATTCAATCATTGAAGTGGTATTTGAACAAGAGGCCCATGAGGGCCTGAGACGCTCTACTGGTTATCAAGTTTTCCGTTAAAGAAATCTGATAAGGAAGTTAATTGCTCAAAGAAGAAAGCATAAAAAAAAGGGCTTTATCCCCTTTATCATTTTAAGCAACAATCCCCAAGGCCCCTTTTCCCATGTTTCATGACGGATCCACTCCATTTCCAAAAGAAAGTTACCTTATGACCCTAGAATCATTCTGTGAATATTTCATCAGAATCTGACAATAACTGTGGACTTTATCACATAAACAGGATTGTTTTGAATGAAAATCAATAAGGCCCCTTTTCCTGTGTTTTCTTTTCCACAATTACTCCATGCATCTTTGAAGAGAATCCAATAAAACTGTTGACTTTATTGTGTTAACAAAGATATTAAATTCAAGTTCTCATAAGGCCCCTTTGCCCTTGATATTTTACTGTTGGTTTTATCATTCTGTGAAAGTTAAAAGTGAATCCGATGAAATATTGGGAATTCATTATGTTTACTAGAATATTTAAAAAAAAATCATATGGCCCCTTTTTACATGATACTTGATGGATTGTACCCAGTACTGAAAAGAACCATTTAAGTGATTGTACAATCATTCTGTGAAATTTTGAAGTGAATCCGGTGAAATCAAGGGACAACATTGTGTTAACCATAATATTAAAAAAGTTTTTCATAAGGCCCCTTTTTATGTGACACTTGCCATAATCTGATCCACTGTCAAATTCAACAATTGGAATGGTGGTACAATCAATCTATGTATTCTGTGGAATTTATTGTGTTAATGAGTTTACAGTGAAATCTTCATAGGGCCCCTTTTCTCATGATACTTTACAGAACAAACCAAATTTCAAAAGGAACAATTCTAATGAAGTAGAATCATTCTTTAAAAGTTAAAGAGAATCAATGAAAACAGTGGACTGAATTGTGTCAAGAATTTTTGTAACAAAATTTTAATAAGGCCCCTTTTTCCATGAAACTTAACAAATCAGACCCAATGTACAAAGGAACAATCCTAGTGATAGTTTGAAGAAATTTTTCAATCCAGTTTTTATCGGGCCCCTTTTTCCAGTGGTCCTTGACTGATCATACCAAATT